>CM076580.1:432787358-433269886 GCA_034641835.2 Pinus albicaulis
ATGAGTCTCAGATCTACGCTCCTACTAATGGAAGTGGTAGTGTTATTGACCAAGTGTAATCCCTTGCGGATCTGTTTGATCAGTCTCACCTCCACTGTCCGTGATCTACAATAATGCGACCCCCGTCGATCCAGAGATTCTCCAAAAGACATGCAGCTATTCCTGTGAGTAATTACTTATCCGCGATCCTCCCAAAATTCAATCAGGCTTCACCAATTCAGCTGCGTTCCACTGTGCAATGATTAAACGCGCTGATTCCCCTCTCCATCGGTGCTGTGCCGTTAATAAATGCACTGCTCCTTCACGAACGCAGCGGATCGATAATCTATTTAAGAGACTAACGAGATTACCGCACTCGAGCAGGCACTCGAAGTTCCCTGGGGCTGAGGGCGAGATCTCTGATCGGAGACACTCAATGCGCTAAACAGCACTGCAGACAAGCTAAACAGCCTGCGTGCTTCAAGTCGTAATGACCAATTTCCAATGCAGAAACTTCCATACCCCCGAATGAAGAAGTGATCCTACATTATATAAGACGTCGGTTTCTCCTGAATCCCGCGGCCCCTCAACCCACCATACCACGGTAATATGATACCATGGTAGCACTTTTATACTGCGTGCCCAATTCGGCCCTCTTCGATTACCCTATGCATCTATTTTTAGAGTGAGACGGGGTCTTTTGACCCACATTTATTCATAAACTAACTATATAAAGCAAAATTGACAAAAATTAATATTTCCAATTAGCTATTGCTAATTAGGAATATTACAGTCTCCCCCCGCAAAGTGTTGCTTGTCCCCAAGCAACTGTAGTGATGGATGCTGCAAGATTTTCTCATTCTCCCAAGTCGCATCCTCATCCGGAAAATTCTTCCACCTTACCAAGAACTCCTGGATGGTTCTGTTTCGTAGTTTCCTATCCCTGGTATCAAGAATCACCTCGGGCTGTAATACCAAATGCCCTTCATCATCTGTAGGTGGCAGCTCCTTCATTACGGTCACCAGCTATCCTAATGCTTTCTTCAGACATGATACGTGGAAAATATTATGAATCTTGCTGCCTTGGGGCAGCTCCAACTCATACGCAACCTGTCCAACTCTGCGTATCACCCGATATGGCCCATAAAAATGTGGCTTAAGCTTCTCAGCTCCCTTCTGTTTTAGTGACTACTGTCGGTATGGTTGCAAACGTAGGTAGACCAAGTCTCCTACCCCAAACTATCTTACGATCCATCCTTTATCGGCATACCGCTTCTGCTGGTTCTGCGCTGTAGCCATGTTATCCTTAAGAGTGAAGAGAATGTCTTGACTCTCCTGGATCCAATCTTTGGCTCTCGAAGCCTTGCTAGCACCCAACATCATATCAACAAAATATAAAGAATGGTACCCATACAAAGCATAGAATGGTTTCATACCGATGGACATATGATATGTGTTATTGTAACAATACTCCCCTAGATGCAGCCACTTCAGTCATGCTTTCTGCTGCCCACTAACATAGTTACGCAAGTAGCCCTCCAGCCATTTGTTTACTATATTAGTTTTCCCATCCGTCTGTGGGTGATAGCTGGTGCCTGGTGTCAGTTTCGTCCCTACCAGCCGGAAGAGCTCCTGCCAGAATCCTCGCATAAAGCGACTATCCCTTTCGCTGATGATGGTCTTGGGAAGACCATGCAACCTAAAAATTTCTTTAAATAACAGCTCCACCACTTTTGCTACAGTGTAATGTGCGGATATGGCAAAGAAGTGTGCATAATTTATCATCCAATCAACGACGATGTATATGCAGTCTTTGCCCTACACCGTGGGCAACCCGGTGCTGAAATCCATTGAAATGCTCTCCCATTTCCTCTCCGGAATGGGAAGAGGATGCAACAAGCCTGCGGGATGGTTCATCTCCCCCTTTTTCCTTTGGAAAACTTTGCACTCCCGGATATGCCGAAGCACATCCTCCTTGAGGCCTTTCCATGAGAACCTTTCTCGAATGGCCCGGTAGGTTTTGTTAAACCCTTGATGTCCCGATAATGGTGAGTCATGAGATGCCTGAAGTATCTTCTCTTTGAGCTGGGAGCCCTCTGTTAGGTAAATCCTATTTTTATAGTAGATGATTTCATCTATCACCCTATATCTGTTGTCGGTTACTTGACCATCCAGAACCTCACATGCAAATTTATCGTTGGAGTATTCTACCAAGAGTCGAGTCCTCCAATCTGCATCCAGGCTCATCAGAGACAACGTGGCTGGTCTATGCGAAAGCGCATTGGCTACCACGTTATTCTTTCCTTTGAGATATTCAATGTCAAATTCATAGGCCTGGATCTTGCTGATCCACTTCTGTTGTCTCTCTAGTAGCTGTTTCTATTCAAAAAAGAACCTGAGGTTGTTGTGATCAGTCCTTACTCGGAACCTATTGCCCACTAAGTACTGCCGGAATTTGGACAATGCATGCATAATGGCCAACATCTCCTTGTCATATATAGGATACAACCACTCATGTGGAAGGAGTTTCCTACTCTCGAAGGCTATAGGGTGGCCTCCCTGCATCAAGACTACATCGATCCCTTCTTCTGACGCATCGCATTCCAAAATAAAAGGCTGTGTAAAATCTGGCAATGCAAGCACTGGACAGCTGCTCATAACCTCCTTAAGTCTGTCAAAATCCTGCTATGCTGTATCCAACCAACTGAATGCCCCTCTCTTTGTCAGACCTGTAAGGGGTACTGCGAGCTGAGAGAAATTCTTGACGAACTTCCTATAATAGGTACAGATGCCAATAAATCCTCGAAGCTCTGTCATGTTTCTTGGCTCTAGCCAGTCTTTGATGGCCCTGATATTCTCCTCATGGACCCTTACTCCATCCACTCCTATGATTTGTCCCAAATACAACATCTCTGTCATCCAAAACTCACACTTGGAGAGCTTAGCATAGAATTGTTGCTCCTCCAAGATATGCAATACTGCCTCTATGTGTTGGAGATGCTCCTCCCAAGTCCGGCTATATATCAATATATCGTCGAAGAAGACCAACACAAATTTCCTCAGATGACTGCGGAAGATATGGTTCATGCATGACTGGAAAGTAACTGGGGCGTTAGTTAGCCCGAAAGGCATGACCAAAAATTCAAAGTGGCCGTAATGGCACTTGAAAGCGGTCTTGGGGATGTCCTGTTCCCTTACGGGAATCTGGTGGTACCCGGATCTCAAATCGATTTTTGAGAAGAACCGAGTTCCTCTTAGCTCATCCATTAGCTCGTCAACCCGCGGTATGGGGTACCTGTTCTTCAAGGTATTCTTATTTAGGGCCCTATAGTCAACGCACATTCTCAATGTGTCATCGTTTTTCTTCACCAACACCACCGAAGACGCAAAAGGACTGGTGCTAGGCCGAATATGCCCAAGAGCTAGCAAATCCTAGATGGCCCGCTCAATCTCATCCCGATAATCCTTGGGGTGCCTATAGAGTGTGGTAATAACGGCCTAGACACCTTGTTCTAACTCAATAGTGTGCTCAAACCCCCGATGTGGTGGCTGTCCTGACGGTATCTCTCCAAATACTGCTTCATACTTGTCGAGGATGGCTTGTATATCTGGATGAACTTTCTGCCTAGTAGCCTCTGTCATTGATGCCCGTAACTGAACTTCCCACTCTATGTCTCCCTTCTGGAAGTCTGCCTCCATCCGGTGAGCTGAAACGGTCTGAGGTGGGTAAGTGTGCATTCCACATATCTTCTCATGCTTCCCGGTCTTCTTGTCATCCCATTCCATCTCCAAGGCCTCCCAATCTGTGGTGACTTTTCCCAAAGTAATTAGCCACTGTACACCCAACACCACATTGGTGTCTGATATGTTAACCACGAAAAAGTGGTCGGTTACTGTGTAGGTGCCCATTGTTACAGCCAGTTCTGGAACATACCTGGCACACTGCATCGTCTGATCGCCTGGGACCAGCACTGAAAATTCGTGAAAGCTCTCTGTCAGTATGCCTCTCCTCTCAACCATTTGTGCATCAATGAAGTTGTGGGTTGCCCCACTATCTACTATAATTGAAACTTGCTACCCATGTACTATCCCTCGAACTCATAGTGTCAAATACTTGGGTACTCCTCATAATGCTGCAAGGGTCCCCCCTATGGGTGCAAAGGCTGTTCCCCCTGAAGGTGGTGGTGGCAGGTGATCTTGATCCGTCGGAATGTCTCCTACCTCCCCATTCTCATACTCATCCTCTTCCCTGCTTCTCTCGGAGAAAACCTGTATAAAATGTGCCTTGCCAGCTGCACATTTGTGTCCTGGTGCCCAAGGTTCTTGACAGGTGAAGCACAACCTTTTATTCTTCAATTCCCTTCGGGCATCATCATCGAGCTGTACCCTCCCCTGATTCCTTTTTGGGGGAAAAATCCTTACATATTTCCCCTTGGGTTGGAGAGATGGTTTATGGGGGTGAGATGTCCTGGTCTGGGGTAAGGCATCGTGCAAATCCCTAGTCCTGCTGATGGCATCCTGGAGTGTGGTTGGTCTAGTGGATCTCACTAGTCCCTGCAGTGGCTCCGTTAGTCCTTCCACAAACATATAGATCATCCGTGCTGCAGATAGATCTGGCACCATCACTGAAATTCTTAGGAAATCTGTAATATACTTTTCAGGACTCCCAGTCTGCTTGAGCCATGTTAGTTCAACAAAGTGCTCCTCTGGTTCCTTTCGGTCGAACCTCTCAATCAGTCTCCGAGTGAACTCAGCATAGGTAGTCACGGAGGAATGCCCAAGCGTCACCCTTCCATGGAACCACCAATCCTGAGCCTCACCCTCCAAATGCAGCATGGCCACCTTGATGGCTTTTGTTTCTGCCATCTGGTTGAGCTAGAAATATACATCCAGCTTCTCTACCCAAGACTTTTCCGAACTGTTTGAACCGTCAAACATAGGCAAATGGAATCGGCTTACTGTACGCTGGGTATCCCCATCATGATAATGTCTGTGCCCTTTATGATGGTCACGAGGTCTGCTGTCCCGCTTGATCTGAACAAAGTCTTTAAATAAAATGGCATCCCTGAATTCTTGCCCCACTGCCTGGTACTCAGCAAAATATTCACTTATACGGTCTGGTTCTTCTTGTGCTCCTGACCCCGAATCTATACTCAGAAAAGTGGGCATGGTAGCACGAACGAAGGTATGTGATGCTGGAGCGACAACCCTCTCTTGCAAATGGTGGGATGTGTCCGACCCCTCATCAACATGGTAACCCTTTGGGATTTCACGTTGTCTAGCTTCCATAGCCGTGAATCTTTGGCCCATTACTTCTATCTGCTTTACCAGATCCTGCACTGATTTGAGGAGTGCTTCCCCAAACTGTTTTGCATCGCTATCATCCGTCATTGTCTCTTTATTTTCTGCTTCTATCGCAGGCTCCTTCTGTTCTGTGTCAATTACCCTAACACAATCTCCTTCTCCATAGGTGTTCTTCAACCTGCGTTCAATATCTTTGTACTTCCTACCTGTGTGGCAGACGTAGGGTTTTTCTTCTGATGACATAGACTACCAGCTCCATAGGCTGAGCCAGATCTATGCTCTGATTCCACTATAATATTCCTTTCCAGGAATATTCTTTTAAAACACAGTAAGCGATATAGAGATCTAGATGAAAAAGGAAAGAAACAACAGATTTGCAGTCAAGCAATAACATATATATATATATATATATATATATATATATATATATATATATATATATATATATATATATATATATATATATATATATATATATATATATATATATATATATATATATATATATATATATCATCTAGAGATGCTCGAAATCGAGATGTCACCAAGCCATTTTATTAATCTGGCAATTACAGAGGAGTACAATTGGTGATCAGATGGCATCATCTAATTTCTGCATAAGGTAGACCTGGATCTATCCCCAAATTGCTGCACGATATGTCTGCATGGTAGATCTGTGTACGTGGGACTATTGAGTCTCAGGTCTGCGCTTCTACTAACGGAAGCGACAGTGTTATTGACCAAGCGTAATCCCTTGTGGATCTGTGCGATCGCTCTCGCCTCCATTGTCCGTGATCTACAATAATGCGACCCTCGCCGATCCAGATATTCTCCAAAAGATGCGCAGCTATTCCTATGAGTAATTACTTATCCGCGATCCTCCTAAAATTCAATCGGGCTTCACTAATTCAGCTGCGTTCCACTGTGCAGCGATTAAACGCGCTGATTCCCCTCTCACAAACGTAGCGGATCGATAATCTATTTAAGAGACTGACGAGATTACCTCACCCGAGCAGGCACTTGAAGTCCCTTGGGGCTGAGGGTGAGATCTCCAATCAGAGACACTCAAGTCGTAATGACCAATTTCGAATGCAGAAACTTCCATACCCCCGAATGAAGAAGTGCTCCTCCTTTATATACGGCGTCGATCGCTCCCGAATCCCGCGGCCCCTCAACCCACCATACCATGGTAATATGATACCATGGTAGCGCTTTTATACTGCGTGCCCGATTCGGCCCTCCTCAATTACCCTATGCGTTTATTTTTAGAGTGAGTCAGGGTCTTTTGACCCACATTTATTCATAAACTAACTATATAAAGCAAAATTGACAAAAATTAATATTTCCAATTAGCTATTTCTAATTGGGAATATTACAACTTATGACTGCAAATAATGGGACTCAAAAAACTCTTCGTTTCGATGTAGATCTGCTGCTACAGATCTACCTTCATCTTCATCTTTAAAGCTCCCCTTTGCTTCAGTGCTCCCCCTTGTACCAAAACATCTCTCAAGGGTATCCCATGCCTCCTTGGCTGTCTTGGCATCTAAAATAAAGGGAAGTATACTTTCATCAACCGATTCTTTTATGCATCTTAATGCATAGGCATCTTTTTGCCTCTTGATTTCTAGATCTATAAAGATCTCGAACATAATCTTCTTTTGCTTTAGCCTCTTGGCTTTTCCCATGACCTCGTTGCTTGGCTTCCACAAACATACGAGTCTACTTGTGCATCAAATACCTTGTTTCTTTAAAAATATTGCTACTCTTCAATGAGTCTTCTGCAACCTTGCTTCTCCTTCTATTTCTAAAAAATTATCTTCCTCAAAAAAAATTCCTTTTAAATATTCACTTTCACATACATATTTTTCGCATCACGATTTAAGTTTTTTTTTTTTTTTTTTTTTTTTTTTTTTTAACTTAAAATAAAACCTTTTAAATCTCTTCACCACATGCTCTTTAGAAAACCTCTTTATAAAAACCTTTGAAAATGTTTTAAGATTTTTTATGAAAAAAAAACTTTAATAAAAAAAAAACATTTTACATAAAAGGGCTTTCACTTAAAGTCGATACCTGTTTACATAAAAGGGCTTTCATTTTTTAAAGAACCTTATGTTTGATTTTTTGAAAATCACACCTTGACCTCCATGCATTTGAATTTTAAAAAATTTGTTGAACGACTTGCACAGTATTAAAAAAACATAACCTCTATGCCGTTAATAAATTCACGCCAGATTTGTAAACGCAGATGCTTCATAACCACCATGAATAACTTCACAAAAATGTATTAAAAAATACCTTAATATTTTAATCGTGCGTGTAGCTTGAAAACAATTGAATTTAACTTTAACGCATCTACATTATTTCCTCCGCTTGCAGACTGGCGCGATCTCGAGGGGAATAGTCGCACCTATTTGAAAACAATGTGGGGCATGAAACTGACGCGGGTATGGCGTGTATTCTCGCGCCTATCCTTTCTTTCGGTGCGTTGGCGCGAGTATGGGCTTCACAGTCATGCCAATCAACTGCTCCTCTCTTCTGCTCTTTCGTGCCTCTGTTGCTGCTCTCCAGGGAGGCTTATGCAAGCTAGCTTTGATACCATGACAAGGATATAAAAACTAAAACGTGAACAGGAGCATAGAGCTCGCTCTTCACAATATTACGAATAGATTAAATAGATTACATTGGAAACATCAACAATAAATAACCAGAGATAAACTCGACTAAACTGGACTGACTGAAACTAAACTGGGACACTTGCACTAACAGATATGACACCTAGCAGGTGGTTGAGATTACGTTATTTAAAACTCCCCTTTAATTTCAACCACATAAAAAAATTAATTAAGATACCTGCTGGTCTATGACTCAGCGACGCTTACAATTTAAAAAAAAAATGACTTCAACTAGATTCGGTTTTCTTCTTCTCTTCTTCCAAATTCTGTAGCCTCTATAATGTTTCAGATTTTTCGCTTTGTTGTATCCTTGAGAACTCTGTTTCTTCATTTGCTGTTGCAGGTTTTCTATTTTTCCAGGTTGTTTAAGCATATTCTGGACATCTTCAACAAATGTGGGTTACTGCCACATATTGTCTTCTGTAGTGCTCTTTTCATCATCAATCTTCTGCAACATAGGATTAGAATAATATCTTATCTCTTCAAAACTCCAACGCATGAAAATTTCATTGACATGTTCGTCATGCATGTCGTCTTCAACATTCATATCTACAGCTTCTATGTAGATCTCAACTAGACATGGTGTTGCAAGCCATGTTTCCAGAAAATTCAGCGTTTTTTCATAATCATTCTGTGTACCTGCACACTGAAAATCAATGTTAGATAAAAAAAAAATTTCAAAATGACATAAGTTCTAGTCTTTCTGCTCTTTAATGAGAGCTTTCTAATATTGCGCTTCCTTATCCTCTTCTTCATCTGTCTTTGTTTGTGCTTTCCCTTTGCAGACTTCATTCTTTGTTTCTGTCTCTGCTCCTTTCTCTGTTTCTTCCTTCTGCTCTTTTACATTAACTTGTAATGTTGCAAACAGGTTGTCTTCCACTGAATGGAGTGGGATTTTATCACCAAATAACATCATGTCAATATAATGTTTTTGTTGCAGCATCTACAACCAATCCTCATTAGCCAAAATTTCATTATCAAAGTTTACATTAGCAATATCGATCATTGGATTTACCATTTCATCAACAAGCTCTGTTGCTGGTATCATTAAAGCTTCGTCAGCAATCTCTGTTGTTGGAATCTTTAGATTTTCGTCAGCAAGCTCTGTTGCTGGATTCTTTAGATCTTCGTCAGCAAGCTCTGTTTTTGGATTCTCTTCATCCACTTGTGGGTGTGCACGGTGGGGTTCACAAGCATCTTCATGCTGCTTCTTTGCTTCACATGCACTTTCTTTGCAGAATCAGCCACTTGTGACTACGCACAGTGGGACTCAACAAACTCTTCATTTCACTGTAGATCTGCTGCTACAGATCCACCTTCATCTTCATCTTTAAAGCTCCCCTTTTATTCAATGCTCCCCCTTGTACCAAAACATCTCTCAAGGGTATCCCATGCCTCCTTGGTTGTCTTAGCATCTAAAATCACGAGAAGTATACTGTCATCAGCTGATTCTTTTATGCATCTTAATGCATAGGCATCTTTTTGCCTCTTGATTTCCAGATCCAGAAAGATCTCGAAAATAATATGATTTTGCTTTAGCCTCTTGGCTTTTCCCATGACCTCATTGCTTGGCTTCCACAAACATACGAGTCTACTTGTGCATCAAATACATTGTTTCTTCAAAAATATTGTTGCTCTTCAATGAGTCTTATGCAACCTTGCTTCTCCTTCTATTTTTAAAAAATTATCTTCCTCAAAAAAATTCCTTTTAAATATTCACTTTCACATAGTTCTTTTTCGCATCACTATTTAGGTTTTTTTTTTTTTTTTAACTTAAAAAAAAATATTTTAAATCTCTTCACCACATGCGCGAGTATGGACTTCACAGTCGCGCCAATCAACTGCTCCTCTCTTCTGCTCCTTCGTGGCTCTGATGCCACTCTCCAGGTAGGTTTATGCAAGTTGGCTTTGATACCATGATAAGGATTGAAAAACTAAAACATAACTAGGAGTAGAGAGTTCGCTCTTCACAATATTACGAATAGATTAAACAGATTACATCGAAAACATCAGCAATAAATAACTAGAGATAAACTCAACTAAACTGCACTGACTGAAACTAAACTGGGACACTTGGACTGACGGATTCGACACCTAGCAGGTGGTTGAGATTACGTTATAAAAAACTCCCCTTTAATTTCAACCACATAAAAAAAATTAACTAAGATATCTGCTGGTCTATGTCTAAGCGAGGCTTACAATTTAAAAAAAAATTGACTTCAACTAGATTTCATTTTCGTCTTCTCTTCTTCCAAATTCTGTAGCCTCTAAATTGTTTCAGATTTTTCTCTTTGTTGTATCCTTGATAGCTCTGTTTCTTCATTTGTTGTTGCAGGTCTTCCATTTTTCCAGGCTGTCTAAGCATGTTGTGGACATCTTCAAGAAATGTGGGTTGCTGCCACATATTGTCTTCTGTAGTGCTCTTTTCATCATCAATCTTCTGCAACATAGGATTATAATAATATCTTATCTCTTTAAAACTCCAACGCATGAAAATTTCATTGACATGTTCATCATGCATATCATCTTCAACATTCATATCTACAGCTTCTATGTATATCTTAACTAGACATGGTTTTGTAAGCCATGTTTCCAGAAAATTCAGCTCTTTTTCATAATCATTCTGTGCACCTGCACACTGAAAATCAATGTTAAAATAAAAAACATTTTCAGAACAACATAGGTTCTGTTCTTTCTGCTCTGTAATGAGAGCTTTCTGATGTTGCAATTCCTTATCTGCTTCTACATCTATCTTTGTTTCTGCTTTCCCTTTGCAGACATCATTCTTTGTTTCTGTCTCTGCTGCTTTCTCTGTTTCTTCCTTCTACTCTTTTGCACCAACCTGTAATGCTGCAAACAGGTTGTCTTCCACTGAATGGAGTGGGATTTTATCACCAAATAACATCATGTCGATATAATGTTTTTCTTGCATCATCTGCAAGCAATCCTCATTAGCCAAATTTTCATTATCAAAGTTTACATTAGCCATATAAATCATTGGATTTACCATTTCATCAGCAAGCTCTGTTGCTTGTATCATTAAAGCTTCGTTAGCAATCTCTGTTGCTGGAATCTTTAGATTTTCGTCAGCAAGCTCTGTTGCTGGATTCTTTAGATCTTCGTCAGCAAGCTCTGTTGCTGGTTTCTGTTCATCCACTTGTGGGCGTGCACAGTGGGGTTCACAAGCATCTTCATGTTGCTTCTCTGCTTCATCTGCACTTTCTTCTTAGACATCAGCCACATGTGACTGCACACAGTGGGACTCAACAAACTCTTCATTTCACTGTAGATGTGCTGCTACATATCCACCTTCATCTTCATCTTTAAAGCTCCCCTTTGCTTCAATGCTCCCCCTTGTACCAAAACATCTCTCAAGGGTATCCCATGCCTCCTTGGCTGTCTTGGCATCTGAAATGAAGGGAAGTATACTTTGATCAACTAATTCTTTTATCCATCTTAATTTACAGGCATCTTTTTGCCTCTTGATTTCTAGATCTAGAAAGATCTAGAACATAATCTACTTTTGCTTTAGCCTCTTGGCATTTCCCATGACCTCGTTGCTTGGCTTCCACAAACATACGAGTCTACTTGTGCATCACATACCTTGTTTCTTCAAAAATATTGCTGCTCTTCAATGCGTCTTATGCAACCTTGCTTCTCCTATTTTTAAAAAATTATCTTCCTCAAAAAAAAATCCTTTTAAATATTCAGTTTCACATAGTTCTTTTTCACATCACTATTTAAGTTTTTTTTTTCTTTTTTCTTTTTCTTTTTTTTTTCTTTTTTTTTAACTTAAAATAAATTATTTTAAATCTCTTCACCACATGCTCTTTAGAAAACCTCTTTATAAAAACCTTTGAAATTTTTTTAACTCGATACCTCTTTACATAAAGTCGATACCTCTTTACATAAAAGGGCTTTCATTTTTTAAAGAACCTTATGTTTGATTTTTCGAAAATCACACCTTGACCTCTATGCATTTGACTTTTAAAAAAGTTGTTGAACAGCTTCCACAGTATTAAAAAAACATAACCTCTATGCCGTTAATAAATTAACGCCAGATTTGTAAATCCGGATGCTTCATAACCACCTAGAATGACTTCACAAAAATGTATTAAAAAATACCTTAATATTTGAATCGCGCGTGTAGCTTGAAAAGAATTGACTTTAACTTTAATGCATCTGCGTTATTTCTTCCACTTGCAGACTGGCGCGGTCCCGAGGGGAATAGTCGCGGCTATTTGAAAACAACGCGAGGCATGAAACTGACCCAAAATTTCATTATCAAAGTTTACATTAGCCATATAAATCATTGGATTTACCATTTCATCAGCAAGCTCTGTTGCTTGTATCATTAAAGCTTCGTTAGCAATCTCTGTTGCTGGAATCTTTAGATTTTCGTCAGCAAGCTCTGTTGCTGGATTCTTTAGATCTTCGTCAGTAAGCTCTATTGTTGGTTTCTGTTCATCCACTTGTGGGCATGCACAGTGGGGTTCACAAGCATCTTCATGTTGCTTCTCTGCTGCATCTGCACTTTCTTCTTAGACATCAGCCACATGTGACTGCACACAGTGGGACTCAACAAACTCTTCATTTCACTGTAGATGTGCTGCTACATATCCACCTTCATCTTCATCTTTAAAGCTCCCCTTTGCTTCAATGCTCCCCCTTGTACCAAAACATCTCTCAAGGGTATCCCATGCCTCCTTGGCTGTCTTGGCATCTGAAATCAAGGGAAGTATACTTTGATCAACTAATTCTTTTATCCATCTTAATTTATAGGCATCTTTTTACCTCTTGATTTCTAGATCTAGAAAGATCTCGAACATAATCTACTTTTGCTTTAGCCTCTTGGCATTTCCCATGACCTCGTTGCTTGGCTTCCACAAACATACGAGTCTACTTGTGCATCAAATACCTTGTTTCTTCAAAAATATTGCTGCTCTTCAATGCGTCTTATGCAACCTTGCTTCTCCTTCTATTTTTAAAAAATTATCTTCCTCAAAAAAAAATCCTTTTAAATATTCACTTTCAGATAGTTCTTTTTTTTTTTTTTTTTTTTTTAACTTAAAAGAAATTATTTTAAATCTCTTCACCACATGCTCTTTAGAAAACCTCTTTATAAAAACCTTTGAATTTTTTTTAACTCGATACCTCTTTACATAAAGTCGATACCTCTTTACATAAAAGGGCTTTCATTTTTTAAAGAACCTTATGTTTGATTTTTCGAAAATCACACCTTGACCTCTATGCATTTGACTTTTAAAAAAGTTGTTGAACAACTTCCACAGTATTAAAAAAACATAACCTCTATGTCGTTAATAAATTAACGCCAGATTTGTAAACGCAGATGCTTCATAACCACCTAGAATGACTTCACAAAAATGTATTAAAAAATACCTTAATATTTGAATCGCACGTGTAGCTTGAAAAGAATTGACTTTAACTTTAATGCATCTGCGTTATTTCTTCCACTTGCAGACTGGCGCGGTCCCGAGGGGAATAGTCGTGGCTATTTGAAAACAACGCGAGGCATGAAACTGACCCAAAATTTCATTATCAAAGTTTACATTAGCCTTATAAATCATTGTATTTACCATTTCATCAGCAAGATCTGTTGCTTGTATCATTAAAGCTTCGCTAGCAATCTCTATTGCTGGAATCTTTAGATTTTCGTGAGCAAGCTCTATTGTTGGATTCTTTAGATCTTCGTTAGCAAGCTCTGTTGCTGGATTCTGTTCATCCACTTGTGGCCATGCACAGTGGGGTTCACGAGCATCTTCATGTTGCTTCTCTGCTTCATCTGCACTTTCTTTGCAGACATCAGCCACCTGTGACTGCGCACAATGGGATTCAACAAACTCTTCATTTCGCTGTAGATCTGCTCCTACAGATCCACCTTCATCTTCATCTTCAAAGCTCCCCTTTTGCAACTGACCAGGACCATATACCAAAACGTCTCTCTTCTCTCAAGGGTATCCCATGCCTCCTTGGCTGTCTTGGCATCTGAAATCAAGGGAAGTATACTTTGATCAACTAATTCTTTTATTCATCTTAATTTATAGGCATCTTTTTGCCTCTTGATTTCTAGATCTAGAAAGATCTTGAAGATAATCTACTTTTGCTTTAGCCTCTTGGCATTTCCCATGACCTCATTGCTTGGCTTCCACAAACATACGAGTCTACGTTTGCATCAAATACCTCGTTTCCTAAGAAATATTGCAGCTCTGCAATGAGTCTTGTGCAACCTTGATTCTCCTTCTATTTTTAAAAAATTATCTTCCTAAAAAAAAATTCCTTTCAAATATTCACTTTCACATAGTTCTTTTTCGCATCACTATTTAAGTTTTTTTTTTTTTTTAAACTTAAAAAAAATTCTTTTAAATCTCTTCACCACATGCTCTTTAGAAAACCTCATTATAAAAACCTTTGAAATTTTTTAAAGTTTTTTTATGAAAACAAAACTTTAATAAATAAAAAAACATTTTACATAAAAGGGTTTTCACTTAAAGTTGATACATCTTTACATAAAAGGGCATTCATTTTTTAAAGAACCTTATGTTTGATTTTTTGAAAATCACACCTTGACCTTCATGCATTGACTTTTAAAAAATTTGTTGAACAGCTTGCACAGTATTAAAAAAAAATACTCTCTATGCCGTTAATAAATTCACGCCAGATTTGTAAATGCAGATGCTTCATAACCACTGTGAATGACTTCAGAAAAATGTATTAAAAAATACCTTAATATTTTAATCGCGCATGTAGCTTGAAAAGAATTGACTTTAAATTTAATTCATCTACGTTATTTCTTCCCCTTGCAGACTAGCGCGGTCCCGAGGGGAATAGCCGTGCCTATTTGATAACAACGCAAGCCATGAAACTTACGCAGGTATGGCGTGTAGTCTCGCACCTGTCCTTTCTTTTGGCGTGTTGGCGCGAGTATGGGCTTCAAAGTCGCGCCAATCAACTGCTCCTCTCTTCTGCTCCTTCGTGACTCTACTGCTGCTCTCCAGGGAGGCATATGCAAGCTGGCTTTGATACCATGACAAGGATTGGAAAACTAAAACGTAAACAGGAGCAGAGAATTCCCTCTTCACAATATTATGAATAGATTAAATATATTCCATTGGAAACATCAGCAATAAATAACTAGAGATAAACTCGACTAAACTGGACTAACTGAAACTAAACTGGGACACTTGGACTAACGGATTCGACACCTAGCAGGTGGTTGAGATTACGTTCTTTAACACTCCCATTTAATTTCAACCACATAAAAAAATTAATTAATATAACTGTTGGTCTATGTCTCAGCGAGGATTACAATTTAAAAAAAAATGACTTCAACTAGATTTGGTTTTCTTCTTCTCTTCTTCCAAATTTTGTAGCCTCTAAATTGTTTTAGATTTTTTTCTTTGCTGTATCCTTGAGAAATTTGTTTCTTCATTTTCTAATGCAGGTCTTCTATTTTTCCAGGTTGTCTAAGCATGTTCTGGACATCTTCAAGAAATTTGGGCTGCTGCCACATATTTTCTTCTATATTGCTCTTTTCATCATCAATCTTCTGCAACATAGGATCAGAATAATATCTTATCTCTTCAAAAATCCAACGCATCAAAATTTCATTGACATGTTATTCATGCATGTTGCCTTCAACATTCATATCTAAAGCTTTTGTGTAGATCTCAACTAGACATGGTGTTGCAAGCCATGTTTCCAAAAAATTCAGCTCTTTTTCATAATCATTCTGTGTACCTGCACACTGAAAAGCAATGTTAGAATAAAAAAACATTTTCAGAATGACATAGGTTCTAGTCTTTCTACTCTGTAATGAGAGATTTTTCCATGCGCTTCCTTATCTGATTCTTCATATGTCTCTGTTTTTTCTTTCCCTTTGAAGACTTCATTCTTTGTTTCTGTCTCCGCTGCTTTCTCTGTTTCTTCCTTCTGCTCTTTTCCACTAACTTGTAATGCTGCAAACAGGTTGTCTTCCACTGAATGGAGTGGGATTTTATCACCAAATAACTTCATGTCGATATAATTTTTTTTTGCATCATCTGCAACCAATCCTCATTAGCCAAAATTTCATTATCAAAGTTTACATTAGGCATATCAATCATTGGATTTACCATTTCATCAGAAAGCTCTGTTGCTAGATTCTTTAGATCTTTTTCAGAAAGCTCTGTTTTTGGATTCTCTTCATCCACTTGTGGGCGTGCACAATGGGGTTCACAAGCATCTTCATGTTGCTTCTATGCTTCATCTACACTTTATTCTCAGACATCAGACACCTGTGACTGGGCACAGTGGGACTCAACAAACTCTTCATTTCGTTGTATATGTCCTGCTACAGATCCACCTTCATCTTCATCTTTAAATCTCCTCTTTGCTTCAATGCTCCCCCTTGTACCAAAACATCTCTCAAGGGTATCCCACGCCTCCTTGGCTTTCTTGGCATCTGAAATCAAGGGAAGTATACTTTCATCAACTGATTCTTTTATGCATCTTAATGCACAGGCATCTTTTTGACTCTTGATTTCCAGATCTAGAAAGATCTCGAACTTAATCGGCTTTTGCTTTAGCCTCTTGGCTTTTCCCATGACCTCGTTGCTTGGCTTCCACAAACATACGATTCTACTTGTGCATCAAATACCTTGTTTCTTCAAAAAATGTGTTGCTCTTCATGAGTCTTATGCAACCTTGCTTCTCCTATTTTTAAAAAATTATCTTCATAAAAAAAAATTCCTTTTAAATATTCACTTTCACATAGTTCTTTTTCGCATCACTATTTAGGTTTTTTTTTTTTTGTTAAACTTAAAAAAAATTATTTTAAATCTCTTAACCACATGCTCTTTAGAAAAACTCTTTATAAAAACCATTGAAATTTTTTAAAGTTTTTTTATGAAAAAATAACTTTAATAAAAAAAAAACATTTTACATAAAAGGGCTTTCACTTAAAGTCGATACGTCTTTACATAAAAGGGCTTTCATTTTTTAAAGAACCTTATGTTTGATTTTTTGAAAATCACACCTTGACCTCCATGCATTTGACTTTTAAAAAAGTTGTTGAATGGCTTGCACAATATTAAAAAAACATAACCTCTATGCCGTTAATAAATTCACGCCAGATTTGTAAACACAAATGCTTCATAACCACCGTGAATGACTTCGCAAAAATGTATTAAAAAATACCTTAATATTTTAATCGCGCATGTAGCTTGAAAAGTATTGACTTTAACTTTAACGCATCTATGTTATTTCTTCTGCTTGTAGACTGGCGCAGTCCCGAGGGGAATAGTCGCGCCTATTTGAAAACAACGCGAGGCATGAAACTAATGTGGGTATGGCGTGTATTCTCGTGCCTATCCTTTCTTTTGGCGCGTTGGCATGAGTATGGGCTTCACAGTCGCGCCAATCAGCTGCTCCTCTCTTCTACTTCTTCGTGGCTCTATTGCTGCTCTCTAGGTAGGCTTATGCAAGCTGGCTTTGATACCATGACAAGGATTGAAAAATTGAAATGTAAACAGGAGTAGAGAGTTCGCTCTTCAAAATATTACGAATAGATTAAATAGATTACATTTGAAACATCAACAATAAATAACTAGAGATAAACTCGACTAAACTGGACTGTCTGAAACTAAACTGGGACACTTGGACTGAGGGATTCGACACCTAGCAGGTGGTTGAGATTACGTTCTTTAACACTCCCCTTTAATTTCAGCCACATAAAAAAAATTAATTAGGATACCTGCTGGTCTATGTCTCAGCGAGGATTACAATTTAAAAAAAAATTGACTTCAACTAGATTTGGTTTTCTTCTTCTCTTCTTCCAAATTCTGTAGCCTCTAAATTGTTTCATATTTTTCGCTTTGCTGTATCCTTGAGAACTCTATTTCTTCATTTGTTGTTGCAGGTCTTCTATTTTTCCAAGTTGTCTAAGCAAGTTATGGACATCTTCAAGAAATGTGAGCTGCTGCCACATATTTTCTTCTGTAGTGCTCTTTTCATCATCAATCTTCTACAACATAGGATTAGAATAATATCTTATCTCTTAAAAAATCCAATGCATGAAAATTTCATTGGCATGTTCGTCACGCATGTCCTCTTCAAAATTCATATCTACATCTTCTATGTAGATCTCAACTAGACATGGTGTTGCAAGCCATGTTTCCAGAAAATTCATCTCTTTTTCATAATCATTCTGTGTACTTGCACACTGAATATCAATGTTAGAATAAAAAAAAATTTCAGAACGACATAGGTTCTGATCTTTCTGCTCTTTAATGAGAGCTTTCTGCTGTTGTGGTTCCTTATCTGCTTCTTCATCAGTCTCTGTTTCTTCTTTCCCTTTGCAGACTTCATTCTTTGTTTTTGTCTCTGCTGCTTTCTTTGTTTCTTCCTTCTGCTCTTTTGCACTAACTTGTAATGTTGTAAACATGTTGTCTTCCACTAAATGGAGTGGGATTTTATCACCAAATAACATCATGCCAATAAAATATTTTTTTTGCATCATCTGCAACCAATCCTCATTAGCCAAAATTTCATTATCAAAGTTTACATTAGCCATATCAATCATTGGATTTACCATTTCATCAGCAAGCTTTGTTGCTGGTATCATTAAATCTTTGTCAGCAATCTCTGTTGCTGGAATCTTTAGATTTTCGTCAGCAAGCTCTATTGTTGGATTCTTTAGATCTTCATCAGCAAGCTTTTTTGCTGGATTCTCTTCATCCACTTATGGGCGTGCACAGTGGGGTTCACAAGCATCTTCATGGTACTTCTCTGCTTCATCTACACTTTCTTAGTAGACATCAGCCACCTGTGACTGCGCACAGTAAAAAACTCTTCATTTCGTTGTAGATGTGCTGCTAGAGATCCACCTTCATCTTCATCTTTAAATCTCCCCTTTTCTTCAATGCTCCCCCTTGTACCAAAACATCTCTCAAGGGTATCCCATGCCTCCTTGGCTGTCTTGGCATCTGAAATCAAGGGAAGTATACTTTCATCAACTGATTCTTTTATGCATCTTAATGCACAAACATCTTTTTGCCTCTTGATTTCCAGATCTAGAAAGATCTCGAACATAATCTTCTTTTGCTTTAGCCTCTTGCCTTTTCTCATGACCTCGTTTCTTGGCTTCCATAAACATACGAGTCTACTTGTGCATCAAATACCTTGTTTCTTCAAAAATATTGCTGCTCTTCAATGAGGCTTATCCAACCTTGCTTCTCCTTCTATTTTTAAAAAATTATCTTCCTCAAAAAAAATTCCTTTTAAATATTCACTTTCACATAGTTCTTTTTCACATCACTATTTAAGTTTTTTTTTTTTTTAAACTTAAAAAAATTTATTTTAAATCTCTTCATCACATGCTCTTTAGAAAACCTCTTTATAAAAACCTTTGAAATTTTTTAAAGTTTTTTAATGAAAAAATAACTTTAATAAAAAAAAACATTTTACATAAAAGGGCTTTCACTTAAAGTCGATACATCTTTACATAAAAGGGCTTTCATTTTTTAAAGAACATTATGTTTGATTTTTTGAAAATCACACCTTGACCTCCATGCATTTGACTTTTAAAAAGTTGTTGAACGGCTTGCAAAATATTAAAAAAACATAACCTCTATGCCGTTAATAAATTCACGCCGGATTTGTAAACCCAGATGCTTCATAACCATCGTGAATGACTTCACAAAAATGTATTAAAAAATACCTTAATATTTTAATCGCGCATGTAGCTTGAAAAGAATTGACTTTAATTTTAACGCATCTATGTTATTTCTTAGCACGGTGGCAGAATATCCCTGGATAGTCATATACGAAAACAACACGGGCACAAAACTAACGAGTATGGTGTATGTGTTCTCGTCGTCCTTTCCTTTGGCGCGTTGGCTTTGAATAGGCTTCAGGTGTGTGCCAATCTGTTGCTCCTCTCTTCTACCTCTTCGTGGCTGTTGTTGCTCTCTAGGTAAGCTAATGCAACTTGGCTTTGATACCATGACAAGGATTGAAAAATTTAAATGTAAATAGGAGCGAGTTCGCTCTTACGTATTACGAACCCGTTAAATAGATTACATTGAAGCTGTAATGACCAATAACTAGAGATAGAAATAACTAGAGATAAACTCGACTAAACTGGACTGACTGAAACTAAACTGGGACACTTGGACCGACGGATTCGACACCTAGCAGGTGGATGAGATTACGTTCTTTAACACTCCCCTTTCATTTCAGCTACATAAAAAAAATTAATTAGGATACTTGCTAGTCTATGTATCAGCGAGGATTACAATTTAAAAAAAAATTGACTTCAACTAGATTTGGTTTTCTTCTTCTCTTCTTCCAAATTCTATAGCCTCTAAATTGTTTCATATTTTTCGCTTTGTTGTATCCTTGAGAACTCTATTTCTTCATTTTCTGTTGCAGGTCTTCTATTTTTCCAAGTTGTCTAGGCATGTTCTGGATATCTTCAAGAAATGTGGGCTGCTACCACATATTGTCTTCTGTAGTGCTCTTTTCATCATCAATCTTCTACAACATAGGATTAGAATAATATCTTATCTCTTCAAAAATCCAACGCATGAAAATTTCATTGACATCTTCGTCCTGCATGTCCTCTTCAACATTCATATCTATAGCTTCTATGTAGATCTCAACTAGACATGGTGTTGCAAGCCATGTTTCCAGAAAATTCAGCTCTTTTTCATAATCATTCTGTGTACCTGCACACTGAATATCAATGTTAGAATAAAAAAAAATTTCAGAACGACATAGGTTCTGCTCTTTCTGGTCTTTAATGAGAGCTTTCTGCTGTTGCGCTTCCTTATCTGCTTCTTCATCTGTCTCTCTTAATGCTTTCCCTTTGCAGACTTCATTCTTTTTTTTTTTCTCTCCTGATTTCTTTGTTTCTTCCTTCTGCTCTTTTGCACTAACCTGTAATGTTTCAAACACGTTGTCTTCCACTAAATGGAGTGGGATTTTATCACCAAATAACAGCATGCCAATATAATATTTTTTTTGCATCATCTGCAACCAATCCTCATTAGCCAAAATTTCATTATCAAAGTTTACATTAGCCATATCAATCATTGGATTTACCATTTCATCAGCAAGCTTTGTTGCTGGTATCATTAAATCTTCGTCAGCAATCTCTGTTGTTGGAATCTTTAGATTTTCGTCAGCAAGCTCTGTTGCTGGATTCTTTAGATCTTCGTCAGCAAGCTCTGTTGCTCGATTCTCTTCATCCACTTCTGGGCGTGCACAGTGGGGTTCACAAGCATCTTCATGCTGCTTTTCTGCTTCATCTGCACTTTCTTCGCAGACATCAGCCACGTGTGACTGCACAGAGTGGGACTCAACAAACTCTTCATTTCACTGTAGATGTGCTGCTACAGGTCCACCTTCATCTTCATCTTTAAATCTCCCCTTTGCTTCAATGCTCCCCCTTGTACCAAAACATCTCTCAAGGGTATCCCATGCCTCCTTGGCAGTCTTGGAATCTGAAATCAAGGGAAGTATACTTTCATCAACTGATTCTTTTATGCATCTTAATGCACAGACATCTTTTTGCCTCTTGATTTCTAGATCTAGAAAGATCTCGAACATAATCTGCTTTTGCTTTAGCCTCTTGGCTTTTCCCATGACCTCGTTTCTTGGCTTCCACAAACATACGAGTCTACTTGTGCATCAAATACGTTGTTTCTTCAAAAATATTGCTGCTCTTCAATGATTCTTCTGCAACCTTGTTGCTCCTTCTATTTTTAAAAAATTATCTTCCTCAAAAAAAATTCCTTTTAAATATTTACTTTCAGATAGTTCTTTTTTGCATCACTATTTAAGTTTTTTTTTTTTTTCAACTTGAAATTTTTTTTTTTAAATCTCTTCACCACATGCTCTTTATAAAACCTCTTTATAAAAACCTTTGAATATTTTTTAAGTTTTTTAATGAAAGAATAAATTTAATAAAAAAAAACATTTTACATAAAAGGGCTTTCACTTAAAGTCGATACCTCTTTGCATAAAAGGGCTTTCATTTTTTAAAGAACCTTATGTTTGATTTTTTGAAAATCACACCTTGACCTCCATGCATTTGACTTTTAAAAAAGTAGTTGAATGACTCGCACAATATTAAAAAAACATAACCTCTATGCCGTTAATAAATTCACGCCGAATTTGTAAATGCAGATGCTTCATAACCACCGTGAATGACTTCAGAAAAATGTATTAAAAAATACCTTAATATTTTAATCGCGCATGTAGCGTGAGAAGAATTGACTTTAACTTTAATGCATCTATGTTATTTCTTTTGCTTGCAGACTGGCGTGGTCCTGAGGGGAATAGTCGCGCATATTTGAAAACAACACGAGGCATGAAACTAACGCGGGTATGGCATGTATTCTCGTGCCTATCCTTTCTCTTGGCACGTTTGCATGAGTATGGGCTTCACATTTGTGCCATTCAACTGCTCCTCTCTTCTACTTCTTGGTGGCTCTGTTGCTGCTCTCCAGTTAGGCTTATGCAAGCTGGCTTTGATACCATGACAAGGATTGAAAAACTGAAATGTAAACAGGAGCAGAGAGTTCGTTCTTCACAATATTACGAATAGATTAAATAGATTACATTGGAAACATCAGGAATAAATAACTAGAGATAAACTCGACTAAACTGGACTGACTGAAACTAAACTGGGACACTTGGACTGACAGATCCGACACCTAGTAGGTGGTTGAGATTACACTCTTTAACACTCCCCTTTATTTTCAGCCACAAAAAAAAAATTTAATTAGGATACCTCCTGGTCTATGTCTTAGCGAGGATTACAATTTAAAAAAAAAATTACTTCAACTAGATTTGGTTTTCTTCTTCTCTTCTTCCAAATTCTGTAGCCTCTAAATTGTTTCATATTTTTCACTTTGTTGTATCCTTGAGAACTCTATTTCTTCATTTTCTGTTGCAGGTCTTCTATTTTTCCAAGCTGTCTAAGCATGTTCTGGACATCTTCAAGAAATGTTGGTTGTTGCCACATATTGTCTTTTGTAGTTCTCTTTTCATCATCAATCTTCAACAACATAGGATTAGAATAATATCTTATCTCTTCAAAACTCCAACCCATGAAAATTTCATTGACATGTTCGTCATGCATGTCCTCTTCAACATCCATATCTACAACTTCTATGTAGATCTCAACTAGACATGGTGTTGCAAGGCATGTTTCCAGAAAATTCAGCTCTTTTTCATAATCATTTTGTGTACCTGCACACTGAAAATCAATGTTAGAATAAAAAACATTTTCAGAACGAGATGGGTTTTGCTCTTTCTTCTCTTTAATGAGAGCTTTTTCCTTGCGCTTCCTTATCTAATTCTTCATCTATCTCTATTTCTACTTTCCCTTTGAAGACTTCATTCTTTGTTTCTGTCTCCGCTGCTTTCACTATTTCTTCCTTCTGCTCTTTTGCACTAACCTGTAATGCTCCAAATAGGTTGTATTCCTCTGAATGGAGTGGGATTTTATCACCAAATAACTTCATGTCGATATAATGTTTTTGTTGCATCATCTGCAACCAATCCTCATTAGCCAAAATTTTGTTATCAAAGTTTACATTAGCCATATCAATCATTGGATTTACCATTTCATCAGCAAGCTCTGTTGCTGGTATCATTAAAGCTTCGTCATTAATCTCTGTTGTTGGAATCTTTAGATTTTCGTCAGCAAGCTCTGTTGCTGGATTCTTTAGATCTTTTTCAACAAGCTCTGTTGCTGGATTCTCTTCATCCACTTGTGGGAGTGCACAGTGGGGTTCACAAGCATCTTCATGCTGCTTCTCTGCTTCATCTGCACTTTCTTTGCAGACATCAGACACCTATGACTGGGCATAGTGGGACTCAACAAAATCTTCATTTCGTTGTATATGTGCTGCAAAATCTCCCCTTTGCTTCAATGCTCCCCGTTCTACCAAAACATCTCTAAATGGTATCCCATGCCTGCTTGGTTGTCTTGGCATCTGAAATCAAGGGAAGTATACTTTCATAAACTAATTCGTTTATGCATCTTAATGCACAGGCATCTTTTTGGCTCTTGATTTCTAGATCTAGAAAGATATCGAACATAATCTGCTTTTGCTTTAGCCTCTTGGCTTTTCCCATAACCTCGTTTCTTGGCTTCCACAAACATACAAGTCTACTTGTGCATCAAATACCGTGTTTCTTCAAAAATATTGTTGCTCTTCAATGTGTCTTATGCAACCTTGCTTCTCCTTCTATTTTTAAAAAATTATCTTCCTCAAAAAAAATTCCTTTTAAATATTCACTTTCACATAGTTCTTTTTCGAATCACTATTTAAGTTCTTTTTTTTTTTAAACATAAAAAAAAAATCTTTTAAATCTCTTCACCACATGCTCTTTAGAAAACCTCTTTATAAAAACCTTTGAAAAATTTTAAAGTTTTTTAATGAAAAAATAACTTTAATAAAAAAAAACATTTTACATAAAAGGTCTTTCAATTAAAGTCGATACCTCTTTACATAAAAGGGCTTTCATTTTTTAAAGAACCTTATGTTTGATTTTTTGAAAATCACACCTTGACCTCCATGCATTTGACTTTTAAAAAAGTTGTTGAACGGCTTGCACAATATTAAAAAAACATAACCTCTATGTCATTAATAAATTCACGCCGTATTTGTAAACGCAGATGCTTCATAACCGCCGTGAATGACTTCACAAAAATGTATTAAAGGATACCTTAATATTTCAGTCACGCATGTAGCTTGAAAAGAATTGACTTTAAATTTAACGCATCTGTGTTATTTCTTCTGCTTGCAAACTAGCGCGGTCCTGAGGGGAATAGTCACGCCTATTTGAAAACAACGCGAGGCATGAAACTAACGTGGGTATGGCGTGTATTCTCATTCCTATCCTTTCTTTTGGCGCATTGGCATGTGTATGGGCTTCACAGTCGTGCCAGTCAACTGCTCCTCTCTTCTACTTCTTCGTGGCTCTGTTGCTGCTCTCCAGGTAGGCTTATGCAAGCTGGCTTTGATACCGTGACAAGGATTGAAAAACTGAAATGTAAAAAGTAGTAGAGAGTTCGCTCTTCACAATATTACAAATAGATTAAATAGATTACATTGGAAACATCAGAAATAAATAACTAGAGATAAACTCGACTAAACTGGACTGACTGAAACTAAACTGGGACACTTGGACTGACGAATTCGACACCTAGCAGGTGGTTGAGATTACGTTCTTTAACACACCCCTTTATTTTTAGCCACATAAAAAAAATTAATTAGGATACCTACTGGTCTATGTCTCAGTGAGGATTACAATTTAAAAAAAATTAACTTCAACTAGAATTGGTTTTCTTCTTCTCTTCTTCCAAATTCTGTAGCCTCTAAATTGTTTCAGATTTTTCGCTTTGCTGTATCCTTGAGAACTCTATTTCTTCATTTTTTGTTGCAGGTCTTTTATTTTTCCAGGCTGTCTAAGCATGTTCTGGACATCTTCAAGAAATTTGGGCTGCTGCCACATATTGTCTTCTGTAGTGCTCTTTTCATCATCAATCTTCAACAACATAAGATTAGAATAATATCTTATCTCTTCAAAACTCCAACGCATGAAAATTTCATTGACATGTTCGTCATGCATGTCCTCTTCAACATTCATATCTATATCTTCTATGTAGATCCCAACTAGACATGGTGTTGCAAGCCATGTTTCCATAAAATTCAGCTCTTTTGAATAATCATTCTGTGTACCTACACACTGAATATCAATGTTGGAATAAAAAACATTTTCAGAAGGACATAGTTTTTTCTCTTTCTGCTCTTTAATGAGAGCTTTCTGTTGTTGCGCTTCCTTATCTGCTTCTTCATCTGTCTTTGTTTATGCTTTCCCTTTTCAGACTTCATTCTTTGTTTTTGTCTCTGCTGGTTTCTCTGTTTCTTCCTTCTTCTCTTTTGCACTAACATGTAATGTTGCAAACAGGTTGTCTTCCATTGAATGGAGTTGGATTTTATAACCAAATAACATCATGGCGATATATTGTTTTTTATGCATCATCTACAACCAATCCTCATTAGCCAAAATTTCATTATCAAAGTTTACATTAGCTATATCAATCATTGGATTTACCATTTCATCAGCAAGCTCTGTAGCTGGTATCATTAAAGCTTAGTCAGCAATCTCTGTTGCTAGAATCTTTAGATTTTCGTCAGCAAGCTCTGTTGCTGGATTCTTTAGATCTTCGTCAGCAAGCTCTATTGCTAGATTCTCTTCATCCACTTGTGGGTGTGCACAATGGGGTTCGCAAGCATCTTCATGCTGCTTCTTTGCTTCATCTGCACTTTCTTCGCATACATCAGCCACCTGTGACTCTGCACAATGTGACTCAACAAACTCTTCATTTCGTTGTAGATCTGCTACTACAGATCCACCTTCATCTTCATCTTTAAAGCCCCCCTTTGCTTCAATGCTCCCCCTTGTACCAAAACATCTCTCAAGGGTATCCCATGCCTCCTTGGCTGTCTTGGCATCTGAAATCAAGGGAAGTATACTTTCATCAACTGATTCTTTTATGCATCTTAATGCATAGGTATATTTTTGCCTCTTGATTTCGAGATCTAGAAATATCTCGAACATAATCTGCTTTTGCTTTAGCCTCTTGGATTTTCCCATGACCTCGTTGCTTGGTTTCCACAAACATACGAGTGTACTTGTGAATCAAATACTTTATTTCTTCAAAAATATTGTTTCTCCTCAATGAGTCTTATGCAACCTTGCCTCTCCTTCTATTTTTAAAAAATTATCTTCCTCAAAAAAAATTCCTTTTAAATATTCACTTTCACATAGTTCTTTTTCGCATCACTATTTAAGTTTTTTTTTTTTTTTCTTAAAAGAAATTCTTTTAAATCTCTTCACTAGATGTTGTTTAGAAAACCTCTTTATAAAAACCTTTGAAATTTTTTTAAGTTTTTTTATGAAAAAAAAACTTTAATAAAAAAAAAACATTTTACATAAAAGGGCTTTCACTTAAAGTCGATACCTCTTTACATAAAAGGGATTTCATTTTTCAAAGAACCTTATGTTTGATTTTTTGAAAATCACATCTTGACCTCCATGCATTTGAATTTTAAAAAAGTTGTTAAACGGCTTGCACAGTATTAAAAAAACATAACCTCTATGCCATTAATAAATTCATGCCGGATTTGTAAACGCAGATGCTTCATAACCACCGTGAATGAATGCACAAAAATGTATTAAAAAATACCTTAATATTTTAATCACATGTGTAGCTTGAAAATAATTTACTTTAACTTTAACGCATTTGCGTTATTTCTTCCCATTGTAGACCGGCACGGTCCCGAGGGGAATAGTCGCGCCTATTTGAAAACAACGCGAGGCATGAAACTGACGTGGCTATGGTGTGTATTCTCATGCCTATCCTTTATTTTGGCTCGTTGGCACGAGTATGGGCTTCACATATGCGCCAATCAATTTCTCCTCTCTTCTGCTCCTTCGTAGCTCAGTTGCTGCTCTCCAGGGAGGCTTATGCAAGCTGGCTTTGATACCATGACAAGGATTGAAAACTAAAACGTAAACAGGAGCAGAGAGTTCACTCTTCACAATATTACGAATAGATTAAATAGATTACATTGGAAACATCATCAATAAATAACTAGAGATAAACTCGACTAAACTGGACTGACTGAAACTAAACTGGGACACTTGGACTGACGAATTCGACACCTAGCAGGTGGTTGATATTACATTCTTTAACACTTCCCTTTAATTTCAATGACATAAAAAAATTTAATTAAGATGCCTTCTGGTCTATGTCTCAGCGAGGCTTACAATTTTAAAAAAAATTGACTTCAACTAGATTTGGTTTTCCTCTTCTCTTCTTCCAAATTTTGTAGCCTCTAAATTGTTTCAGATTTTTCACTTTGTTGTATCCTTGAGAACTCTGTTTATTCATTTGTTGTTGCAGGTCTTCTATTTTTCCAGGCTGTCTAAGCATGTTCTATACATCTTCAAGAAATGTGGGCTGCTGCCACATATTGTCTTCTGTAGTGCTCTTTTCATCATCAATCTTCTGCAACATAGGATTAGAATAATATCTTATCTCTTCAAAACTCCAATGCATGCAAATTTCATTTACATGTTCGTCATGCATGTCATCTTCAACATTCATATCTACAGCTTCTGTGTAGATCTCAACTAGACATGGTGTTGCAAGCCATGTTTCCAGAAAATTCAGCTAATTTTTCATAATCATTCTGTGTACCTTCACACTGAATATCAATGTTAGAATAAGAGACATTTTTAGAACGACATAGGTTATGGTTTTTCTGCTCTGTAATGAGAGCTTTCTACTGTTGCGCTTCCTTATCTTCTTCTTCATCTGTCTATGTTTTTGCTTTCCCTTTGCAGACATCATTCTTTGTTTTTTTCTCTGCTGGTTTCTTTGTTTCTTCCTTCAGCTCTTTTAACCTAACCTGTAATGTTGCAAACAGGTTGTCTTCCACTGAATGGAGGGGTATTTCATCACCAAATAACATCATGTCGATATAATGTTTTTTTTTCATCATCTGCAACCAATACTCATTAGCCAAAATTTCATTATCAAAGTTTACATTAGGCATATCAATCATTGGATTTACCATTTCATCAGCAAGCTTTGTTGCTGGTATCATTAAAGCTTCATCAGCAATATTTGTTGCTGGAATCTTTTTATTTTCTTCAGCAAGCTTTGTTGCTAGATTCTTTAGATCTTCGTCAGCAAGCTCTGTTGCTGGATTCTCTTCATCCACTTGTGGTCATGCATAGTGGGGTTCACAAGCATCTTCATGCTTCTTCTCTGCTTCATCTGCACTTTCTTTGCAGACATAACCCACCTGTGACTGCTCATAGTGGGACTCAATAAACTCTTCATTTTGTTGTAGATGTGCCGCTACAAATCCACCTTCATCTTCATCTTTAAAGCTCCCCTTTGCTTCAATGCTCCCCCTTGTACCAAAACATCTCTCAAGGGTATGCCATGCCTCCTTGGTTGTCTTGGCATTTGAAATGAAGGGAATTATACTTTCATCAACTAATTATTTTATGCATCTTAATGCATAGGCATCTTTTTGCCTCTTGATTTCCAGATCTAGAAAGATCTCGAACATAATCTGCTTTTGCTTTAGCCTCTTGGCTTTTCCCATGACCTCATTGTTTGGCTTCCACAAATATACGATTCTACTTGTGCATCAAATACCTTGTTTCTTCAAAAGTATTGTTCCTCTTCAACGAGTCTTATGCAACCTTACTTCTCCTTCTATTTTTAAAAAATTATCTTCCTCAAAAAAAATTCCTTTTAAATATTCACTTTCACATAGTTCTTTTTCGCATCACTATTTTATTTTTTTATTTTTTTTTTAAACTTAAAAAAAAAAAATTTAAATCTCTTCACCGTATGCTCTTTAGAAAAGCTCTTTATAAAAACCTTTGAAAATTTTTTAAGTTTTTTTATGAAAAAAAAAAATTAATAAAAAAAAAAACATTTTATATAAAAGGGCTTTCACTTAAAGTCGATACATATTTACATAAAAGGGCTTTCATTTTTTAAAGAACCTTATGTTTGATTTTTTGAAAATCACACCTTGACCTCCATGCATTTGACTTTTAAAATATTTGTTCAACGGCTTGCATAGTATTAAAAAAACATAACCTCTATGTCGTTAATAAATTCACACCGGATTTGTAAACGCGGATGCTTCATAACCACCGTGAATGACTTCAAAAAAATGTATTAAAAAATACCTTAATATTTTAATCGCGTGTGTAGCTTGAAAAGAATTGACTTTAACTTTAACGCATCTACGTTATTTCTTTCGCTTGCAGACTAGCACGGTCCCGAGGGGAATAGTCACGCCTATTTGAAAACAATGTGAGGCATGAAACTGATGCGAGTATGGCGTGTATTCTTGTGCCTATACTTTAATTTGGCGCGTTGGCGTGAGTATGGGCTTCACAGTCTCACCAATCAACTGCTCCTCTCTTCTGCTCCTTTGTGGCTCTGTTGTTGCTCTCCAGGGAGGCTTATGCAAGTTGTCTTTGATACCATGACAAGGATTGAAAAACTAAAACGTAAACAGGAGCAGAGAGTTTTCTCTTCACAATATTACGAATATATTAAATAGATTACATTGGAAACATCAACAATAAATAACTAGAGATAAACTCGACTAAACTGGACTGACTAAAACTAAACTGGGACACTTCGACTGACGGATTCGACACCTAGTAGGTGGTTGAGATTACATTCTTTAACACTCCCCTTTAATTTCAACCACATAAAAAAATTAATTAAGATACCTGCTGGTCTATGTCTTAGTGAGGGTTACAATTTAAAAAAAAATTGACTTCAACTAGATTTGGTTTTCTTCTTCTCTTCTTCCAAATTTTGTAGCCTCTAAATTGTTTCAGATTTTTCGCTTTGTTGTATCCTTGAGAACTCTGTTTCTTCATTTTCTGTTGCAGGTCTTCTATTTTTCCATGTTGTCTAAGCATGTTCTAGAAATCTTCAAGAAATGTCGACTGCTTCCACATATTTTCTTCTGTAGTGCTCTTTTCATCATCAATCTTCTGCAACATAGAATTAGAATAATATCTTATCTCTTCAAAACTCCAACGCATCAAAATTTCTTTGACATGTTCATCATGCATGTCGTCTTCAACATTCATATCTACAGCTTCCGTGTAGATCTCAACTAGACATGGTGTTTCAAGCCATGTTTCCAGAAAATTCAGCTAATTTTTCATAATCATTCTGTGTACCTGCACACTGAATATCAATGTTAGAATAAAAAAAAAAATTAGAACGACATAGGTTCTGGTCTTTCTGCTCTGCAATGAGAGCCTTCTACTGTTGCACTTCCTTATCTTCTTCTTCATCTGTCTCTGTTTCTGCTTTCCCTTTGCAGACTTCATTTTTTGTTTCTGTCTCTGCTGCTTTGTCTATTTCTTCCTTCTGCTCTTTTGCACTAACCTGTAATGTAGCAAACAGGTTGTCTTCCACTGAATGGAGTGGGATTTTATCACCAAATAACATCATGTTGATATAATGTTTTTGTTGCATCATCTGCAACCAATCCTCATTATCCAAAATTTCATTATCAAATTTCACATTAGCCATATCAATCATTGGATTTACCATTTCATCAGCAAGCTCTCTTGCTGGTATCATTAAAGCTTCGTCAACAATCTCTGTTGCTGCAATCTTTAGATTTTCGTCAGCAAGCTCTGTTGCTGGATTCTTTAGATCTTCGTCAGCAAGATCTGTTGCTGGATTCTCTTCATACACTTATGGGCGTGCACAATGGGGTTCACAAGCATCTTCATGCTGCTTCTCTGCTTCATCTACACTTTCTTCGCAGACATCAGCCACCTGTGACTACGCACAGTGGGACTCAAAAAATTCTTTCTTTCGCTGTAGATCTACTGATATAGCTCCACCTTCATCTTCATATTTAAATCTCCCCTTTGCTTCAATGCTCCCCCTTGTACCAAAACATCTCTCAAGGGTATCCCATGCCTCCTCGGCTGTCTTGGCATCTGAAGTCAAGGGAAGTATACTTTCAGCAACTGATTCTTTTATGCATCTTAATGCATAGGCATATTTTTGCCTCTTGATTTCCATATCTAGAAAGATCTCAAACATAATCTGTTTTTTCTTTAGCCTCTTGGCTTTTCCCATGACCTCCTTTCTTGGCTTCCACAAACATACGAGTCTACTTGTGCATCAAATACCTTGTTTCCTCAAAAATATTGCTGCTCTTCAATGAGTCTTATGCAGCCTTGCTTCTCCTTCTGTTTTTAAAAAATTATCTTCCTCAAAAAAATTTCCTTTTAAATATTCACTTTCACATAGTTCTTTTTCGCATCACTATTTAAGTTTTTTTTTTTTTTTTAAACTTAAAAAAAAATCTTTTAAATCTCTTCACCACATGCTCTTTTGAAAAACTCTTTATAAAAACCTTTGAAAATTTTTTAAGTTTTTTCATGAAAAAAAAACTTTAACAAAAAAAAAACATCTTACATAAAAGGGCTTTCACCTAAAGTCGATACCTCTTTACATAAAAGGGATTTCATTTTTTAAAGAAACTTATGTTTGATTTTTTGAATATCACACCTTGACCTCCATGCATTTGACTTTTAAAAACATTGTTGAACGGCTTGCACAATATTAAAAAAACATAACCTCTATGTCGTTAATAAATTCACGCCGGATTTGTAAACACAGATGCTTCATAACCACCATGAATGACTTCACAAAAATGTATTAAAAAATACCTTAATATTTTAATTGCGTGTGTACCTTGAAAATAATTGACTTTAATTTTAACCCATCTGTGTTATTTCTTCTGCTTGCAGATTGGCGCAGTCCCGAGGGGAATTGTCGCACCTATTTGAAAACAATGCGAGGCATGAAACGGACGCGGGTATGGCATGTATTCTCACACCTATTCTTTCTTTTGGTGCGTTGGCCCGAGTATGGGCTTCATAGTTGCGCCAATCAACTACTCCTCTCTTCTGCTCCTTCGTGGCTCTGTTGCTGCTCTCCAGGGAGGCTTACGCAAGCTGGATTTGATACCATGACAAGGATTGAAAAACTAAAACGTAAACAGGAGAAGAGAGTTCGCTCTTCACAATATTACGAATAGATTAAATAGATTACATTGGAAACATCAGCAATAAATAAATAGAGATAAACTCGACTAAACTAGATTGACTGAAAGTATACTGGGACACTTGGACTGACGGATTCGACACCTAGCAGGTGGTTGAGATTACGTTATTTAACACTCCCCTTTAATTTCAACCACATAAAAAAAATTAACTAAGATACCTTCTGGTCTATGTCTCAGCGAGGCTTACAATTTAAAAAAAATTCACTTCAACTAGATTTGGTTTTCTTCTTCTCTTCTTCCAAATTCTGTAGAGTCTAAATTGTTTCATATTTTTCGCTTTGCTGTATCCTTGAGAACTATGTTTCTTCATTTGGTGTTGCAGGTCTTCTATTTTTTCCAGGCTGTCTAAGCATCTTCTGGACATCTTCAAGAAATTTCGACTGCTGCCACATATTTTCTTATGTAGTGCTCTTTTCATCATCAATCTTCTGCAACATAGGATTAGAACAATATCTTATCTCTTCAAAACTCCAACGCATCAAAATTTCATTGACATGTTCGTCATGCATGTCATCTTCAAGATTCATATCTACAGCTTCTGTGTAGATCTAAACTAGACATGGTGTTGCAAGCCATGTTTCCAGAAAATTCAACTCTTTTTCATAATCATTTTGTGGACGTACACACTGAAAATCAATGTTAGAATAAAAAACATTTTCAAAACGACATAGGTTCTAGTATTTTTTCTCTATAATGAGAGCTTTCTGCTGTTGCGCTTCCTTATATGCTTCTTCATCTGTCTCTATTTCTGCTTTCCCTTTGCAGACTTCATTCTTTGTTTTTGTCTCTGCTGCTTTCTCTCTTTCTTCCTTCTGCTCTTTTCCACTAACCTGTAATGTTGCAAACAGGTTGTCTTCCACTAAATGGAGTGGGATTTTATCACCAAATAACATCATGCCGATATAATATTTTTTTTGCATCATCTGCAACTAATCCTCATTAGCCAAAATTTCGTTATCAAAGTTTACATTAGCCATATCAATCATTGGATTTACCATTTCATCAGCAAGCTCTGTTGCTGGTATCATTAAAGCTTCGTCAGCAATCTCTGTTGCTGGAATCTTTAGATTTTCGTTAGCAAGCTTTGTTGTTGGATTCTTTAGATCTTCGTCAGCAAGCTCTATTGCTGGATTCATTTCATCCACTTGTGGGCGTGCATAGCGGGGTTCACAAGCATCTTCATCCTACTTCTCTGCTTCATCTGCACTTTCTTCGCAGACATCAGCCACCTATGACTGCGCACAGTGCGAACCAACAAACTCTAAATTTCGTTGTAGATCTGCTGCTACAGATCCACCTTCATCTTCATCTTTAAGGCTCCCCTTTGCTTCAATGCTCCCCCTTGTACCAGAACATCTCTCAAGGGTATCCCATGGCTCCTTGGTTGTCTTGGCATCTCAAATCAAGGGAAGTATACTTTCATCAACTGATTCTTTATGCATATTAATGCATAGGCATCTTTTTGCCTCTTGATTTCCAGATCTAGAAAGATCTTGAACGTAATCTGCTTTTGCTTTAGCCTCTTGGATTTTCCCATGACCTCGTTGCTTGGCTTCCACATACATACGAGTCTACTTGTGCATCAAATACCTTGTTTCTTCAAAAATATTGCTGCTCTTCAATGAGTCTTATGCAACTTTGCTTCCCCTTCTATTTTTAAAAAATTATCTTCCTCAAAAAAAATTCCTTTTAAATATTCAGTTTCACATAGTTCTTTTTCGCATCACTATTTAAGTTTTTTTTTTTTTTTAACTTAAAAAAAAATCTTTTAAATCTCTTCACCACATGCTCTTTAGAAAAACTCTTTATAAAAACCTTTGAAATTTTTTTTATTTTTTTTATGAAAAAAAACTTTAATAAAAAAAAAAACATTTTACATAAAAGGGCTTTCACATAAAGTCGATACCTCTTTACATAAAAGGGCTTTCATTTTTTGAAGAAACTTATGTTTGATTTTTTGAAAATCACACCTTGACCTCCATGCATTTGACTTTTAAAAAAGTTGTTGAACGGCTTGCACAGTATTAAAAAAACATAACCTCTATGCCGTTAATAAATTGACGCCAGATTTTTAAACGTAGATGCTTCATAACCACCATGAATGACTTCAAAAAAATGTATTAAAAAACACCTTAATATTTTAATCGTGCATGTAGCTAGAAAATAATTGACTTTAACTTTAACGCATCTGCGTTATTTCTTCCGCTTGCAGACTGGCACGGTCCCAAGGGGAATAGTCGCGCCTATTTGAAAACAGCACGAGGCATGAAACTGATGTGAGTATGGCATGTATTCTCGCGCCTACCCTTTCTTTTAGCGCGTTGGCACGAGTATGGGCTTCACAGTCGCACCAATCAACTGCTCCTCTCTTCTGCTCCTTCGTGGCTCTGTTGCTTCTCTCGAGGGAGGCTTATGCAAGCTAGCTTTGATACCATGACAAGGATTGAAAACCGAAACGTAAACAGGAGTAGAGAGTTCGCTCTTCACAATATTACGAGTAGATTAAATAGATTACATTGGAAACATCAGCAATAAATAAATAGAGATAAACTCGACTAAACTAGACTGACTGAAACTAAACTGGGACAATCGGACTAACAGATTCGACACCTAGCAGGTGGTTGAGATTACGTTCTTTAACACTCCCCTTTAATTCCACCCACATAAAAAAAAAAAATTAAGATGCATACTGGTCTATGTCTCAACGAGGCTTACAATTTAAAAAAAAATTTGACTTCAATTAGATTTGGTTTTCTTCTCTTCTTCCAAATTCTGTAGCCTCTAAATTATTTCATATTTTTCGCTTTGTTGTATCCTTGAGACTCCGTTTCTTCATTTTTTGTTGCAGGTCTTCTATTTTTCCAGGATGTCTAAGCATGTTCTGGACATATTCAAGAAATTTGGGTTGCTACCACATATTGTCTTCTGTAGTGCTCTTTTCATCATCAATCTTCTGCATCATAGGATTAGAGTAATATCTTATCTCTTCAAAACTCCAACGCATCAAAATTTCATTGACATGTTCATCATGCATGTCGTCTTCAACATTCATATCTACAGCTTCTGTGTAGATCTCAACTAGACATGGTGTTTCAAGCCATGTTTCAGGAAAATTCAACTCTTTTTCATAATCATTCTGTGTACATGCACACTGAAAATCAATGTTAGAATAGAAAATATTTTCAGAACGACATAGGTTCTGCTCTTTTTACTCTGTAATGAGAGCTTTCTGCTGTTGCGCTTCCTTATCTGCTTCTTCATCTGTCTCTGTTTCTGCATTCCCTTTGCAGACTTCATTCTTTGTTTCTGTCTCTGCTTCTTTCTCTGTTTCTTCCTTCTGCTCTTTTGCACTAACCTGTAATGATGCAAACAGGTTGTCTTCCACTGAATGGAGTGGGATTTTATCACCAAATAACATCATGTCAATATAATGTTTTTGTTGCATCATCTGCAACCAATCCTCATTAGAAAAAATTTCATTATCAAAGTTTACATTAGCCATATCAATCATTGGATTTACCATTTCATCAGCAAGCTCTGTTGCTGGTATCATTAAAGCTTCGTCAGCAATCTCTGTTGCTAGAATCTTTAGATTTTCGTCAGCAAACTCTGTTGCTGGATTCTTTAGATCTTCGTTAGCAAGCTCTGTTGTTGGATTCCCTTCATCCACTTGTGGGCATGCACAGTGGTGTTTACAAGCATCTTCATGCTGCTTCTCTGCTTCATCTGCACTTTCTTCGCAGACATCAGACACCTTTGACTACGCATAGTGGGACTCAACAAACTCTTCATTTCATTGTAGAGCTGTTGCTACACATCCACCTTCATCTTCATCTTTAAAGCTCCCCTTTGCTTCAATGATCCCCCTTGTACCAAAACATCTCTTAAGGGTATCCCATGCCTCCTTAGCTGTCTTGGCATCTGAAATCAAGGGAAGTATACTTTCATCAACTGATTCTTTTATGCATCTTAATGCATAGGCATATTTTTGCCTCTTGATTTCCAGATCTAGAAAGATCTCGAACATAATCTGCTTTTGCTTTATCCTCTTGGATTTTCCCATGACCTCGTTTCTTGGCTTCCACAAACATACGATTCTACTTATGCATCAAATACCTTGTTTCTTCAAAAATATTGCTGCTCTTCAATGAGTCTTATGCAACCTTTCTTCTCCTTCTATTTTAAAAAAATTATCTTCCTCAAAAAAAATTTCTTTTAAATATTCACTTTCACATAGGTCTTTTTCGCATCACTATTTAAGTTTTTATTTTTTTTTATTTTTATTTTTATTTTATTTTTTTTAACTTAAAAAAAAAAATCTTTAAATCTCTTCACCACATGCTCTTTAGAAAACCTCTTTATAAAAAACCTTTCAAAAATTTTTAAATTCTTTTATGAAAAAAAAATTTAATAAAAAGAAAACATTTTACATAAAAGGGCTTTCACTCAAAGTCGATACCTCTTTACATAAAAGGGCTTTCATTTTTTAAAGAACCTTATGTTTGATTTTCTGAAAATCACACCTTGACCTCCATGCATTTGACTTTTAAAAAATTTGTTGAACGGCTTGCCTATACCGTTAATAAATTCACGCCGGATTTGTAAACGCAGATGCTTCATAACCACCGTGAATGAATTCACAAAAATGTATTAAAAAATACCTTAATATTTTAATCGCGCATGTAGCTTGAAAAGAATTGACTTTAACTTTAACGAATTTGTGTTATTTCTTCAGGTTGCAGACTGGCACGGTCCTAAGGGGAATAGTCACGCCTATTTGAAAACAACGCGAGGCATGAAACTAACGCGGGTATTGCGTGTATTCTCGCACCTGTCCTTTCTTTTGGTGCGTTGGCATGAGTATGGACTTCACAATCACGCCAATCAATTGCTCCTCTCTTCTTCTCCTTCATGGCTCTGTTGCTGCTCTGTGGGGAGGCTTGTGCAAGCTAGATTTGATACCATGACAAGGATTGAAAAACTGAAACATAAACAGGAGCAGAGAGTTCACTCTTCACAATATCACGAATAGATTAAATAGATTCCATTGGAAACATCAGCAATAAATAACTAGAGATAAACTCGACTAAACTGGACTGACTGAAACTAAACTGAGACACTTGGACTAACGGATTCGACACCTAGCAGGTGGTCGAGATTACATTCTTTAACACTCCCCTTTAATTTCAACCACATAAAAAAAAATAATTAAGATACATACTGGTCTATGTCTCAGCGAGGCTTAAAATTTAAAAAAAAATTTGACTTCAACTAGATTTGGTTTTCTTCTTCTCTTCTTCCAAATTCTATAGCCTCTAAATTGTTTCAGATTTTTTGCTTTGTTGTATCCTTGAGAACTCTGTTTCTTCATTTGATGTTCCAGGTCTTCTATTTTTCCAGGCTATCTAAGCATTTTCTGGACATCTTCAAGAAGTGTCGGCTACTGCCACATATTGTCTTCTGTAGTGCTCTTTTCATCATCAATCTTCTGCAACATAGGATTAGAATAATATCTTATCTCTTCAAAACTCCAACGCATGAAAATTTCATTGACATGTTCGTCATGCATGTCGTCTTAAACATTCATATCTACAGCTTCTATGTAGATCTCAACTAGACATGGTGTTGCAAGCCATGTTTCCAGAAAATTCAGCTTTTTTTCATAATTTTCTGTGTACCTGCACACTGAAAATCAATGTTAGAATAAAAAACATTTTCAAAATGACATAGGTTCTAGTCTTTCTGCTCTTTAATGAGAGCTTTCTAATATTGTGCTTCCTTATCCTCTTCTTCATCTGTCTCTGTTTGTGCTTTCCCTTTGCAGACTTCATTCTTTGTTTCTGTCTTTCTGTTTCTTCATCCCATCTTTTGCATTAACCTGTAATGCTGCAAACAGGTTGTCTTCCACTGAATGGAGTGGGATTTTATCACCAAATAACATCATGTCGATATAATGCTTTTGTTGGATCATCTACAACCAATCCTCATTAGCCAAAATTTCATTATCAAAGTTTACATTAGCAATATCAATCATTGGATTTACCATTTCATCAACAAGCTTTGTTGTTGGTATCATTAAAGCTTCGTCAGCAATCTCTGTTGTTGGAATCTTTAGATTTTCGTCAGCAAGCTCTGTTGTTGGATTCTTTAGATCTTCGTCAGCAAGCTCTGTTGTTGGATTCTCTTCATCCACTTGTGGGTGTGCACAGTGGGGTTCACAAGCATCTTCATGCTGCTTCTCTACTTCACCTGCACTTTCTTCGCAGAATCAGCCACTTGTGACTACGCACAGTGGGAATCAACAAACTCTTCATTTCACTGTAGATCTGCTGCTGCAGATCCACCTTCATCTTCATCTTTAAAGCTCCCCTTTTATTCAATGCTCCCCCTTGTACCAAAACATCTCTCAAGGGTATCCCATGCCTCCTTGGTTGTCGTAGCATCTGAAATCACGAGAAGTATACTTTCATCAACTGATTCTTTTATGCATCTTAATGCATAGGCATCTTCTTGCCTCTTAATTTCCAGATCTAGAAAGATCTCAAAAATAATCTGCTTTTGCTTTAGCCTCTTGGCTTTTCCCATGACCTCATTGCTTGGCTTCCATAAACATACGAGTCTACTTGTGCATCAAATACATTGTTTCTTCAAAAATATTGTTGCTCTTCAATGAGTCTTATGCAACCTTGCTTCTCCTTCTATTTTTAAAAAATTATCTTCCTCAAAAAAATTCCTTTTAAATATTCACTTTCACATAGTTCTTTTTCGCATCACTATTTAGGCTTTTTTTTTTTTAACTTAAAAAAAAATCTCATGCCTATCCTTTCTTTTGGCACGTTGGCACGAGTATGGGCTTCACAGTCGCGCCAATCAACTGCTCCTCTATTCTGCTCCTTCGTGGCTCTATTGCTGCTCTTGAGGGAGGCTTATTCAAACTGGATTTGATACCATGACAAGGATTGAAAAACTGAAACGTAAACAGGAGAAGAAAGTTAGCTCTTCACAATATTACGAATAGATTAAATAGATTACATTGGAAACATCAACAATAAATAACTAGAGATAAACTCGACTAAACTGGACTGACTGAAACTAAACTGGGACACTTGGAGTGACGGATTTGACACCTAGCAGGTGGTTGAGATTACGTTATTTAACACTCCCCTTTAATGTCAACCACATAAAAAAAATTAATTAAGATACCTGTTGGTCTATGTCTCAGTGAGGCTTACAATTGAAAAAAAAATTGTCTTCTTCCAAATTCTGTAGCCTCTAAATTGTTTCAAATTTTTCGCTTTGTTGTATCCTTGGGAACTTTGTTTCTTCATTTTCTGTTGCAGCTCTTCTATTTTTCCAGGCTGTCTAAGCATGTTCTGGACATCTTCAAGAAATGTGGGCTGCTGCCACATATTTTCTTTTGTATTGCTCTTTTCATCATCAAACTTTTGCAACATAGGATTAGAATAATATCTTATCTCTTCAAAACTCTAACCCATGAAAATTTCATTGACATGTTCGTCATGCATCTCGTCTCCAACATTCATATTTATAGCTTCTGTGTAGATCTCAACTAGACATGGTGTTGCAAGCCATGTTTCCAGAAAATTCAGCTCTTTTTCTTAATCATTTTGTGTACCTACACACTGAAAATCAATGTTATAGTAAAAAAAAATTTCAGAACGACATAGGTTCTGGTCTTTCTTCTCTGTAATGAGAGCTTTCTGTTGTTTCTGCTGTTTCATTTTTTAAAGAACCTTATGTTTTTTTTTTTTGAAAATCACACCTTGATCTCCATGCATTTGACTTTTAAAAAAGTTGTTGAACGGCTTGCATAGTATTAAAAAAACACAACCTGTATGTCGTTAATAAATTCACGCCGGATTTGTAAATGCATATGCTTCATAACCACCGTGATTGACTTCACAAAAATGTATTAAAAAATACCTTTATATTGTGTAGGTTGAAAAGAATTGACTTTAACTTTAACGCATCTGTGTTATTTCTTCTGCTTGCAGACTGGCGTAGTCCTCAGGGGAATAGTCGCGCCTATTTGAAAACAACGCGAGGCATGAAACTGACGTGGGTATGGCATGTATTCTCACGCCTATCCTTTCTTTTGGTGTGTTGGCACGAGTATGGGCTTCGTAGTCGCGCCAATCAACTGCGTCTCTCTTCTACTCCTTCGTGGCTCTGTTTCTGCTCTCCAGCGAGGCTTATGCAAGCTGGCTTTGATACCATGACAAGGATTGAAAAACTGAAACGTAAACAGGAGCAGAGAGTTCTCTCTTCACAATATTACGAATAGATTAAATAGATTACATTGGAAACATCAGCAATAAATAACTAGAGAAAAACTCGACTAAACTGGACTGACTGAAACTAAACTGGGACACTTGGAATGACAGATTCGACACCTAGTAGGTGGTTGAGATTAAATTATTTAACACTCCCCTTTAATTTCAACCACATAAAAAAAATTAATTAAGATACCTGCTCGTCTATGTCTTAGTGACGCTTACAATTTTAAAAAAAATTGACTTCAACTAGATTTGGTTTTCTTCTTCTCTTCTTCCAAATTCTGTAGCCTCTAAATTGTTTTAGATTTTTCGCTTTGCTGTATCCTTGAGAACTCTGTTTCTTCATTTTTTGTTGCAGGTCTTATATTTTTCCAGGCTGTCTAAGCATGTTCTGGACATCTTCAAGAAATATGGGCTGCTGCCACATATTGTCTTCTATAGTGCTCTTTTCATCATCAATCTTCTGCAACATAGGATTAGAATAATATCTTATCTCTTCAAAACTCCAACGCATGAAAATTTCATTGACATTTTCGTCATGCATGTCATCTTCAACATTCATATCTACATCTTCTGTGTAGATCTCAACTAAACATGGTGTTGCAAGCCATGTTTCCATAAAATTCAGCTCTTTTTCATAGTCATTCTGTGTACCTCCACACTGAAAATCAATGTTACAATAAAAAACATTTTCAGAACGACATAGGTTCTGGTCTTTCTGCTTTGTAATGAGAGCTTTCTGCTGTTGCAATTCCTTATCTGCTTCTTCATCTATCTTTGTTTCTAATTTCCCTTTGCAGACTTCATTCTTTGTTTCTGTCTCTATTGCTTTCTCTGTTTCTTCATTCTGCTCTTTTGCACTATCCTGTAATGCTGCAAACAGGTTGTCTTCCACTGAATGGAGTGGGATTTTATCACCAAATAACATCATGTCGATATAATTTTTTGGTTGCATCATCTGCAACCAATCCTCATTAGCCAAAATTTCATTATCAAAGTTTACATTAGCCATATGAATCATTGGATTTACCATTTCATCAGCAAGCTCTGTTGTTGGTATCATTAAAGCTTCGTCAGCAATATCCGTTGCTGGAATCTTTAGATTTTCATCAGCAAGCTCTGTTGATGGATTATTTATACCTTTTTCAACAAGCTTTGTTGATGGATTCTCTTCATCCAATTGTGGGCGTGCACAGTGGGGTTCACAAGCATCTTCAAGCTGCTTCTCTGCTTCATCTGCACTTTCTTCGCAGACATCAGCCACTTGTGACTGTGCACAGTGGGACTCACCAAAATCTTCATTTCCCTGTAGATCTCCTACTATAGATCCACCTTCATCTTCATCTTTAAAGCTCCCCTTTGCTTCCATTCTACCCCTTGTACCAAAACATCTCTCAAGGGTATCCCATGCCTTCTTGGCTGTCTTGGCATCTGAAATCAAGGGAAGTATACTTTCATCAACTAATTACTTTATGCATCTTAATGCATAGGCATCTTTTTGCCTCTTGATTTCCAAATGTAGAAATATCTCGAACATAAGCTTCTTTTGCTTTAGCCTCTTGGATTTTCCCATGACCTCGTTGCTTCTCTTCCACAAACATACGAGTCTACTTGTGCATCAAATACCTTGTTTCTTCAAAAATATTGCTGCTCTTCAATGAGTCTTATGCAACCTTGCTTCTCCTACTATTTTTAAAAAATTATCTTCCTAAAAAAAAATTCCTTTTAAATATTCACTTTCACATAGTTTTTTTTTTTTTTTTTTTTTAATTAAAAAAAAAAGCCTTTTAAATCTCTACACCACATACTCTTTAGAAAACCTCTTTATAAAAACCTTTTAAAAAATTTTAATTTTTTTTATGAAAAAAAAAACTTTAATAAAAAAAAAACATTTTACATAAAAGGGCTTTCACTTAAAGTCGATACCTCTTTACATAAATGGGCTTTCATTTTTTAAAGAACCTTATGTTTGATTTTTTGAAAATCACACCTTGACCTCCATGCATTTGAAATTTTAAAAAGTTGTTGAACAGATTGCACAGTATTAAAAAAACATAACCTCTATGTCGTTAATAAATTCACGTCGGATTTGTAAACGCAGATTCTTCATAAGCACCATGAATGACTTCATAAAAATGTATTAAAAAATACCTTAATATTTTAATCACGCATGTAGCTTGAAAATAATTGACTTGAACTTTAAAGCATCTGTGTTATTTCTTCCGCTTGCAGACTGGCGCAGTCACGAGGGGAATAGTCGTGCCTAATTGAAAACATCGTGAGGCATGAAACTGACGCGGGTATGGCGTGTATTCTCGCGCCTATCGTTTATTTTGGCACGTTGGCGCAAGTATGGGCTTCACAGTCACGCCAATCAACTACTCCTCTCTTCTGCTCCTTCGTGGCTCTGTTGCTGCTCTCCAATGAGGCTTATGCAAGCTAGCTTTGATACCATGACAAGGATTGAAAAACTGAAACGTAAACAGGAGCAGAGAGTTCACTCTTCACAACATTACAAATAGATTAAATAGATTTCATTAGAAACATCAGCAATAAATAACTAGAGATAAAATCGACTAAACTAGACTGACTGAAACTAAACTAGGACACTTGGACTGACAGATTTGACACTTAGCAAGTTGTTGAGATTACGTTATTTAACACTCTCGTTTAATTTCAACCACATAAAAAAAATTAATTAAGATACCTAATGGTCTATGTCTCAGCGAGGCTTACAACTTAAAAAAAAATTGACTTCAACTTGATTTGGTTTTCTTCTTCTCTTCTTCCAAATTCTGTAGCCTCTAAATTGTTTCATATTTTTCACTTTGTTGTATCCTTGAGAAATTTGTTTCTTCATTTGTTGTTGCAGGTCTTCTATTTTTCTAGGTTGTCTAAGCATGTTCGAGACATCTTCAAGAAATGTGGGCTGCTACCACATATTTTCTTCTGTAGTGCTCTTTTCATCATCAATCTTCTGCAACATTGGATTAGAATAATATATTATCTCTTCAAAACTCCAACGCATGAAAATTTCATTGACATGTTTGTCATGCATGTCATCTTCAACATTCATATCTACAGCTTCTGTGTAGATCTCAACTAGACATGGTGTTGCAAGCCATGTTTCCAGAAAATTCAGCTCTTTTTCATAATCATTCTATGTACCTGCACACTAAAAATCAATGTGAGAATAAAAAAAATTTTCAGAATGACATAGGTTCTTGTCTTTCTGCTTTGTAATGAGAGCTTTCTGCTGTAGTGCTTCCTTATTTGCTTCTTCATCTGTCTCTGTTTCTGCTTTCCCTTTGCACACTTCATTCTTTGTTTCTGTCTCTGCTGCTTTCTCTGTTTCTTCCTTTTGCTCTTTTGGACTAACCTGTAATGCTGCAAATAGGTTGTCTTCCACTGAATGGAGTGGGATTTTATCACCAAATAACATCATGTCGATATAATGTTCTTGTTGCATCATCTGCAACCAATCCTCATTAGCCAAAATTTCATTATCAAAGTTTAGATTAGCCATATCAATCATTGGATTTACCATTTAATCAGCAAGCTTTGTTGCTGGTATCATTAAAGCTTCGTCAAAAATCTCTGTTGCTGGAATCTTTAGATTTTTATCAGCAAGCTCTATTGTTAGATTCTTTAGATATTCGTCAGAAAGCTTCGTTGCTAGATTCTCTTCATCCACTTGTGGGCGTGCACAGTGAGGTTCACAAGCATCTTCATGCTGCTTCTCTGCTTCATCTACACTTTCTTAGCAGACATCAGCCACTTATGTAATATTCCTTTCCAGGAATATTCTTTTAAAACATGACAAGTGATATAGAGATCTAGATGCAAAAGTAAGGAAACAACAGATTTGCAGTCAAGCAATAGCATATATATATATCATGCATAGATACTCAAGAAATTAGAGAACGTTGAGCCATTTTATTAATCTGGAAATTACAAAGGAGTACAATTGGTGATCAGATGGCATCATCTAATGTCTGCATAAGGCAGATCGAGATATATCCCCAAATTGTTGCATGACATGTTTGCATGGTAGATCTGCATGCGTGGGACTGATGAGTCTCAGATCTACGCTCCTACTAATGGAAGTGGTAGTGTTATTGACCAAGTGTAATCCCTTGCGGATCTGTTTGATCAGTCTCACCTCCACTGTCCGTGATCTACAATAATGCGACCCCCGTCGATCCAGAGATTCTCCAAAAGACATGCAGCTATTCCTGTGAGTAATTACTTATCCGCGATCCTCCCAAAATTCAATCAGGCTTCACCAATTCAGCTGCGTTCCACTGTGCAATGATTAAACGCGCTGATTCCCCTCTCCATCGGTGCTGTGCCGTTAATAAATGCACTGCTCCTTCACGAACGCAGCGGATCGATAATCTATTTAAGAGACTAACGAGATTACCGCACTCGAGCAGGCACTCGAAGTTCCCTGGGGCTGAGGGCGAGATCTCTGATCGGAGACACTCAATGCGCTAAACAGCACTGCAGACAAGCTAAACAGCCTGCGTGCTTCAAGTCGTAATGACCAATTTCCAATGCAGAAACTTCCATACCCCCGAATGAAGAAGTGATCCTACATTATATAAGACGTCGGTTTCTCCTGAATCCCGCGGCCCCTCAACCCACCATACCACGGTAATATGATACCATGGTAGCACTTTTATACTGCGTGCCCAATTCGGCCCTCTTCGATTACCCTATGCATCTATTTTTAGAGTGAGACGGGGTCTTTTGACCCACATTTATTCATAAACTAACTATATAAAGCAAAATTGACAAAAATTAATATTTCCAATTAGCTATTGCTAATTAGGAATATTACAGTCTCCCCCCGCAAAGTGTTGCTTGTCCCCAAGCAACTGTAGTGATGGATGCTGCAAGATTTTCTCATTCTCCCAAGTCGCATCCTCATCCGGAAAATTCTTCCACCTTACCAAGAACTCCTGGATGGTTCTGTTTCGTAGTTTCCTATCCCTGGTATCAAGAATCACCTCGGGCTGTAATACCAAATGCCCTTCATCATCTGTAGGTGGCAGCTCCTTCATTACGGTCACCAGCTATCCTAATGCTTTCTTCAGACATGATACGTGGAAAATATTATGAATCTTGCTGCCTTGGGGCAGCTCCAACTCATACGCAACCTGTCCAACTCTGCGTATCACCCGATATGGCCCATAAAAATGTGGCTTAAGCTTCTCAGCTCCCTTCTGTTTTAGTGACTACTGTCGGTATGGTTGCAAACGTAGGTAGACCAAGTCTCCTACCCCAAACTATCTTACGATCCATCCTTTATCGGCATACCGCTTCTGCTGGTTCTGCGCTGTAGCCATGTTATCCTTAAGAGTGAAGAGAATGTCTTGACTCTCCTGGATCCAATCTTTGGCTCTCGAAGCCTTGCTAGCACCCAACATCATATCAACAAAATATAAAGAATGGTACCCATACAAAGCATAGAATGGTTTCATACCGATGGACATATGATATGTGTTATTGTAACAATACTCCCCTAGATGCAGCCACTTCAGTCATGCTTTCTGCTGCCCACTAACATAGTTACGCAAGTAGCCCTCCAGCCATTTGTTTACTATATTAGTTTTCCCATCCGTCTGTGGGTGATAGCTGGTGCCTGGTGTCAGTTTCGTCCCTACCAGCCGGAAGAGCTCCTGCCAGAATCCTCGCATAAAGCGACTATCCCTTTCGCTGATGATGGTCTTGGGAAGACCATGCAACCTAAAAATTTCTTTAAATAACAGCTCCACCACTTTTGCTACAGTGTAATGTGCGGATATGGCAAAGAAGTGTGCATAATTTATCATCCAATCAACGACGATGTATATGCAGTCTTTGCCCTACACCGTGGGCAACCCGGTGCTGAAATCCATTGAAATGCTCTCCCATTTCCTCTCCGGAATGGGAAGAGGATGCAACAAGCCTGCGGGATGGTTCATCTCCCCCTTTTTCCTTTGGAAAACTTTGCACTCCCGGATATGCCGAAGCACATCCTCCTTGAGGCCTTTCCATGAGAACCTTTCTCGAATGGCCCGGTAGGTTTTGTTAAACCCTTGATGTCCCGATAATGGTGAGTCATGAGATGCCTGAAGTATCTTCTCTTTGAGCTGGGAGCCCTCTGTTAGGTAAATCCTATTTTTATAGTAGATGATTTCATCTATCACCCTATATCTGTTGTCGGTTACTTGACCATCCAGAACCTCACATGCAAATTTATCGTTGGAGTATTCTACCAAGAGTCGAGTCCTCCAATCTGCATCCAGGCTCATCAGAGACAACGTGGCTGGTCTATGCGAAAGCGCATTGGCTACCACGTTATTCTTTCCTTTGAGATATTCAATGTCAAATTCATAGGCCTGGATCTTGCTGATCCACTTCTGTTGTCTCTCTAGTAGCTGTTTCTATTCAAAAAAGAACCTGAGGTTGTTGTGATCAGTCCTTACTCGGAACCTATTGCCCACTAAGTACTGCCGGAATTTGGACAATGCATGCATAATGGCCAACATCTCCTTGTCATATATAGGATACAACCACTCATGTGGAAGGAGTTTCCTACTCTCGAAGGCTATAGGGTGGCCTCCCTGCATCAAGACTACATCGATCCCTTCTTCTGACGCATCGCATTCCAAAATAAAAGGCTGTGTAAAATCTGGCAATGCAAGCACTGGACAGCTGCTCATAACCTCCTTAAGTCTGTCAAAATCCTGCTATGCTGTATCCAACCAACTGAATGCCCCTCTCTTTGTCAGACCTGTAAGGGGTACTGCGAGCTGAGAGAAATTCTTGACGAACTTCCTATAATAGGTACAGATGCCAATAAATCCTCGAAGCTCTGTCATGTTTCTTGGCTCTAGCCAGTCTTTGATGGCCCTGATATTCTCCTCATGGACCCTTACTCCATCCACTCCTATGATTTGTCCCAAATACAACATCTCTGTCATCCAAAACTCACACTTGGAGAGCTTAGCATAGAATTGTTGCTCCTCCAAGATATGCAATACTGCCTCTATGTGTTGGAGATGCTCCTCCCAAGTCCGGCTATATATCAATATATCGTCGAAGAAGACCAACACAAATTTCCTCAGATGACTGCGGAAGATATGGTTCATGCATGACTGGAAAGTAACTGGGGCGTTAGTTAGCCCGAAAGGCATGACCAAAAATTCAAAGTGGCCGTAATGGCACTTGAAAGCGGTCTTGGGGATGTCCTGTTCCCTTACGGGAATCTGGTGGTACCCGGATCTCAAATCGATTTTTGAGAAGAACCGAGTTCCTCTTAGCTCATCCATTAGCTCGTCAACCCGCGGTATGGGGTACCTGTTCTTCAAGGTATTCTTATTTAGGGCCCTATAGTCAACGCACATTCTCAATGTGTCATCGTTTTTCTTCACCAACACCACCGAAGACGCAAAAGGACTGGTGCTAGGCCGAATATGCCCAAGAGCTAGCAAATCCTAGATGGCCCGCTCAATCTCATCCCGATAATCCTTGGGGTGCCTATAGAGTGTGGTAATAACGGCCTAGACACCTTGTTCTAACTCAATAGTGTGCTCAAACCCCCGATGTGGTGGCTGTCCTGACGGTATCTCTCCAAATACTGCTTCATACTTGTCGAGGATGGCTTGTATATCTGGATGAACTTTCTGCCTAGTAGCCTCTGTCATTGATGCCCGTAACTGAACTTCCCACTCTATGTCTCCCTTCTGGAAGTCTGCCTCCATCCGGTGAGCTGAAACGGTCTGAGGTGGGTAAGTGTGCATTCCACATATCTTCTCATGCTTCCCGGTCTTCTTGTCATCCCATTCCATCTCCAAGGCCTCCCAATCTGTGGTGACTTTTCCCAAAGTAATTAGCCACTGTACACCCAACACCACATTGGTGTCTGATATGTTAACCACGAAAAAGTGGTCGGTTACTGTGTAGGTGCCCATTGTTACAGCCAGTTCTGGAACATACCTGGCACACTGCATCGTCTGATCGCCTGGGACCAGCACTGAAAATTCGTGAAAGCTCTCTGTCAGTATGCCTCTCCTCTCAACCATTTGTGCATCAATGAAGTTGTGGGTTGCCCCACTATCTACTATAATTGAAACTTGCTACCCATGTACTATCCCTCGAACTCATAGTGTCAAATACTTGGGTACTCCTCATAATGCTGCAAGGGTCCCCCCTATGGGTGCAAAGGCTGTTCCCCCTGAAGGTGGTGGTGGCAGGTGATCTTGATCCGTCGGAATGTCTCCTACCTCCCCATTCTCATACTCATCCTCTTCCCTGCTTCTCTCGGAGAAAACCTGTATAAAATGTGCCTTGCCAGCTGCACATTTGTGTCCTGGTGCCCAAGGTTCTTGACAGGTGAAGCACAACCTTTTATTCTTCAATTCCCTTCGGGCATCATCATCGAGCTGTACCCTCCCCTGATTCCTTTTTGGGGGAAAAATCCTTACATATTTCCCCTTGGGTTGGAGAGATGGTTTATGGGGGTGAGATGTCCTGGTCTGGGGTAAGGCATCGTGCAAATCCCTAGTCCTGCTGATGGCATCCTGGAGTGTGGTTGGTCTAGTGGATCTCACTAGTCCCTGCAGTGGCTCCGTTAGTCCTTCCACAAACATATAGATCATCCGTGCTGCAGATAGATCTGGCACCATCACTGAAATTCTTAGGAAATCTGTAATATACTTTTCAGGACTCCCAGTCTGCTTGAGCCATGTTAGTTCAACAAAGTGCTCCTCTGGTTCCTTTCGGTCGAACCTCTCAATCAGTCTCCGAGTGAACTCAGCATAGGTAGTCACGGAGGAATGCCCAAGCGTCACCCTTCCATGGAACCACCAATCCTGAGCCTCACCCTCCAAATGCAGCATGGCCACCTTGATGGCTTTTGTTTCTGCCATCTGGTTGAGCTAGAAATATACATCCAGCTTCTCTACCCAAGACTTTTCCGAACTGTTTGAACCGTCAAACATAGGCAAATGGAATCGGCTTACTGTACGCTGGGTATCCCCATCATGATAATGTCTGTGCCCTTTATGATGGTCACGAGGTCTGCTGTCCCGCTTGATCTGAACAAAGTCTTTAAATAAAATGGCATCCCTGAATTCTTGCCCCACTGCCTGGTACTCAGCAAAATATTCACTTATACGGTCTGGTTCTTCTTGTGCTCCTGACCCCGAATCTATACTCAGAAAAGTGGGCATGGTAGCACGAACGAAGGTATGTGATGCTGGAGCGACAACCCTCTCTTGCAAATGGTGGGATGTGTCCGACCCCTCATCAACATGGTAACCCTTTGGGATTTCACGTTGTCTAGCTTCCATAGCCGTGAATCTTTGGCCCATTACTTCTATCTGCTTTACCAGATCCTGCACTGATTTGAGGAGTGCTTCCCCAAACTGTTTTGCATCGCTATCATCCGTCATTGTCTCTTTATTTTCTGCTTCTATCGCAGGCTCCTTCTGTTCTGTGTCAATTACCCTAACACAATCTCCTTCTCCATAGGTGTTCTTCAACCTGCGTTCAATATCTTTGTACTTCCTACCTGTGTGGCAGACGTAGGGTTTTTCTTCTGATGACATAGACTACCAGCTCCATAGGCTGAGCCAGATCTATGCTCTGATTCCACTATAATATTCCTTTCCAGGAATATTCTTTTAAAACACAGTAAGCGATATAGAGATCTAGATGAAAAAGGAAAGAAACAACAGATTTGCAGTCAACCAATAACATATATATATATATATATATATATATATATATATATATATATATATATATATATATATATATATATATATATATATATATATATATATATATATATATATATATATATATATATATATATATCATCTAGAGATGCTCGAAATCGAGATGTCACCAAGCCATTTTATTAATCTGGCAATTACAGAGGAGTACAATTGGTGATCAGATGGCATCATCTAATTTCTGCATAAGGTAGACCTGGATCTATCCCCAAATTGCTGCACGATATGTCTGCATGGTAGATCTGTGTACGTGGGACTATTGAGTCTCAGGTCTGCGCTTCTACTAACGGAAGCGACAGTGTTATTGACCAAGCGTAATCCCTTGTGGATCTGTGCGATCGCTCTCGCCTCCATTGTCCGTGATCTACAATAATGCGACCCTCGCCGATCCAGATATTCTCCAAAAGATGCGCAGCTATTCCTATGAGTAATTACTTATCCGCGATCCTCCTAAAATTCAATCGGGCTTCACTAATTCAGCTGCGTTCCACTGTGCAGCGATTAAACGCGCTGATTCCCCTCTCACAAACGTAGCGGATCGATAATCTATTTAAGAGACTGACGAGATTACCTCACCCGAGCAGGCACTTGAAGTCCCTTGGGGCTGAGGGTGAGATCTCCAATCAGAGACACTCAAGTCGTAATGACCAATTTCGAATGCAGAAACTTCCATACCCCCGAATGAAGAAGTGCTCCTCCTTTATATACGGCGTCGATCGCTCCCGAATCCCGCGGCCCCTCAACCCACCATACCATGGTAATATGATACCATGGTAGCGCTTTTATACTGCGTGCCCGATTCGGCCCTCCTCAATTACCCTATGCGTTTATTTTTAGAGTGAGTCAGGGTCTTTTGACCCACATTTATTCATAAACTAACTATATAAAGCAAAATTGACAAAAATTAATATTTCCAATTAGCTATTTCTAATTGGGAATATTACAACTTATGACTGCAAATAATGGGACTCAAAAAACTCTTCGTTTCGATGTAGATCTGCTGCTACAGATCTACCTTCATCTTCATCTTTAAAGCTCCCCTTTGCTTCAGTGCTCCCCCTTGTACCAAAACATCTCTCAAGGGTATCCCATGCCTCCTTGGCTGTCTTGGCATCTAAAATAAAGGGAAGTATACTTTCATCAACCGATTCTTTTATGCATCTTAATGCATAGGCATCTTTTTGCCTCTTGATTTCTAGATCTATAAAGATCTCGAACATAATCTTCTTTTGCTTTAGCCTCTTGGCTTTTCCCATGACCTCGTTGCTTGGCTTCCACAAACATACGAGTCTACTTGTGCATCAAATACCTTGTTTCTTTAAAAATATTGCTACTCTTCAATGAGTCTTCTGCAACCTTGCTTCTCCTTCTATTTCTAAAAAATTATCTTCCTCAAAAAAAATTCCTTTTAAATATTCACTTTCACATACATATTTTTCGCATCACGATTTAAGTTTTTTTTTTTTTTTTTTTTTTTTTTTTTTTAACTTAAAATAAAACCTTTTAAATCTCTTCACCACATGCTCTTTAGAAAACCTCTTTATAAAAACCTTTGAAAATGTTTTAAGATTTTTTATGAAAAAAAAACTTTAATAAAAAAAAAACATTTTACATAAAAGGGCTTTCACTTAAAGTCGATACCTGTTTACATAAAAGGGCTTTCATTTTTTAAAGAACCTTATGTTTGATTTTTTGAAAATCACACCTTGACCTCCATGCATTTGAATTTTAAAAAATTTGTTGAACGACTTGCACAGTATTAAAAAAACATAACCTCTATGCCGTTAATAAATTCACGCCAGATTTGTAAACGCAGATGCTTCATAACCACCATGAATAACTTCACAAAAATGTATTAAAAAATACCTTAATATTTTAATCGTGCGTGTAGCTTGAAAACAATTGAATTTAACTTTAACGCATCTACATTATTTCCTCCGCTTGCAGACTGGCGCGATCTCGAGGGGAATAGTCGCACCTATTTGAAAACAATGTGGGGCATGAAACTGACGCGGGTATGGCGTGTATTCTCGCGCCTATCCTTTCTTTCGGTGCGTTGGCGCGAGTATGGGCTTCACAGTCATGCCAATCAACTGCTCCTCTCTTCTGCTCTTTCGTGCCTCTGTTGCTGCTCTCCAGGGAGGCTTATGCAAGCTAGCTTTGATACCATGACAAGGATATAAAAACTAAAACGTGAACAGGAGCATAGAGCTCGCTCTTCACAATATTACGAATAGATTAAATAGATTACATTGGAAACATCAACAATAAATAACCAGAGATAAACTCGACTAAACTGGACTGACTGAAACTAAACTGGGACACTTGCACTAACAGATATGACACCTAGCAGGTGGTTGAGATTACGTTATTTAAAACTCCCCTTTAATTTCAACCACATAAAAAAATTAATTAAGATACCTGCTGGTCTATGACTCAGCGACGCTTACAATTTAAAAAAAAAATGACTTCAACTAGATTCGGTTTTCTTCTTCTCTTCTTCCAAATTCTGTAGCCTCTATAATGTTTCAGATTTTTCGCTTTGTTGTATCCTTGAGAACTCTGTTTCTTCATTTGCTGTTGCAGGTTTTCTATTTTTCCAGGTTGTTTAAGCATATTCTGGACATCTTCAACAAATGTGGGTTACTGCCACATATTGTCTTCTGTAGTGCTCTTTTCATCATCAATCTTCTGCAACATAGGATTAGAATAATATCTTATCTCTTCAAAACTCCAACGCATGAAAATTTCATTGACATGTTCGTCATGCATGTCGTCTTCAACATTCATATCTACAGCTTCTATGTAGATCTCAACTAGACATGGTGTTGCAAGCCATGTTTCCAGAAAATTCAGCGTTTTTTCATAATCATTCTGTGTACCTGCACACTGAAAATCAATGTTAGATAAAAAAAAAATTTCAAAATGACATAAGTTCTAGTCTTTCTGCTCTTTAATGAGAGCTTTCTAATATTGCGCTTCCTTATCCTCTTCTTCATCTGTCTTTGTTTGTGCTTTCCCTTTGCAGACTTCATTCTTTGTTTCTGTCTCTGCTCCTTTCTCTGTTTCTTCCTTCTGCTCTTTTACATTAACTTGTAATGTTGCAAACAGGTTGTCTTCCACTGAATGGAGTGGGATTTTATCACCAAATAACATCATGTCAATATAATGTTTTTGTTGCAGCATCTACAACCAATCCTCATTAGCCAAAATTTCATTATCAAAGTTTACATTAGCAATATCGATCATTGGATTTACCATTTCATCAACAAGCTCTGTTGCTGGTATCATTAAAGCTTCGTCAGCAATCTCTGTTGTTGGAATCTTTAGATTTTCGTCAGCAAGCTCTGTTGCTGGATTCTTTAGATCTTCGTCAGCAAGCTCTGTTTTTGGATTCTCTTCATCCACTTGTGGGTGTGCACGGTGGGGTTCACAAGCATCTTCATGCTGCTTCTTTGCTTCACATGCACTTTCTTTGCAGAATCAGCCACTTGTGACTACGCACAGTGGGACTCAACAAACTCTTCATTTCACTGTAGATCTGCTGCTACAGATCCACCTTCATCTTCATCTTTAAAGCTCCCCTTTTATTCAATGCTCCCCCTTGTACCAAAACATCTCTCAAGGGTATCCCATGCCTCCTTGGTTGTCTTAGCATCTAAAATCACGAGAAGTATACTGTCATCAGCTGATTCTTTTATGCATCTTAATGCATAGGCATCTTTTTGCCTCTTGATTTCCAGATCCAGAAAGATCTCGAAAATAATATGATTTTGCTTTAGCCTCTTGGCTTTTCCCATGACCTCATTGCTTGGCTTCCACAAACATACGAGTCTACTTGTGCATCAAATACATTGTTTCTTCAAAAATATTGTTGCTCTTCAATGAGTCTTATGCAACCTTGCTTCTCCTTCTATTTTTAAAAAATTATCTTCCTCAAAAAAATTCCTTTTAAATATTCACTTTCACATAGTTCTTTTTCGCATCACTATTTAGGTTTTTTTTTTTTTTTTAACTTAAAAAAAAATATTTTAAATCTCTTCACCACATGCGCGAGTATGGACTTCACAGTCGCGCCAATCAACTGCTCCTCTCTTCTGCTCCTTCGTGGCTCTGATGCCACTCTCCAGGTAGGTTTATGCAAGTTGGCTTTGATACCATGATAAGGATTGAAAAACTAAAACATAACTAGGAGTAGAGAGTTCGCTCTTCACAATATTACGAATAGATTAAACAGATTACATCGAAAACATCAGCAATAAATAACTAGAGATAAACTCAACTAAACTGCACTGACTGAAACTAAACTGGGACACTTGGACTGACGGATTCGACACCTAGCAGGTGGTTGAGATTACGTTATAAAAAACTCCCCTTTAATTTCAACCACATAAAAAAAATTAACTAAGATATCTGCTGGTCTATGTCTAAGCGAGGCTTACAATTTAAAAAAAAATTGACTTCAACTAGATTTCATTTTCGTCTTCTCTTCTTCCAAATTCTGTAGCCTCTAAATTGTTTCAGATTTTTCTCTTTGTTGTATCCTTGATAGCTCTGTTTCTTCATTTGTTGTTGCAGGTCTTCCATTTTTCCAGGCTGTCTAAGCATGTTGTGGACATCTTCAAGAAATGTGGGTTGCTGCCACATATTGTCTTCTGTAGTGCTCTTTTCATCATCAATCTTCTGCAACATAGGATTATAATAATATCTTATCTCTTTAAAACTCCAACGCATGAAAATTTCATTGACATGTTCATCATGCATATCATCTTCAACATTCATATCTACAGCTTCTATGTATATCTTAACTAGACATGGTTTTGTAAGCCATGTTTCCAGAAAATTCAGCTCTTTTTCATAATCATTCTGTGCACCTGCACACTGAAAATCAATGTTAAAATAAAAAACATTTTCAGAACAACATAGGTTCTGTTCTTTCTGCTCTGTAATGAGAGCTTTCTGATGTTGCAATTCCTTATCTGCTTCTACATCTATCTTTGTTTCTGCTTTCCCTTTGCAGACATCATTCTTTGTTTCTGTCTCTGCTGCTTTCTCTGTTTCTTCCTTCTACTCTTTTGCACCAACCTGTAATGCTGCAAACAGGTTGTCTTCCACTGAATGGAGTGGGATTTTATCACCAAATAACATCATGTCGATATAATGTTTTTCTTGCATCATCTGCAAGCAATCCTCATTAGCCAAATTTTCATTATCAAAGTTTAGATTAGCCATATCAATCATTGGATTTACCATTTCATCAGCAAGCTCTGTTGCTGGTATCATTAAAGCTTCGTCAACAATCGTTGTTGTTGGAATCTTTAGATTTTCATCACCAAGCTCTGTTGCTGGATTCTTTACATCTTCGTCAACAAGCTCTGTTGCTGGATTCTTTACATCTTCGTCAACAAGCTCTGTTGCTGGATTCTCTTCATCCACTTCTGGGTGTGCACAGTGGGGTTCACAAGCATCTTCATTATGCTTCTCTGCTTCACCTGCACTTTCTTCGTAGACATCAGCCACCTATGACTGCGCACAGTGGGACTCACCAAACTCTTCATTTCGATGTAGATCTGTTGCTACAGATCCACCTTCATCTTCATATTTAAAGCTCCCCTTTGCTTCAATGCTCCCCCTTGTACCAAAACATCTCTCAAGGGTATTCGATGCCTCCTTGGCTGCCTTGGCATCTGAAATCAAGGGAAGCATACTTTCATCAACTGATTATTTTATGCATCTTAATGCATACGCATCTTTTTGCCTCTTGATTTCCAGATCTAGAAATATCTCGAACATAATCTACTTTTGCTTTAGCCTCTTGGCTTTTCCCATGACCTCGTTGCTTGGCTTCCACAAACATACGAGTCTACTTGTGCATAAAATACCTTGTTTCTTCAAAAATATTGCTGCTCTTCAATAAGTCTTATGCAACCTTGCTTCTCCTTGTATTTTTGAAAAATTATCTTCCTCAAAAAAAAATTCCTTTTAAATATTCACTTTCACATAGTTCTTTTTCACATCACTATTTAAGTTTTTTTTTTTTTTTTAACTTAAAAAAAATTCTTTTACATCTCTTCACCACATGCTCTTTAGAAAACCTCTTTATAAAAACCTTTGAAATTTTTTTAGGTTTTTTTATGAAAAAAAAGCTTTAATAAAAAAAAACATTTTACATAAAAGGGCTTTCACTTAAAGCTGATACCTCTTTACATAAAAGGGCTTTAATTTTTTGAAGAACCTTATGTTTTATTTTTTGAAAATCACACCTTGACCTCCATGCATTTGAATTTTAAAAAAGTTGTTGAATCGCTTGTAAAGTATTAAAAAAACATAACCTCTATGCTTTTAATAAATTCACGCCGGATTTGTAAACGCAGATGCTTCATAACCACTATGAATGACTTCACAAAAATGTATCAAAAAACACATTAATATATTAATTGCGCATGTAGCTTGAAAAGAATTGACTTTAACTTTAACGCATCTGCATTATTTCTTCCGCTTGCAGACTGGCGCGGTCCCGAGGAGAATAGTCACGCCTATTTGAAAACAACGCGAGGCATGAAACTGACGCAGGTATGGCGTGTATTCTCACACCTATCATTTATTTTGGTGCGTTGGCATGAGTATGGGCTTCACAGTCACGCCAATCAACTGCTCCTCTCTTCTTCTCCTTCGTGGCACTATTGCTGCTCTCCAGGGAGGCTTATGCAAGCTGGCTTTGATACCATGACAAGGATTGAAAAACTGAAATGTAAAAAGGAGCAGAGAGTTCGCTCTTCACAATATTACGAATAGATTAAATATATTACATTGGAAACATCAGCAATAATTAAATAGAGATAAAATCGATTAAACTGGACTCACTGAAATTAAACTGGGACACTTGGACTGACGGATTAGACACCGAGCAGGTGGTTGAGATGACGTTATTTAACACTCCCCTTTAATTTCAACCACATAAAAAAAATTAATTAAGATACCTACTGGTCCATGTCTCAGCAAGGCTTAAAATTTAAAAAAATATTGACTACAACTAGATTTGGTTTTCTTCTTCTCTTCTTCCAAATTCTGTAGCCTCTAAATTGTTTCAGATTTTTCGCTTTGTTATATCCTTGAGAACTCTGTTTCTTCATTTTCTGTTGCAGGTCTTCTATTTTTCCAAGCTTTCTAAGCATTTTTTGGACATCTTCAAGAAATGTGGGCTACTGCCTCATATTTTCTTCTGTAGTGCTCTTTTCATCATCAATTTTCTACAACATAGGATTAGAATAATAGCTTATCTCTTCAAAGCTCCAACGCATGAAAATTTCATTGACATGTTCGTCATGCATGTCGTCTTCAACATTCATATCTACAGCTTCTGTGTAGATCTCAACTAGACATGGTGTTGCAAGCCATGTTTCCAGAAAACTCAGCTCTTTTTCATAATCATTCTGTGTACCTGCACACTAAAAATCAATGTTAGAATAAAAAAAAATTCAGAACGACATAGGTTCTGGTCTTTCTGCTCTGTAATGAGAGCTTTCTGTTGTTGCGCTTCCTTATCTCCTTCTTCATCTGTCTTTGTTTCTAATTTCCCTTTGCAGACTTCATTCTTTGTTTCTGTCTCTGCTGCTTTCTCTGTTTCTTCCTTCTGCGCTTTTGCACTAACCTGTAATGCTGCAAATAGGTTGTCTTCCACCGAATGGAGTTGGATTTTCTCAACAAATAACATCATGTCGATATAAATTTTTTGTTGCATCATCTACAACCAATACTAATTAGCCAAAATTTCATTATAAAAGTATACACTAGCCATATCAATCATTGGATTTACCATTTCATCAGCAAGCTCTATTAATGGTATGATTAAAGCTTCATCAGCAATCTCTGTTGCTAGAATCTTTAGATTTTCGTTAGCAAGCTCTGTTGCTAGATTCTTTAAATGTTCTTCAGCAGGCTATGTTGCTGGCTTCTCTTCATCCACTTGTGGGCATGTATAGTGGGGTTCACAAGCATCTTCATGCTGCTTCTCTGCTTCATCTGCACTTTCTTCGCAGACATCAGCCACATGTGACTGCACACATTGGGACTCATCAAACTCTTCATTTCTCTGTAGATCTGCTGATATAGATCCGCCTTCATCTTCATCTTTAAAGCTCCCCCTTGCTTCAATGGTCCCCCTTGTACCAATACATCTCTCAAGGGTATCCCATGCCTCCTTGGCTGTCTTGGCATCTGAAATCAAGGGAAGTATACTTTCATCAACTGATTCTTTTATGCATATTAATGAATAGGAATCATTTTTCCTCTTGATTTCAAAATCTTGAAAGATCTCGAACATAATCTACTTTTGCTTTAGACTCTTGGCTTTTCCCATGACCTCGTTGCTTGGCTTCCACAAACATACGAGTCTACTTGTGCATTAAATACCTTGTTTATTCAAAAATATTGTTGCTCTTCAATGATTCTTATGCAGCCTTGCTTCTCCTTCTATTTTTAAAAAATTATCTTCCTAAAAAAAAAAATCCTTCTAAATATTCACTTTTACATAGTTCTTTTTTGCATAACTATTTAAGGGTTTTTTTTTTTTTAAACTTAAAAAAAATTCTTTTAAATCTCTTCACCACATGCTCTTTAAAAAACCTCTTTAAAAAAACCTTTGAAAATTTTTCAAGTTTTTTTATGAAAATAAAACATTAATAAATAAAAAAACATTTTACATAAAAGGGCTTTCACTTAAAGTCAATACCTCTTTACATAAAAGGGCTTTCATTTTTTAAAGAACCTTATGTTTGATTTTTTGAAAATCACACCTTGACCTCAATGCATTTGACTTTTAGAAAAGTTGTTGAACAGCTTGCACAGTATTAAAAAAACATAACCTCTATGTCGTTAATAAATTCATGCCAGATTTTTAAACACAAATGCTTCATAACCACCGTGAATGACTTCACAAAAATGTATTAAAAAATACCTTAATAATTTAATCATGCATGTAGCTTGAAAAGAATTGACTTTAACTTTAACGCATCTGCATTATTTCGTCTGCTTGCAGACTGGCGCGGTCCCGAGGGGAATAGTCGCGCATATTTGAAAAAAACACGAGGCATGATACTGACGCGGGTATGGCGTGTATTCTCATGCCTATCCTTTCTTTTGGCGTGTTGGCGCGAGTATGGGCTTCACAGTCGTGCCAATCAACTGCTCCTCTCTTCTGCTCCTTCGTGGCTCTGTTGCTGCTCTCCAGGGAGGCTTATGCAAGCTGTCTTTGATACCATGACAAGGATTGAAAAATTGAAATGTAACCAGGATCAGAGAGTTCGCTCTTCACAATATTACGAATGTATTAAATCGATTACACTGGAAACATCAACAATAAATAACTACAGATAAACTCGACTAAACTGGACTGACTGAAACTAATCTGGGACACTTGGACTGATGGATTCCACAACTAGCAGGTGGTTGAGATTACGTTATTTAAAAATTCCCTTTAATTTCAACCACATAAGAAAAATTACTTAAGATACCTGCTGGTCTATGTCTCATCGAGGCCTACAATTTAAAAAAAAATGACTTCAACTAGATTTGGTTTTCTTCTTCTCTTCTTCGAAATTCTGTAGCCTCTAAATTGTTTCATATTTTTCGCCTTTCTGTATCCTTGAGAACTATGTTTCTTCATTTGCTGTTGCAAGTCTTCTATTTTTCCAGGCTCTCTAAGCATTTTCAGGACATCTTCAATAAGTGTCGGCTACTGCCGCATATTGTCTTCTGTAGTGCTCTTTTCATCATCAATCTTCTGCGACATAGGATTAGAATAATATCTTATCTCTTCAAAACTCCAACGCATGAAAATTTCATTGACATGTTCGTCATGCATGTCGTCTTCAACATTCATATCTACAGCTTCTATGTAGATCTCAACTAGACATGGTGTTGCAAGCCATGTTTCCAGAAAATTCAGCTTTTTTTCATAATCATTCTGTGTACCTCCACACTGAAAATCAATGTTAGAATAAAAAACATTTTCAAAATGACATAGGTTCTAGTCTTTCTGCTGTTTAATGAGAGCTTTCTAAAATTGCGCTTCCTTATCCTCTTCTTCATCTGTCTCTGTTTGTGCTTTCCCTTTGCAGACTTCATTCTTTGTTTCTGTCTCTGCTCCTTTCTCTGTTTCTTCCTTCTTCTCTTTTGCATTAACCTGTAATGCTGCAAACAGGTTGTCTTCCATTGAATGGAGTGGGATTTTATCACCAAATAACATCATGTCGATATAATGTTTTTGTTGCATCATCTACAACCAATCCTCATTAGCCAAAATTTCATTATCAAAGTTTACATTAGCAATATCAATCATTGGATTTACCATTTCATCAACAAGCTCTGTTGCTGGTATCATTAAAGCTTCGTCAACAATCTATGTTGTTGGAATCTTTAGATTTTCGTCAGCAAGCTCTGTTGTTGGATTCTTTAGATCTTCGTCAGCAAGCTCTGTTGTTGGATTCTCTTCATCCACTTGTGGGTGTGCACAATGGGGTTCACAAGCATCTTCATGCTACTTCTCTACTTCACCTGCACTTTCTTCGTAGAATCAGCCACTTGTGACTACGCACAGTGGGACTCAACAAACTCTTCATTTCACTGTAGATCGGCTACTACAGATCCACCTTCATCTTCATCTTTAAAGCTCCCCTTTTATTCAATTCTCCCCCTTGTACCAAAACATCTCTCAAGGGTATCCCATGCCTCCTTGGTTGTCGTAGCATCTGAAATCACAGGAAGTATACTTTCATCAACTGATTCTTTTATGCATCTTAATGCATAGGCATCTTCTTGCCTCTTGATTTCCAGATCTAGAAAGATCTCGAAAATAATCTGCTTTTGCTTTAGTCTCTTGGCTTTTCCCATGACCTCATTGCTTGGCTTCCACAAACATACGAGTCTACTTGTGCATCAAATACATTGTTTCTTCAAAAATATTGTTTCTCTTCAATGAGTCTTATGCAACCTTGCTTCTCCTTCTATTTTTAAAAAATTATCTTCCTCAAAAAAATTCCTCTTAAATATTCACTTTCACATAGTTCTTTTTCGCATCACTATTTAGGTTTTTTTTTTTTTTTTTAACTTAAAAAAAAATCTTTTAAATCTCTTCACCACATGCGCGAGTATGGACTTCACTGTCGTGCCAATCAACTGCTCCTCTCTTCTGCTCCTTCGTGGCTCTGTTGCCGCTCTCCAGGTAGGTTTATGCAAGTTGGCTTTGATACTATGATAAGGATTGAAAAACTAAAAGATAACTAGGAGTAGAGAGTTCGCTCTTCACAATATTATGAATAGATTAAACAGATTACATCGAAAACATCAGCAATAAATAACTAGAGATAAACTGAACTAAACTGCAGTGACTGAAACTAAAATGGGACACTTGGACTGACGGATTCGACACCTAGCAGGTGGTTGAGATTACGTTATAAAAAACTCCCCTTTAATTTCGAAAACATAAAAAAAATTAATTAAGATACCTGCTGGTCTATGTCTAAGCGAGGCTTACAATTTAAAAAAAAATTGACTTCAACTAGATTTGGTTTTCGTCTTCTCTTCTTCCAAATTCTGTAGCCTCTAAATTGTTTCATATTTTTCTCTTTGTTGTATCCTTGATAGCTCTGTTTCTTCATTTGTTGTTGCAGGTCTTCTATTTTTCCAGGCTGTCTAAGCATGTTGTGGAAATCTTCAAGAAATGTGGGTTGCTACCACATATTGTCTTCTGTAGTGCTCTTTTCATCATCAATCTTTTGCAACATAGGATTAGAATAATATCTTATCTCTTCAAAACTCCAACGCATGAAAATTTCATTGACATGTTCATCATGCATGTCGTCTTAAACATTCATATCTACAGCTTCTATGTATATCTTAACTAGACATGGTTTTGCAAGCCATGTTTCCAGAAAATTCAGCTCTTTTTCATAATCATTCTGTGCACCTGCACACTGAAAATCAATGTTAGAATAAAAAAAAATTTCAGAACAACATAGGTTCTGTTCTTTCTGCTCTGTAATGAGAGCTTTCTGATGTTGCAATTCCTTATCCGCTTCTACATCTATCTCTGTTTCTGCTTTCCCTTTGTAGACATCATTATTTGTTTCTGTCTCTGTTGCTTTCTCCATTTCTTCCTTCTGCTCTTTTGCACCAACCTGTAATGCTGCAAACAGGTTGTCTTCCACTGAATGGAGTGAGATTTTATCACCAAATAACATCATTTCGATATAATGTTTTTCTTGCATCATCTACAAGCAATCCTCATTAGCCAAATTTTCATTATCAAAGTTTAGATTAGCCATATCAATCATTGGATTTACCATTTCATCAGCAAGCTCTGTTGCTGGTATCATTAAAGCTTCGTCAACAATCTCTGTTGATGGAATATTTAAATTTTCGTCAGCAAGATCTGTTGTTGGATTCTTTAGATCTTCGTCAGCAAGCTCTGTTGTTGGATTCTCTTCATCCACTTGTGGGCATGCATAGTGGGGTTCACAAGCATCTTCATCTTGTTTCTCTGCTTCATCTGCACTTTCTTCGCAGACATCAGCCACCTGTGACTGCGCACAGTGGGACTCAACAAACTCTTCATTTCGCTATAGATCTGCTGCTACAGATCCACCTTCATCTTCATCTTTAAAGCTCCCCTTTGCGTCAATGCTCCCCCTTGTACCAAAACATCTCTCAAGGGTATCCCATGTCTCCTTGGCTGTGTTGGCGTCTGAAATCAAGGGAAATATACTTTCATCAACTGATTCTTTTATCCATCTTAATGCATAGGCATCTCTTTGCCTCTTGATTTCCAGATCTATAAGGATCTCGAACATAATCTGCTTTTGCTTTAGCCTCTTGGCTTTTCCCATGACCTCGTTTCTTGGCTTCCACAAACGTACGAGTCTACTTGTGCATAAAATACCTTGTTTCTTCAAAAATATTGCTGCTCTTCAGTAAGTCTTATGCAACCTTGCTTCTCCTTCTATTTTTAAAAAATTATCTTCCTCAAAAAAAATTCCTTTTAAATATTCACTTTCACATAGTTCTTTTTCACATCACTATTTAAGTTTTTTTTTTTTAACTTAAAAGAAATTCTTTTAAATCTCTTCACCACATGCTCTTTAGAAAACCTCTTTATAAAAACCTTTGAAATTTTTTTAGGTTTTTTTATGAAAAAAAAACTTTAATAAAAAAAAAAAACATTTTACATAAAAGGGCTTTCACTTAAAGTCGATACCTCTTTACATAAAAGGGCTTTAATTTTTTAAAGAACCTTATGTTTATTTTTTTGAAAATCACACCTTGACCTACATACATTTGAATTTTAAAAAAGTTGTTGAATCGCTTGCAAAGTATTAAAAAAACATAACCTCTATGTTGTTAATAAATTCACGCCGGATTTGTAAACGCAGATGCTTCATAACCACTGTGAATGACTTCACAAAAATGTATCAAAAAATACCTTAATATATTAATCACGCATGTAGCTTGAAAAGAATTGACTTTAACTTTAACGCATCTGCGTTATTTCTTCCGCTTGCAGACTGGCGCAGTCCCGAGGAGAATAGTCACGCCTATTTGAAAACAACGCGAGGCATGAAACTGACGCGGGTATGGCGTGTATTCTCACACCTATCATTTATTTTGGTGCGTTGGCGCGAGTATGGGCTTCACAGTCACGCCAATCAACTGCTCCTCTCTTCTTCTCCTTCATGGCACTGTTGCTGCTCTCCAGGGAGGCTTATGCAAGCTGGCTTTGATACCATGACAAGGATTGAAAAACTGAAATGTAAACAGGAGCAGAGAGTTCGCCCTTCAAAATATTACGAATAGATTAAATATATTACATTGGAAACATCAGCAATAAATAAATAGAGATAAAATCGACTAAACTGGACTGACTTAAATTAAACTGGGACACTTGGACTGACGGATTAGACACCGAGTAGGTGGTTGAGATGACGTTATTTAACACTCCCCTTTAATTTCAACCACATAAAAAAAATTAATTAAGATACCTACTGGTCCATGTCTCAGCAAGGCTTAAAATTTAAAAAAATATTGACTACAACTAGATTTGGTTTTCTTCTTCTCTTCTTCCAAATTTTGTAGCCTCTAAATTGTTTTAGATTTTTCGCTTTGTTATATCCTTGAGAACTCTGTTTCTTCATTTTCTATTGCAGGTCTTCTATTTTTCCAAGTTGTCCAAGCATTTTTTGGACATCTTCAAGAAATGTGGGCTACTGCCACATATTTTCTTCTGTAGTGATCTTTTCATCATCAATCTTCTACAACATAGGATTAGAATAATAGCTTATCTCTTCAAAACTCCAACGCATGAAAATTTCATTGACATGTTCGTCATGCATGTCGTCTTCAACATTCATATCTACAGCTTCTGTGTAGATTTAAACTAGACATGGTGATGCAAGCCATGTTTCCAGAAAACTCAGCTCTTTTTCATAATCATTCTGTGTACCTGCACACTAAAAATCAATGTTAGAATAAAAAAAAAATTCAGAACGACATAGGTTCTGGTCTTTCTGCTCTGTAATGAGAGCTTTCTGTTGTTGCGCTTCCTTATCTCCTTCTTCATCTGTCTTTGTTTCTACTTTCCCTTTGCAGACTTCATTCTTTGTTTCTGTCTCTGCTGCTTTCTCTGTTTCTTCCTTCTGCTCTTTTTCACTAACCTGTAATGCTGCAAATAGGTTGTCTTCCACCGAATGGAGTGGGATTTTCTCAAAAAATAACATCATGTCGATATAATTTTTTTGTTGCATCATCTAAAACCAATACTAATTAGCCAAAATTTCATTATAAAAGTATACACTAGCCATATCAATCATTGGATTTACCATTTCATTAGCAAGCTCTATTAATGGTATGATTAAAGCTTCATCAGCAATCTCTGTTGCTAGAATCTTTAGATTTTCGTCAGCAAGCTCTGTCGCTAGATTCTTTAAATGTTCGTCAGCAAGTTATGTTGCCGGCTTCTCTTCATCCACTTGTGGGCATGCATAGTGGGGTTCACAAGCATCTTCATGCTGCTTCTCTGCTTCATCTACACTTTCTTCGCAGACATCAGCCACATGTGACTACGCACAGTGGGATTCAACAAACTCTTCATTTCATTATAGATCTACTGCTACAGATCCGCCTTCATCTGCATCTTCAAAGCTCTCCTTTGCTTCAATGCTCCCCCTTGTACCAAAAAAACTCTCAAGGGTATCCCATGCCTCCTTGGCTGTCTTGGCTTCTGAAATCAAGGGAAGTATACATTCCTCGACTGATTCTTTTATGCATCTTAATGCATATGCATCTTTTTGCCTCTTGATTTCCAGATCTAGAAAGATCTCGAACATAATCTGCTTTTTCTTTAGCCTCTTGGCTTTTCCCATGACCTCGTTGCTTGGCTTCCACAAATATACGAGTCTACTTGTGCATAAAATACCTTATTTCTTCAAAAAAAATTCTGCTCTTCAATGAGTCTTATGCAACCTTGTTTCTCCTTCTATTTTTAAAAAATTATCTTGCTAAAAAAAATTCCTTTTAAATATTCACTTTCACATAGTTCTTTTTCGCACCATTATTTAAGTTTTTTTTTTTAACTTAAAAAAAATTCTTTTAAATCTCTTCACCACATGCTCTTAGAAGAACTTTTTATAAAAACCTTTGAAAAAATTTTAAGCTTTTTTATGAAAAAAGAATTTTAATAAAAAAAAAACATTTTACATAAAAGGGCTTTCACTTAAAGTCGATACCTCTTTACATAAAAGGGCTTTAATTTTTTAAAGAACCTTATGTTTGATTTTTTGAAAATCACACCCTGACCTCCATGCATTTGAATTTTGAAAAATTTGTTGAATCGCTTGCAAAGTATTAAAAAAACATAACCTCTATGCTGTTAATAAATTCACGCCAGATTTGTAAACGCAGATGCTTCATAACCACCATGAATAACTTCACAAAAATGTATTAAAAAATACCTTAATATTTTAATCGTGCGTGTAGCTTGAAAACAATTGAATTTAACTTTAACGCATCTACATTATTTCCTCCGCTTGCAGACTGGCGCGATCTCGAGGGGAATAGTCGCACCTATTTGAAAACAATGTGGGGCATGAAACTGACGCGGGTATGGCGTGTATTCTCGCGCCTATCCTTTCTTTCGGTGCGTTGGCGCGAGTATGGGCTTCACAGTCATGCCAATCAACTGCTCCTCTCTTCTGCTCTTTCGTGCCTCTGTTGCTGCTCTCCAGGGAGGCTTATGCAAGCTAGCTTTGATACCATGACAAGGATATAAAAACTAAAACGTGAACAGGAGCATAGAGCTCGCTCTTCACAATATTACGAATAGATTAAATAGATTACATTGGAAACATCAACAATAAATAACCAGAGATAAACTCGACTAAACTGGACTGACTGAAACTAAACTGGGACACTTGCACTAACAGATATGACACCTAGCAGGTGGTTGAGATTACGTTATTTAAAACTCCCCTTTAATTTCAACCACATAAAAAAATTAATTAAGATACCTGCTGGTCTATGACTCAGCGACGCTTACAATTTAAAAAAAAAATGACTTCAACTAGATTCGGTTTTCTTCTTCTCTTCTTCCAAATTCTGTAGCCTCTATAATGTTTCAGATTTTTCGCTTTGTTGTATCCTTGAGAACTCTGTTTCTTCATTTGCTGTTGCAGGTTTTCTATTTTTCCAGGTTGTTTAAGCATATTCTGGACATCTTCAACAAATGTGGGTTACTGCCACATATTGTCTTCTGTAGTGCTCTTTTCATCATCAATCTTCTGCAACATAGGATTAGAATAATATCTTATCTCTTCAAAACTCCAACGCATGAAAATTTCATTGACATGTTCGTCATGCATGTCGTCTTCAACATTCATATCTACAGCTTCTATGTAGATCTCAACTAGACATGGTGTTGCAAGCCATGTTTCCAGAAAATTCAGCGTTTTTTCATAATCATTCTGTGTACCTGCACACTGAAAATCAATGTTAGATAAAAAAAAAATTTCAAAATGACATAAGTTCTAGTCTTTCTGCTCTTTAATGAGAGCTTTCTAATATTGCGCTTCCTTATCCTCTTCTTCATCTGTCTTTGTTTGTGCTTTCCCTTTGCAGACTTCATTCTTTGTTTCTGTCTCTGCTCCTTTCTCTGTTTCTTCCTTCTGCTCTTTTACATTAACTTGTAATGTTGCAAACAGGTTGTCTTCCACTGAATGGAGTGGGATTTTATCACCAAATAACATCATGTCAATATAATGTTTTTGTTGCAGCATCTACAACCAATCCTCATTAGCCAAAATTTCATTATCAAAGTTTACATTAGCAATATCGATCATTGGATTTACCATTTCATCAACAAGCTCTGTTGCTGGTATCATTAAAGCTTCGTCAGCAATCTCTGTTGTTGGAATCTTTAGATTTTCGTCAGCAAGCTCTGTTGCTGGATTCTTTAGATCTTCGTCAGCAAGCTCTGTTTTTGGATTCTCTTCATCCACTTGTGGGTGTGCACGGTGGGGTTCACAAGCATCTTCATGCTGCTTCTTTGCTTCACATGCACTTTCTTTGCAGAATCAGCCACTTGTGACTACGCACAGTGGGACTCAACAAACTCTTCATTTCACTGTAGATCTGCTGCTACAGATCCACCTTCATCTTCATCTTTAAAGCTCCCCTTTTATTCAATGCTCCCCCTTGTACCAAAACATCTCTCAAGGGTATCCCATGCCTCCTTGGTTGTCTTAGCATCTAAAATCACGAGAAGTATACTGTCATCAGCTGATTCTTTTATGCATCTTAATGCATAGGCATCTTTTTGCCTCTTGATTTCCAGATCCAGAAAGATCTCGAAAATAATATGATTTTGCTTTAGCCTCTTGGCTTTTCCCATGACCTCATTTCTTGGCTTCCACAAACATACGAGTCTACTTGTGCATCAAATACATTGTTTCTTCAAAAATATTGTTGCTCTTCAATGAATCTTATGCAACCTTACTTCTCCTTCTATTTTTAAAAAATTATCTTCCTCAAAAAAATTCCTTTTAAATATTCACTTTCACATAGTTCTTTTTCGCATCACTATTTAGGTTTTTTTTTTTTTTAACTTAAAAAAAATCTTTTAAATCTCTTCACCACATGCGCGAGTATGGACTTCACAGTCGCGCCAATCAACTGCTCCTCTCTTCTGCTCCTCCGTGGCTCTGTTGCCACTCTCCAGGTAGGTTTATGCAAGTTGGCTTTGATACCATGATAAGGATTGAAAAACTAAAACATAACTAGGAGTAGAGAGTTCGCTCTTCACAATATTACGAATAGATTAAACAGATTACATCGAAAACATCAGCAATAAATAACTAGAGATAAACTCAACTAAACTGCACTGACTAAAACTAAACTGGGACACTTGGACTGACGGATTCGACACCTAGCAAGTGGTTGAGATTACGTTATAAAAAACTCCCCTTTAATTTCAACCACATAAAAAAAATTAATTAAGATACCTGCTGGTCTATGTCTAAGCGAGGCTTACAATTTAAAAAAAAATTCACTTCAACTAGATTTCGTTTTCGTCTTCTCTTCTTCCAAATTCTGTAGCCTCTAAATTGTTTCAGATTTTTCTCTTTGTTGTATCCTTGATAGCTCTGTTTCTTCATTTGTTGTTGCAGGTCTTCTATTTTTCCAGGCTGTCTAAGCATGTTGTGGACATCTTCAAGAAATGTGGGTTGCTGCCACATATTGTCTTCTGTAGTGCTCTTTTCATCATCAATCTTCTGCAACATAGGATTAGAATAATATCTTATCTCTTCAAAAATCAACGCATGAAAATTTCATTGATATGTTCATCATGCATGTCGTCTTCAACATTCATATCTACGACTTCTATGTATATCTTAACTAGACATGGTGTTGCAAGCCATGTTTCCAGAAAATTCAGCTCTTTTTCATAATCATTCTGTGTACCTGCACACTGAAAATCAATGTTAGAATAAAATATTTTTTTAGAATGACAAAGGTTCTGGTCTTTCTGCTCTGTAATGAGAGCTTTCTGCTGTTGTGCTTCCTTATCTGCTTCTTCATCTGTCTCTGTTTCTGCTTTCCCTTTGCAGACTTCATTCTTTGTTTCTGTCTCTGCTGCTTTCTCTGTTTCTTCCTTCTGCTCTTTTGCACTAACCTGTAATGCTGCAAACAAGTTTTCTTCCACTGAATGGAGTGGGATTTTATCACCAAATAACATCATGTCGATATAATGTTTTTTTTGCATCATCTGCAACCAATCCTCATTAGCAAAAATTTCATTATCAAATTTTACATTAGCCATATCAATCATTGGATTTACCAGTTCATCAGCAAGCTCTGTTGTTGGTATCATTAAAGCTTCGTCAGCAATCTCTGTTGCTAGAATCTTTAGATTTTTGTCAACAAGTTCTGTTGCTGGATTCTTTAGATCTTCGTCAGCAAGCTTTGTTGCTGGATTCTCTTCATCCACTTGTGGGCGTGCACAGTGGGGTTCACGAGCATCTTCATGCTGCTTATCTGCTTCATCTGCACTTTCTTCGCAGACATCAGCCACCTGTGACTACGCATAGTGGGACTCAACAAACTCTTCATTTCGTTGTAGATCTGCTCTTACAGATCCACCTTCATCTTCATCTTTAAAGCTCCCCTTTGCTTCAATGCTCCCCCTTGTACCAAAACATCTCTTAAGGGTATCCCATGCCTCCTTGGTTGTCTTGGCATCTGAAATCAAGGGATGTATACTTTCATCAACTGATTATTTTATGCATCTTAATGCATAGGCATCTTTTTGCCTCTTGATTTCCAGATCTAGAAAGATCTCGAACATAATCTACTTTTGCTTTAGCCTCTTGGATTTTCCGATGACCTCGTCGCTTGGCTTCCACAAACATACGAGTCTACTTGTTCATCAAATACCTTATTTCTTCAAAAATATTGCTGCTCTTCAATGAGTCTTATGCAACCTTGCTTCTCCTTGTATTTTTGAAAAATTATCTTCCTCAAAAAAAAATTCCTTTTAAATATTCACTTTCACATAGTTCTTTTTCACATCACTATTTAAGTTTTTTTTTTTTTTTTAACTTAAAAAAAATTCTTTTACATCTCTTCACCACATGCTCTTTAGAAAACCTCTTTATAAAAACCTTTGAAATTTTTTTAGGTTTTTTTATGAAAAAAAAGCTTTAATAAAAAAAAACATTTTACATAAAAGGGCTTTCACTTAAAGCTGATACCTCTTTACATAAAAGGGCTTTAATTTTTTGAAGAACCTTATGTTTTATTTTTTGAAAATCACACCTTGACCTCCATGCATTTGAATTTTAAAAAAGTTGTTGAATCGCTTGTAAAGTATTAAAAAAACATAACCTCTATGCTTTTAATAAATTCACGCCGGATTTGTAAACGCAGATGCTTCATAACCACTATGAATGACTTCACAAAAATGTATCAAAAAACACATTAATATATTAATTGCGCATGTAGCTTGAAAAGAATTGACTTTAACTTTAACGCATCTGCATTATTTCTTCCGCTTGCAGACTGGCGCGGTCCCGAGGAGAATAGTCACGCCTATTTGAAAACAACGCGAGGCATGAAACTGACGCAGGTATGGCGTGTATTCTCACACCTATCATTTATTTTGGTGCGTTGGCATGAGTATGGGCTTCACAGTCACGCCAATCAACTGCTCCTCTCTTCTTCTCCTTCGTGGCACTATTGCTGCTCTCCAGGGAGGCTTATGCAAGCTGGCTTTGATACCATGACAAGGATTGAAAAACTGAAATGTAAAAAGGAGCAGAGAGTTCGCTCTTCACAATATTACGAATAGATTAAATATATTACATTGGAAACATCAGCAATAATTAAATAGAGATAAAATCGATTAAACTGGACTCACTGAAATTAAACTGGGACACTTGGACTGACGGATTAGACACCGAGCAGGTGGTTGAGATGACGTTATTTAACACTCCCCTTTAATTTCAACCACATAAAAAAAATTAATTAAGATACCTACTGGTCCATGTCTCAGCAAGGCTTAAAATTTAAAAAAATATTGACTACAACTAGATTTGGTTTTCTTCTTCTCTTCTTCCAAATTCTGTAGCCTCTAAATTGTTTCAGATTTTTCGCTTTGTTATATCCTTGAGAACTCTGTTTCTTCATTTGCTGTTGCAGGTCTTCTATTTTTCCAAGCTGTCTAAGCATTTTTTGGACATCTTCAAGAAATGTGGGCTACTGCCACATATTTTCTTCTGTAGTGCTCTTTTCATCATCAATCTTCTACAACATAGGATTAGAATAATAGCTTATCTCTTCAAAGCTCCAACGCATGAAAATTTCATTGACATGTTCGTCATGCATGTCGTCTTCAACATTCATATCTACAGCTTCTGTGTAGATCTCAACTAGAAATGGTGTTGCAAGCCATGTTTCAGGAAAACTCGGCTCTTTTTTCATAATCATTATGTTTTACACACACTAAAGTAATGTTGAATAAAAGAAAATTTCGAACGACATAGGTTAAATTTCTTTACTACTGTGTTGTAAGCTTTCGTTGTTGCGCTTCCTTATCTCCTTCTTCATCTGTCTTTGTTTCTACTTTCCCTTTGCAGACTTCATTCTTTGTTTCTGTCTCTGCTGCTTTCTCTGTTTCTTCCTTCTGCTCTTTTGCACTAACCTGTAATGCTGCAAATAGGTTGTCTTCCACCGAATGGAGTGGGATTTTCTCAACAAATAACATCATGTCGATATAATGTTTTTGTTGCATCATCTACAACCAATACTAATTAGCCAAAATTTCATTATAAAAGTATACACTAGCCATATCAATCATTGGATTTACCATTTCATCAGCAAGCTCTATTTATGGTATGATTAAAGCTTCATCAGCAATCTCTGTTGCTGGAATCTTTAGATTTTCGTCAGCAAGCTCTGTTGCTAGATTCTTTAAATGTTCATCAGCAAGCTATGTTGTTGGCTTCTCTTCATCCACTTATGGGCATGCATAGTGGGGTTCACAAGCATCTTCATGCTGCTTCTCTGCTTCATCTGCACTTTCTTCGCAGACATCAGCCACATGTGACTGCGCATATTGGGACTCAACAAACTCTTCATTTCGCTGTGTATCTGCTGCTATAGATTCGCCTTCATCTCCATCTTTAAAGCTCCCCTTTACTTCAATGGTCCCCCTTGTACCAAAACATCTCTCAAGGGTATCCCATGCCTCCTTGGCTGTCTTGGCATCTGAAATCAAGGGAAGTATACTTTCATCAACTGATTCTTTTATGCATCTTAACGAATAGGAATCCTTTTGCCTCTTGATTTCAAAATCTAGAAATATCTCGAACATAATCTACTTTTGCTTTAGACTCTTGGCTTTTCCCATGACCTCGTTGCTTGGCTTCCACAAACATACGAGTCTACTTGTGCATCAAATACCTTGTTTCTTCAAAAATATTGTTGCTCTTCAATGAGTCTTATGCACCCTTGCTTCTCCTTCTATTTTTAAAAAATTATCTTCCTAAAAAAAAAATCCTTTTAAATATTCACTTTTACATAGTTCTTTTTTGCATAACTATTTAAGGGTTTTTTTTTTTTAACTTAAAAAAAATTCTTTTAAATCTCTTCACCACATGCTCTTTAAAAAACCCCTTTATAAAAACCTTTGAAAATTTTTCAAGTTTTTTTATGAAAATAAAACATTAATAAAAAAAAAACATTTTACATAAAAGAGCTTTCACTTAAAGTCGATACCTCTTTACATAAAAGGGCTTTCATTTTGTAAAGAACCTTATGTTTGATTTTTTGAAAATCACACCTTGACCTCAATGCATTTGAATTTTAGAAAAGTTGTTGAACAACTTGCACAGTATTAAAAAAAACATAACCTCTATGTCGTTAATAAATTCATGCCAGATTTTTAAATGCAAATGCTTCATAACCACCGTGAATGACTTCACAAAAATGTATTAAAAAATACCTTAATAATTTAATCATGCATGTAGCTTGAAAATAATTGACTTTAACTTTAACGCATCTGCATTATTTCTTCCGCTTGCAGATTGGCGCGGTCCCGAGGGGAATAGTCGCGCATATTTGAAAAAAACACGAGGCATGAAACTGACGTGGGTATGGCGTGTATTCTCACGCCTATCCTTTATTTTGGTGCGTTGGCGGGAGTATGGGCTTCACAGTTGTGCCAATCAACTGCTCCTCTCTTCTGCTCGTTCGTGGCTTTGTTTCTGCTCTCCACGGAGGCTTATGCACGCTGTCTTTGATACCATGACAAGGATTGAAAAACTGAAATGTAACCAGGAGCAGAGAGTTCGCTCTTCACAATATTAGAAATATATTAAATCGATTACACTGGAAACATCAACAATAAATAACTACAGATAAACTCGACTAAACTGGACTGACTGAAACTAATCTGGGACACTTGGACTGACGGATTCCACACCTAGCAGGTGGTTGAGATTACGTTATTTAACAATCCCCTTTAATTTCAACCACATAAGAAAAATTACTTAAGATACCTGCTAGTCTATGTCTCATCGAGGCCTACAATTTTAAAAAAAATGACTTCAACTAGATTTGGTTTTCTTCTTCTCTTCTTCCAAATTCTGTAGCCTCTAAATTGTTTCATATTTTTCGCTTTGTTGTATCCTTGAGAACTTTGTTTCTTCATTTGTTGTTGCAAGTCTTCTATTTTTCCAGGCTGTCTAAGCATTTTCTGGACATCTTCAAGAAGTGTCGGCTGCTGCCACATATTGTCTTCTGTAGTGCTCTTTTCATCATCAATCTTCTGCAACATAGGATTAGAATAATATCTTATCTCTTCAAAACTCCAACGCATGAAAATTTCATTGACATGTTCATCATGCATGTCGTCTTCAACATTCATATCTACAGATTCTGTGTAGATCTCAACTATACATGGTGTTGCAAGCCATGTTTCCAGAAAATTTAGCTCTTTTTCATAATCATTCTGTGTACCTCCACACTGAAAATCAATGTTAGAATAAAAAAAAATTTAAGAGTGACATAGGTTCTGGTCTTTCTTCTCTGTAATGAGAGCTTTCTGTTGTTGTGCTTCCTTATCTGCTTCTTCATCTGTCTCTGTTTCTGCTTTCCCTTTGCAGACTTCATTCTTTGTTTCTGTTTCTATTGCTTTCTCTGTTTCTTCCTTCTGCTCTTTTCCACTAACCTGTAATGCTGCAAACAGGTTGTCTTCCACTAAATGGAGTGGGATTTTATCACCAAATAACATCATGTCAATATAATGTTTTTGTTGCATCATCTGCAACCAATCCTCATTAGCCAAAATTTCATTATCAAAGTTTACATTAGCCATATCAATCATTGGATTTACCATTTCATCAGCAAGCTCTGTTGCTGGTATCATTAAAGCTTCGTCAGCAATCTCTGTTGCTGGCATATTTGTATTTTCGTCAGCAAGCTCTGTTGCTGGATTCTTTAGATCTTCGTCAGCAAGCTCTCTTGCTGGATTCTCTTCATCCACTTGTGGGCGTGCATAGTGGTGTTCAAAAGAATCTTCATGCTGCTTCTCTGCTTCATTTGCACTTTCTTCGCAGACATCAGCCACCTGTGACTGCGCACAGTGGGACTCAACAAACTCTTCATTTCGTTGTAGATCTGCTTCTACAGATCCACCTTCATCTTCATCTTCAAAGCTCCCCTTTGCTTCAATGCTCCCCCTTGTACCAAAACATCTCTCAAGGGTATCCCATGCCTCCTAGGCTGTCTTGGCATCTGAAATCAAGGGAAGTATACTTTCATCAACTGATTATTTTATGCATCTAAATGCATAGGCATCTTTTTGCCTCTTGATTTCCAGATCTAGAAAGATCTCGAACATAATTTTCTTTTGCTTTAGCCTCTTGGCTTTTCCCATGACCTCGTTCCTTGGCTTCCACAAACATACGAGTCTACTTGTGCATAAAATACCTTGTTTCTTCAAAAATATTGCTTCTCTTCAATGATTCTTATGCAACCTTGCTTCTCCTTCTATTTTTAAAAAATTATCTTCCCCAAAAAAAATTCCTTTTAAATATTCACTTTCACATAGTTCTTTTTCACATCACTATTTAAGGTATTTTTTTTTTTTTAACTTAAAAAAAATTATTTTAAATCTCTTCACGACATGTTGTTTAGAAAACCTCTTTATAAAAACCTTTGAAAATTTTTTAAGTTTTTTTATGAAAAAAAAACTTTAACAAAAAAAACATTTTACATAAAAGGGATTTCACTTAAAGTCGATACCTACATAAAGGGCTTTCATTTTTTAAAGAACCTTATGTTTGATTTTTTGAAAGTCACACCTTGACCTCCATGCATTTGACTTTTAAAAAATTTGTTGAACGGCTTGCACAGTATTAAAAAAAAAAACCTCTATGTTAGTAAATTCACGCTGGATTTGTAAACGCAGATGCTTCATAACCACCGTGAATAACTTCACAAAAATGTATTAAAAAATACCTTAATATTTTAATTGTGCGTGTAGCTTGAAAATAATTGACTTTAACTTTAACGCATCTCTGTTATTTCTTCCGCTTGCAGACTGGCGCGGTCCTGAGGCGAATAGTCATGCCTATTTGAAAACAATGTGAGGCATGAAACTGACGCGGGTATGGCGTGTCTTCTCGTGCCTATAATTTCTTTTGGAGCGTTGGCGTGAGTATGGGCTTCACAGTCGTGCCAATCAACTGCTCCTCTGAAATGCTCCTTCGTGGCTCTGTTACTGCTCTCCAAGGAGGCTTATGCAAGTTGGCTTTGATACCATGACAAGGATTGAAAAACTGAAACATAACGAGGAGCAGAGAGTTCGATCTTCACAATATTACGAATAGATTAAATATATTACATCGGAAACATCAGGAATAAATAACTAGAGGTAAACTCGACTAAACTAGAATGACTGAAACTAAACTGGGACACTTGGACTGACGGATTCGACACCTAGCAGGTGGTTGAGCTTACGTTATTTAACACTCCCCTTTAATTTCAACCACATAAAAAAAAATTAATTAAGATACCCGCTGGTCTATGTCTTAGCAAGGCTTACAATTTAAAAAAAAATTGACTTCAACTAGATTTGGTTTTCTTCTTCTCTTCTTCCAAATTCTGTAGCCTCTAAATTGTTTCAGATTTTTCGCTTTGTTGTATCCTTGAGTACTTTGTTTCTTCATTTGCTATTGCAGGTCTTCTATTTTTCCAGGCTGTCTAAGCATGTTCTGGACATCTTCAAGAAATGTGGGCTGCTGCCACATATTGTCTTTTGTAGTGCTCTTTTCATCATCAATCTTCTGCAACATAGGATTAGAATAATATCTTATCTCTTCAAAACTCCAACGCATGAAAATTCCATTGACATGTTTGTCATGCATGTCATATTCAACATTAATATCTATAGCTTCTGTGTAGATCTCAACTAGACATGGTGTTGCAAGCCATGTTTCCAGAAAATTCAGCTCTTTTTCATAATCATTCTATGTACCTGCACACTAAAAATCAATGTTAGAATAAAAAACATTTTTTTAACGACGTAGGTTTTGGTCTTTCTGCTCTGTAATGACAGCTTTCTGTTGTTTCGTTTCCTTATCTGCTTCTTCATATGTCTTTGTTTCTGCTTTCCCTTTGCAGACTTCATTATTTTTTTCCGTCTCTGCTGCTTTCTCTGTTTCTTCCTTCTTCTCTTTTGCACTAACCTGTAATGATGCAAACAGGTTGTCTTCCACTGAATGGAGTGGGATTTTATCACCAAATAACATCATGTCGATATAATGTTTTTGTTGCATCATCTGCAATCAATCCTCACTAGCCAAAATTTCATTATCAAAGTTTACATTAGCCATATCAATCATTGGATTTACCATTTCATTGGCAAGCTCTGTTGTTGGTATCATTAAAGCTTCGTCAGCAATCTCTGTTGCTGGAATATTTAGCTTTTCATCAGCAAGCTCTATTTCTGGATTCTTTAGATCTTTGTCAGCAAGCTCTGTTGTTGGATTCTCTTCATCCACTTGTGGGCAAGAACATTGGGGTTCAAAAGCATCTTCATGCTTCTTCTCTTCTTCATCTGCACTTTCTTCGCAGACATCAGCCACCTGTGACTATGCACAGTGGGACTCAGCAAACTCTTCATTTCGTCTTAGATCTGCTGCTACAGATCCACCTTCATCTTCATCTTTAAAGCTCCCCTTTGCTTCAATGCTCCCCCTTGTACCAAAACATCTCTAAAGGGTATCCCATGCCTCCTTGGCTGTCTTGGCATCTGAAATCAAGGGATGTATACTTTCATGAACTGATTCTTTTATGCATCTTAATGCATACGCATCTTTTTGCCTCTTGATTTCCAGATCTAGAATGATCTCGAACATAATCTGCTTTTGCTTTAGCCTCTTGGATTTTCCCATGACCTAGTTTCTTGGCTTCCACAAACATACGAGTCTACTTATGCATCAAATACCTCGTTTCTTCAAAAATATTGCTACTGTTCAATGAGTCTTATGAAACCTTGCTTCTCCTTCTATTTTTAAAAAATTATCTTCCTCAAAGAAAATTCCTTTTAAATATTCACTTTCACATAGTTCTTTTTCGCATCACTATTTAAATTTTGTTTTTTTTTTTTGACTTAAAAAAATTTATTTTAAATCTCTTCACCACATGCTCTTTAGAAAACCTCTTTATGAAAACCTTTGAAAAAATTTTAAGTTTTTTTATGAAAAAAATCCTTTATTAAAAAAAAAAAACATTTTACATAAAAGGGCTTTCACTTAAAGTTGATACCTCTTTACATAAAAGGGGTTTAATCACACCTTGACCTCCATGCATTTGAATTTTAGAAAAGTTGTTCAACGGCTTGTACAGTATTAAAAAAACATAACCTCTATGTTGTTAATAAATTCATGCCGGATTTGTAAACGTGGATTCTTCATAACCACCGTGAATGACTTCACAAAAATGTATTAAGAAATACCTTAATATTTTAATCGCACGTGTAGCTTGAAAAGAATTGACTTTAACTTTAACGCATCTGCGTTATTTCTTCCGCTTGCAGACTGGCACGGTCCCGAGGGGAATAATCGTGCCTATTTGAAAACAACGCGAGGCATGAAAATGACGCGGGTATGGCGTGTATTCTCGCGCCTATCCTTTCTTTTGGTGTGTTGGCATGAGTATGGGCTTCACAGTCGCGCCAATCAACTGCTCCTTCGTGGCTCTATTGCTGCTTTCCAGGGAGGGTTATGCAAGCTGGCTTTGATACCATGAAAAGGATTGAAAATCTGAAACGTAAACAGGAGCAGAGAGTTCGCTCTTCACAATATTACGAATAGATTAAATATATTACATTGGAAACATGAGAAATAAATAACTAGAGATAAACTTGACTAAACTAGATTGACTGAAACTAAATTGGGACTCTTGGACTGACGGATTTGACACCTAGCAGGTGGTTGAGATTACATTATTTAACACTCCCCTTTAATTTCAACCACATACAAAACAATAATTAAGATACTTGCTGGTCTATGTCTCATCGAGGCTTACAATTTAAAAAAAAATTGACTTCAACTAGATTTGGCTTTCTTCTTCTCTTCTTCCAAATTTTGTAGCCTCTAAATTGTTTCAAATTTTTTGCTTTGTTGTATCCTTGAGAACTCTGTTTCTTCATTTGCTGTTATAGGTCTTCTATTTTTCTAGGTTGTCTAAGCATGTTCTGGACATCTTCAAGAAATTTCGGTTGCTGCAACATATTGTCTTCTGTAGTGCTCTTTTCATCATCAATTCAAAACTCCAACGCATGAAAATTTCATTGACATATTCGTCATGCATGTCATCTTCAACATTCATATCTACAGCTTATGTGTAGATCTCAACTAGACATGGTGTTGCAAGCCATGTTTCCAGAAAATTCAGCTCTTTTTCATAATCATTATGTGTACCTGCACACTGAAAATCAATGTTAGAATAAAAAATATTTTCAGAACTACATAGGTTCTAGTCTTTCTTCTCTGTAATGAGAGATTTCTACTATTGCGCTTCCGTATCTGCTTATTCATCTATCTTTGTTTCTTCTTTCCCTTTGCATATTTCATTCTTTGTTTCTGTCTCTACTGCTTTCTCTATTTCTTCCTTCTACTCTTTTACACTAACCCGTAATGCTGCAAACAGGTTGTCTTCCACTGAATGGAGTGGGATTTTATCACAAAATAAAATCATGTCGATATAATTTTTTTGTTGCATCATCTACAACCAATCCTCACTAGCCAAAGTTTCACTATCAAAGTTTACATTAGCCATATCAATCATTGGATTTACCATTTCATCAGCAAACTCTGTTGCTGGTATCATTAAAGCTTCGTCAGCAATCTCTGTCACTAGAATCTTTAGATTTTCGTCAACAAGCTCTGTTGCTGAATTCTTTAGATCTTCTTCAGCAAGCTCTGTTGTTGGATTCTCTTCATCCACTTGTGGGCATGCATAGTGGGGTTCACAAGCATCTTCATGCTGCTTCAATGCTCAATCTGCACTTTCTTCGCAGACATCAGCCACATGTGACTGCGCATAGTGGGACTAAACAAACTCCTCATTTCGTTGTAGATCTGCTGCTACAGATCCACCTTCATCTTCATCTTTAAAGATCCCCTTTGCTTCAATGCTCCCCTTGTACCAAAACATCTCTGAAGGGTATTCCATGCCTCCTTGGATGTCTTGGCATTTGAAATCAAGGGAAGTATACTTTCATAAACTGATTCTTTTACGCATCTTAATGCATAGGCATCTTTTTGCCTCTTGATTTCCAGATCTAGAAAGATATCGAACATAATCTGCTTTTGCTTTAGCCTCTTGGCTTTTCCCATGACCTCGTTGCTTTGCTTCCACAAACATACGAGTCTACTTGTGCATCAAATACCTTGTTTCTTCAAAAATATTGAAGCTCTTCAATGAGTCTTATGCAACCTTCTCCTTCTATTTTTAAAAAATTATCTTCCTCAAAAAAAAATCCTTTTAAATATTCACTTTCAGATAGTTATTTTTCGCATCAGTATTTAAGTTTTTTTTTTTATAAAATCTTTAAAAAAAATTATTTTAAATCTCTTCACCACATGCTCTTTAGAAAACCTCTTTATGAAAACCTTTGAAAATTTTTTAATTTTTTTTATGAAAAAATAATTTCAATAAAAAAAACAATTTTACATAAAAGGGCTTTCACTTAAAGTCGATACGTCTTTATATAAAAGGGCTTTCATTTTTTAAAGAACCTTATGTTTGATTTTTTGAAAATCACACCTTGACTTACATTCATTTGAATTTTGAAAAAGTTGTTGAACGGCTTGCACAATATTAAAAATCCATAACCTCTATGCGGTTAATAAATTCATGTCGGATTTGTAAACGAAGATGCTTCATAACCACCGTAAATGACTTCACAAAAACGTATTAAAAAATACCTTAATATTTTGATCGCGTGTGTAGCTTGAAAACAATTGACTTTAACTTTAATGCATCTTCGTTATTTCTTCCACTTGCAGACTAGCGCGGTCCCGATGGGAATAGTCGCGCATATTTGAAAACAACGCGAGGCATGAAACTGACCCGAGTATTCCATGTATTCTCACGGCTATCCTTTATTTTGGCGCGTTGGCGCGAGTATGGGCTTCACAGTCGCGCCAATCAACTACTCCTCTCTTCTGCTCCTTCGTGGCTCTGTTGCTGCACTCCAGGGAGGCTTATGCAAGCTGGCTTTGATAACATGACAAGGATTGAAAAACTGAAACGTAAACAGGAGCAGAGAGTTCTCTCTTCACAATATTACGAATAGATTAAATAGATTACATTGGAAACATCAGTAATAAATAACTAGAGATAAACTCGACTAAACTAGACTGACTGAAACTAAACTGGGACACTTGGACTGATGGATTCGACACCTAACAGGTGGTTGAGATTCTGTTATTTAACACTCCCCTTTAATTTCAACCACATAAAAAAATTTGATTAAGATACCTACTGGTCTATGTCTCAGTGAGGCTTACAATTTAAAAAAAAATTGACTTACACTAGATTTGGTTTTCTTCTTCTCTTCTTCCAAATTCTGTAGCCTCTAAATTGTTTCAGATTTTTCGCTTTGCTGTATCCTTTAGAACTCTGTTTCTTCATTTGCTGTTGTAAGTCTTCTATTTTTCCAGGCTGTCTAGCCATTTTCTAGACATCTTCAAGAAGTGTCAGCTGCTGCCACATATTGTCTTCTGTACTGCTCTTTTCATCATCAATCTTCTGCAACATAGGAGTAGAATAATATCTTATCTCTTCAAAACTCCAACGCATGAAAATTTCATTGACATGTTCATCATGCATGTCGTCTTCAACATTCATATCTACAACTTCTGTGTAGATCTCAACTAGACATGGTGTTGCAAGCCATGTTTCCAGAAAATTCATCTCTTTTTCATAATCATTCTGTGTACCTGCACATTGAAAATCAATGTTAGAATAAAAAAAAATTTCAGAACGACATAGGTTCTGGTCTTTTTGCTCTGTAATGAGAGCTTTCTGTTGTTGCACTTCCTTATCTGCTTCTTCATATGTCTCTCTTTCTTCTTTCCCTTTGCAGACATCATTCTTTGTTTCTGTCTCTGCTGCTTTCTCTGTTTCTTCCTTCTGCTCTTTTGCACTAACCTGTAATGTTGCAAACAGGTTGTCTTCCACTGAATGGAGTGGGATTTTATCACCAAATATCATCATGTCGATATAATTTTTTTGTTGCATCATCTGCAACCAATCCTCATTAGCCAAAATTTCATTATCAAAGTTTACATTCGCCATATCAATCATTGGATTTACCATTTCATTAGCAAGCGCTGTTGCTTGTATCATTAAAGCTTCGTCAGCAATCTCTGTTGCTAGAATCTTTAGATTTTCGTTAGCAAGCTCTGTTGTTGGATTCTTTAGATCTTCATCAGCAAGCTCTGTTGTTGGATTCTCTTCATCCACTTGTGGGCATGCACAGTGGGGTTCACAAGCATATTCATGCTGCTTCTCTGCTTCATCTTCACTTTCTTCGCAGACATCAGCCACCTATGACTGCGCACAGTGGGACTCAACAAACTCTTTATTTCGCTATAGATCTGCTGCTACAGATCCACCTTCATCTTCATCTTTAAAGCTCCCCTTTTCTTCAATGCTCCCCCTTGTACCAAAACATCTCTCAAGGTTATCCCATGCCTCCTTGGCTGTCTTGGCATCTGAAATCGAGGGAAGTATACTTTCATCAAATGATTATTTTATGCATCTTAATGCATAGGCATATTTTTTCCTCTTGATTTCCAGATCTAGAAAGATCTCGAACATAATTTGCTTTTGCTTTAGCCTCTTGGATTTTCCCATGACCCTGTTGCTTGGCTTCCACAAACATACGAGTCTACTTGTGCATCAAATACCTTGTTTCTTCAAAAATATTGTTTCTCCTCAATGAGTCTTATGCAACCTTGCTTTTCCTTCTATTTTTAAAAAATTATCTTCCTAAAAAAAAATTCCTTTTAAATATTCAATTTCACATAGTTCTTTTTCGCATCACTATTTAAGTTTTTTTTTTTTAACTTAAAAAAAATTCTTTTAAATCTCTTCACCACATGCTCTTTAGAAAACCTCTTTATAAAAACCTTTGAAAATTTTTTAAGTTTTTTTATGAAAAAAAAACTTTAATAAAAAAAAAAAAATACATAAAAGGGCTTTCACTTAAAGTCGATAACTCTTTACATAAAATGGCTTTCATTTTTTAAAGAACCTTATGTTTGATTTTTTGAAAATCACACCTTGAACTCCATGCATTTGACTTTTAAAAAATTTATTGAACGGCTTGCAGAGTATTAAAAAAAACATAACCTCTATGCAGTTAATAAATTCACGCCAGATTTGTAAACGCAGATGCTTCATAACCACCATGAATGACTTCACAAAAATGTATTAAAAAATACCTTAATACTTTAATCGCACATGTAGCTTGAAAATAATTGACTTTAACTTTAACGCATATGCGTTATTTCTTGCACTTGCAGACTGGCGTGGTCCCGAGGGGAATAGGTGCGCCTATTTGAAAACAACGCGAGCCATGAAACTGACGTGGGTATGGCGTGTATTCTCGTGCCTATCCTTTCTTTTGGCACGTTGGCATGAGTATGGGCTTCACATTCATGCCAATCAACTGCTCCTCTCTTCTGCTCCATCGTGGCTCTGTTGCTGCTCTGCAGGGAGGCTTATGCAAGCTAGCTTTGATACCATGAAAAGGATTGAAAAACTGAAATGTAAACAGGAGCAGAGAGTTCGCTCTTCATAATATTACGAATAGATTAAATAGATTACATTGGAAACTTTAGCAATAAATAACTAGAGATAAACTCGACCAAATTAGACTGACTGAAACTAAACTGGGACACTTGGATTGACGGATTCGACACCTAGCAGGTGGTTGAGATTACGTTATTTAACACTCCCCTTTAATTTCAACCACATAAAAAAAAATTATTAAGATACCTACTGGTCTATGTCTCAGCGAGGCTTAAAATTAAAAAAAAAATGACTTCAACTAGATTTGGTTTTATTCTTCTCTTCTTCCAAATTTTGTAGCCTCTAAATTGTTTCAGATTTTTCGCATTGTTGTATCCATGAGAACTCTATTTCTTCATTTTTTGTTGTAGGTTTCCTATTTTTCCAGGCTGTCTAAGCATGTTCTGGACATCTTCAAGAAATGTGGGCTGCTGCCACATATTGTCTTCTGTAGTGCCCTTTTCATCATCAATCTTCTGCAACATAGGATTAGAATAATGTCTTATCTTTTCAAAACTCCAACGCATGAAAATTTCATTGACATGTTCGTCATGCATGTCATCTTCAACATTCATATCTATAGCTTCTGTGTAGATCTCAACTAGACATGGTGTTGCAAGCCATGTTTCCAGAAAATTCAGCGCTTTTTCATAATCATTCTGTGTACCTGCACACTGAAAATCAATGTTAGAATAAAAAACATTTTCAGAACGACATAGGTTCTGGTCTTTCTGCTCTGTAATGAGAGCTTTCTATTGTTGCGCTTCCTTATCTGCTTCTTCATCTGTCTCTGTTTTTTCTTTCCCTTTGCAGACATCATTCTTTGTTTCTGTCTCTACTGCTTTCTCTATTTCTTCCTTTTGCTCTTTTGCACTAACCTGTAATGCTACAAACAGGTTGTCTTCCACTGAATCGAGTGGGATTTTATCACCAAATAACATCATGTTGATATAATTTTTTTGTTGCATCATTTGCAACCAATCCTCATTAGCCAAAATTTCATTATCAAAGTTTACATTAGCCATATCAATCATTGGATTTACCATTTCATCAGCAAGCTCTGTTGCTGGTATCATTAAAGCTTCGTCAGCAATCTCTGTTGCTGGAATCTTTAGATTTTCATCGGCAAGCTCTGTTGCTGGATTCTTTAGATCTTCGTTAGCAAGCTCTGTTGCTGGATTCTCTTCATCCACTTGTGGCCGTGCACAGTGGGGTTCACAAGCATATTCATGCTTCTTCTCTGCTTCATCTTCACTTTCTTCGCAGACATCAGCCACCTATGACTGCGCACAGTGGGACTCAACAAACTCTTAATTTCTCTATAGATCTGCTGCTACAGATCCACCTTCATCTTCATCTTTAAATCTCCCCTTTGCTTCAATGCTCCCCCTTGTACCAAAAAATCTCTGAAGGGTATCCCATGCCTCCTTGGCTGTCTTGGCATCTGAAATCAAGGGAAGTATACATTCATCAACTGATTCTTCTATGCATCTTAATGCATAGGCATCTTTTTTCCTCTTGATTTCCAGATCTAGAAAGATCTCGAACATAAACTGCTTTTTCTTTAGCCTCTTGGCTTTTCCCATGACCTTGTTGCTTGGCTTCCACAAACATACGAGTCTACTTGTGCATCAAATACCTTGTTTCTTCAAAAATATTGCTGCTCTTCAATGCGTCTTATGCAACCTTGCTTCTCCTTCTATTTTTAAAAAATTATCTTCCTCAAAAAAAATTCCTTTTAAATATTCACTTTCACATAGTTCTTTTTCACATCACTATTTAAGTTTTTTTTTTTTTTTTTTTAACTTAAAAAAAAATCTATAAAATCTCTTCACCACATGCTCTTTAGAAAACCTCTATAAAAACCTTTGAAAACATTTAAAGTTTTTTTATGAAAAAAAAACTTTAATAAAAAAAAAACATTTTATAGAAAAGGGCTTTCACTTAAAGTCGATACCTCTTTACATAAAAGGGCTTTCATTTTTTAAAGAACCTTATGTTTGATTTTTTTTAAATCACACTTTGACCTCCATGCATTTGAATTTTAAATTATTTGTTGAACAGCTTGCACAGTATTAAAAAAAACATAACCTCTACGCCGTTAATAAATTCACGTTGGATTTGTAAACACAGATGCTTCATAACCACCATGAATGACTTCACAAAAATGTATTAAAAAATACCTTAATATTTTAATCGCGCATGTATCTTGAAAACAATTGACTTTAGCTTTAACGCATCTGCGCTATTTCTTCCACTTGCAGACTGGCGTGGTCCTGACGGGAATAGTTGCACCTATTTGAAAACAACGCGAGGCATGAAACTAACGTTGGTATGGCGTGTATTCTTGCGCCTATCCTTTCTTTTGGCACGTTGGCATGAGTATGGGCTTCACAGTCGCGACAATCAACTGCTCCTCTCTTATGCTCCTTCGTGGCTCTGTTGCTGCTCTCTAGGGAGGCTTATGCAAGCTGACTTTGATACCATGACAAGGATTGAAAAAATGAAACGTAAATAGGAGCAGAGAGTTCTCTCTTCACAATATTACGAATAGATTAAATAGATTACATTGGAAACATCAGCAATAAATAACTAGAGATAAACTCGACTAAACTGGACTGACTGAAACTAAACTGGGACACTTGGACTGATGCATTCAACACCTAGCAGGTGGTTGAGATTAAGTTATTTAACACTCCCCTTTAATTTCAACCACATAAAAAAAATTAATTAAGATACCTGCTAGTCTATGTCTCAGTGAGGCTTACAATTAAAAAAAAAATTGACTTCAACTAGATTTGGTTTTCCTCTTCTCTTCTTCCGAATTTTGTAGCCTCTAAATTGTTTCAGATTTTTCGCTTTGTTGTATCCTTGAGAAATTTGTTTCTTCATTTGCTGTTGCAAGTCTTCTATTTTTCTAGGCTATCTAAGCACGTTCTAGACATCTTCAAGAAATGTGGGCTGCTGCCACATATTGTCTTCTGTAGTGCTCTTTTCATCATCAATCCTCTGCAACATAGGATTAGAATAATATCTTATCTCTTCAAAACTCTAACGCATGAAAATTTCATTGACATGTTTTCCATGCATGTCGTCTTCAAAATTCATATCTACAGCTTTTGTGTAGATCTCAACTAGACATGGTGTTGCAGGCCATGTTTCCAGAAAATTCAGCTCTTTTTCATAATCATTTTGTGTACCTGCACACTGAACATCAATGTTAGAATAAAAAACATTTTCAGAACGACATAGGTTCTGGTCTTTCTGCTCTGTAATGAGAGCTTTCTACTGTTGTGTTTCCTTATCTGCTTCTTCATCTGTCTCTATTTCTGCTTTCCCTTTGCAGACTTCCTTCTTTGTTTTTGTCTCTGTTGCTTTCTCTATTTCTTCCTTCTGCTCTTTTGTACTAACCTGTAACGTTGCAAACAGGTTGTCTTCCACTTAATGGAGTGGGATTTTATCACCAAATAACATCATGTCGATATAATGTTTTTGTTGAATCATCTGCAACCAATCCTCATTATTCAAAATTTCATTATAAATGTTTACATTAGCGATATAAATCATTGGATTTACCATTTCATCAGCAAGCTCTGTTGCTGGTATCATTAAAGCTTCGTCAGCAATCTCTGTTTCTAGAATCTTTAGATTTTCGTCAGCAAGCTCTGTTACTTGATTCTTTATATCTTCGTTAGCAAGCTCTATTGTTGGATTCTCTTCATCCACTTTTGGGCATGCACAGTGGGGTTCACAAGCATCTTCATGCTGCTTCTCTACTTCATCTGCACTTTCTTTGCAAACATCAACCACCTGTGAATGTGCACAGTGGGACTCAACAAACTCTTCATTTTGTTGTAGATATGTTGCTACAGATCCACCTTCATCTTCATCTTTAAAGCTCCACTTTGCTTCAATGCTCCCCCTTGTACCAAAACATCTCTCAAGGGTATCCCATGCCTCCTTGGCTGTCTTGGCATCTGAAATCAAGGGAAGTATACTTTCATCAACTGATTCTTTTATGCATCTTAATGCATAGGCATCTTTTTGCCTCTTGATTTCCAGATCTAGAAAGATCTCGAACATAATCTGATTTTTCTTTAGCCTCTTGGCTTTTCCCATGACCTCGTTGCTTGGCTTCCATAAACATACGAGTCTACTTGTGCATCAAATACCTTGTTTCTTCAAAAATATTGCTCCTCTTCAATGAGTCTTATGTAATCTTGCTTCTCTTTCTATTTTTAAAAAATTATCTTCCTCAAAAAAAATTCCATTTAAATATTCACTTTCACATAGTTGTTTTTCGCATCACTATTTAAGTTTTTTTCTTTTTTTTAAACTTAAAAAAATTCTTTTAAATCTCTTCATCACATGCTCTTTAGAAAACCTATTTATAAAAACCTTTGAAATTTTTTTAAGTTTTTTTATGGAAAAAAAAACTTTAATAAAAAAAAACATTTTACATAAAAGGGCTTTCACTTACAGTCGATACCTCTTTACATAAAAGGGCTATCATTTTTTAAACAACCTTATGTTTGATTTTTTGAAAAGCACACCTTGAACTCCATGCATTTGACTTTTAAAAAAGTTGTTGAATGGCTTGCACAATATTAAAAAGACATAACCTCTATGTCGTTAATAAATTCACGCCGGATTTGTAAACGCAAATGCTTCATAACCACTGTGAATGACTTCACAATAATGTATTAAAAAATACCTTAATATTTTAATCGCGCGTGTAGCTTGAAAAGAATTGACTTTAACTTTAACGCATCTGCGTTAATTCTTCCGTTTACAGACTGGTGCGGTCCTAAGGGGAATAGTCGCGCCTATTTGAAAACAACGCGAGGCATGAAACTGACGCGGGTATGGCATGTATTCTCGCTCCTATCATTTCTTTTGGCACGTTGGCATGAGTATGGGCTTCACAGTCGTGCCAATCAACTGCTCTTCTCTTCTGCTCCTTTGTGGCTCTATTGCTTCTCTCTAGGGAGGCTTATGCAAGCTGGGTTTGATACCATGACAAGGATTGAAAAACTGAAACATAAATAGGAGCGGAGAGTTCGCTCTTCACAATTTTACGAATAGATTAAATAGATAACATTGGAAACATCAACAATAAATAACTAGAGATAAACTCGACTAAACTGGACTGATTGAAACTAAACTGGGACACTTGGACTGATGGATTCGACACCTAGTAGGTGGTTGTGATTACATTATTTAACACTCCCATTTAATTTCAACCACATAAAAAAATTTAATTAAGATACCTGCTGGTCTATTATTCAGCGAGGCTTAAAATTTTAAAAAAAATTGACTTCAACTAGACTTGGTTTTCTTCTTCTCTTCTTCCAAATTCTGTAGCCTCTAAATTGTTTCAGATTTTAAACTTTGATGTATCCTTGAGAACTTTGTTTCTTCATTTGTTGTTGCAGGTCTTCTATTTTTCCAGACTGTCTAAGCATGTTCTGGACATCTTCAAGAAATGTGGGCTGCTACCACATATTGTCTTTTGTAGTGCTCTTTTCATCATCAATCTTCTGCAACATAGGATTAGAGTAATATCTTATCTCTTCAAAACTCCAACGCATCAAAATTTCATTGACATGTTCGTCATGCATGTCATCTTCAACATTCATATCTACAGCTTCTGTGTAGATCTCAACTAGACATGGTGTTGCAAGCCATGTTTCTAGAAAATTCAGCTCTTTTTCATAATAATTCTGTGTACATACACACTGAAAATCAATGTTAGAATAAAGATAATCTCCAGAATGACATAGGTTCTGGTCTTTATGCTATGTAATGAGAGCTTTCTGCTGTTGCGCTCCCTTATCTGCTTCTTCATCTGTCTCTGTTTCTTCTTTCCCTTTGCAGACTTCATTCTTTGTTTCTGTCTCTGCTGCTTTCTCTATTTCTTCCTTCTACTCTTTTACACTAACCTGTAATGCTGCAAACAGGTTTTCCTCCACTGAATGGAGTGGGATTTTATCACCAAATAACATCATGTCGATATAATGTTTTTGTTGCATCATCTGCAACCAATCCTCATTAGCCAAAATTTCATTGCCAAAGTTTACATTAGCCATATCAATCATTGGATTTACCATTTCATCAGCAAGCTCTGTTACTGGTATTATTCAAGCTTCGTCAGCAATCTCTGTTGCTGGAATATTTAAATTTTCGTCAGCAAGATCTGTTGTTGGATTCTTTAGATCTTCGTCAGCAAGCTCTGTTGTTGGATTCTCTTCATCCACTTGTGGGCATGCATAGTGGGGTTCACAAGCATCTTCATCTTGTTTCTCTGCTTCATCTGCACTTTCTTCGCAGACATCAGCCACCTGTGACTGCGCACAGTGGGACTCAACAAACTCTTCATTTCGCTATAGATCTGATGCTACAGATCCACCTTCATCTTCATCTTTAAAGCTCCCCTTTGCGTCAATGCTCCCCCTTGTACCAAAACATCTCTCAAGGGTATCCCATGTCTCCTTGGCTGTGTTGGCGTCTGAAATCAAGGGAAATATACTTTCATCAACTGATTCTTTTATCCATCTTAATGCATAGGCATCTCTTTGCCTCTTGATTTCCAGATCTATAAGGATCTCGAACATAATCTGCTTTTGCTTTAGCCTCTTGGCTTTTCCCATGACCTCGTTGCTTGGCTTCCACAAACATACGAGTCTACTTGTGCATCAAATACCTTGTTTCTTCAAAAATATTGCTGCTCTTCAATGAGTCTTATACAACCTTGCTTCTCCTTCTATTTTTAAAAAATTATCTTCCTAAAAAAAAATCCTTTTAAATATTCACTTTCACATAGTTCTTTTTCGCATCACTATTTAAGTTTTTTTTTTTTTAACTTAAAAAAAAATCTTTTAAATCTCTTCACCACATGCTCTTTAGAAAACCTCTCTATAAAATCCTTTGAAAAAATTTTAAGTTTTTTTATGAAAAAAAAATTAATAAAAAAAAACATTTTACATAAAAGGGCTTTCACTTAAAGTCGATACTTCTTTACATAAAAGGGCTTTCATTTTTTAAAGAACCTTATGTTTGATTTTTTGAAAATCACACCTTGACCTCCATGCATTTGACTTTTAAAAAAATTGTTGAACAGCTTGCACAGTATTAAAAAAACATAACCTCTATGTCGTTGATAAATTCACGCCGGATTTGTAAATGTAGATGCTTCATAACCACCGTGAATGACTTCACAATAATGCATTAAAAAATACCTTAATATTGTAATCGCGCGTGTAGCTTGAAAAGAATTGACTTTAACTTTAACACATATACATTATTTCTTCCGCTTGTAGACTGGCGCGGTCCCGAGGGGAATATTCATGCCTATTTGAAAACAACACGAGGCATGAAACTGACGCGGGTATGGCGTGTATTCTCGCACCTATCCTTTCTTTTGACGGGTTGGCGTGAGTATGGGCTTCATAGTCACACCAATCAACCGCTCCTCTCTTCTGCTCCTTCTTGGCTCTGTTGCTTCTCTCCAGCGAGGCTTATGCAAGCTGGCTTTGATACCATGACAAGGATTGAAAAACTCAAACGTAAACAGGAACAGAGAGTTCGGTGTTCACAATATTACGAATAGATTAAATAGATTACATTGGAAAAATCATCAATAAATAACAAGAGACAAACTCGACTAAACTGGACTGAATGAAACTAAACTGGGACACTTGGATTGACGGATTCGACACCTAGCAGGTGGTTGAGATTACGTTATTTAACACTCCCCTTTAATTTAAACCACATAAAAAAAATTAATTAAGATACCTGTTGGTCTATGTCTCAGCGAAGCTTACAATTTAAAAAAAAATTGACTTCAACTAGATTTGGTTTTCTTCTTCTCTTCTTCCAAATTTTGTAGCCTCTAAATTGTTTCAGATTTTTCACTTTGTTGTATCCTTGAGAACTCTGTTTCCTCATTTTCTGTTGCAGGTCTTCTATTTTTCCAGGCTGTCTAAGCATGTTCTGGACATCTTCAAGAAATGTGGGTTGCTGCCACATATTGTCTTATGTAGTGCTCTTTTCATCATCAATCTTCTGCAACATAGATTAGAATAAGATATTATCTCTTCAAAACTCCAACGCATGAAAATTTCATTGACATGTTCATCATGCATGTCATCTTAAACATTCATATCTACAGCTTCTGTGTAGATCTCAACTATACATGGTGTTGCAAGCCATGTTTCCAGAAAATTCAGCTCTTTTTCATAATCATTCTGTGTACCTGCACACTGAAAATCAATGTTAGAATAAAAAAAAAATTCATAATGACATAGGTTCTGGTCTTTCTGCTCTGTAATGAGAGCTTTCTGCTGTTGCACTTTCTTATCTACTTCTTCATCTGTCTCTATTTCTTCTTTCCCTTTGCAGACTTCATTCTTTGTTTCTGTCTCTGATGCTTTCTCTGTTTCTTCCTTCTACTCTTTTCCACTGAATGGAGTGGGATTTTATCACCAAATAACATCATGTCGATATAATTTTTTTGTTGCATCATCTGCAACCAATCCTCATTAGCCAAAATTTCATTATCAAAGTTTACATTAGCCATATCAATCATTGGATTTACCATTTCATCAGCGAGCTCTGTTGCTGGTATTATTAAAGCTTCGTCAGCAATCTTTGTTGCTAGAATCTTTAGATTTTCGTCAGCAAGCTCTGTTGCTGGATTCTTTAGATCTTCGTCAGCAAGCTCTATTGTTGGATTCTCTTCATCCACTTGTGGGCGTGAACAGTGGGGTTCACAAGCATCTTTATGATGCTTCTCTACTTCATCTGCACTTTCTTCGCAGACATCAGCCACCTATGACTGCGCACAGTGGGACTCAACAAACTCTTCATTTTTCTGTAGATATGCTGCTACAGATCCACCTTCATCTTCATCTTTAAAGCTTCCCTTTGCTTCAATGCTCCCCCTTGTACCAAAACATCTCTCAAGGGTATCTGATGCCTCCTTAGCTATCTTGGCATCTGAAATCAAGGGAAGTATACTTTCATCAACTGATTCTTTTATGCATCTTAATGCATAGGCATCTTTTTGCCTCTTGATTTCCAAATCTAGAAAGATCTCGAACATAATCTTCTTTCGCTTTAGCCTCTTAGCTTTTCCCATGACCTCGTTGCTTGGCTTCCACAAACATACAATTCTACTTGTGCATGAAATACCTTGTTTCTTCAAAAATATTGCTGCTCTTCAATGAGTCTTATGCAACCTTGCTTCTCCTTCAATTTTTAAAAAATTATCTTCCTCAAAAAAAATTCCTTTTAAATATTCACTTTCACATAGTTCTTTTTCGCATCACTATTTAAGTTTTTTTTTAAACTTTAAAAATATATTTTAAATCTCTTCACCACATGCTCTTTAGAAAACCTCTTTGTAAAAACCTTTGAAATTTTTTTAAGTACTTTTATGAAAAAAAGACTTCAATAAAAAAAAAAACATTTTACATAAAAGGGCTTTCACTTAAAGTCGATACCTCTTTACATAAAAGGGCTTTCATTTTTTAAAGAACTTTATGTTTGATTTTTTGAAAATCACACCTTGACCTCCATGCATTTGAATTTTAAAAAAGTTGTTGAACGGCTTGCACAGTATTAAAAAAACATAACCTCTATGTCGTTAATAAATTCACGTCGGATTTGTAAACGCAGATGCTTCATAACCACCATGAATGACTTCACAAAAATGTATTAAAAAATACCTAAATATTTTAATCGCGCGTGTAGCTTGAAAAGAATTGACTTTAACTTTAACACATCTGTGTTATTTCTTTCGCTTGCAGAGTGGCGAGGTCCTGAGGGGAATAGTCGTGCCTATTTGAAAACAAGGCATGAAACTGACGCAGGTATGGCGTGTATTCTCGCACCTATCCTTTCTTTTGGCGCGTTGGTGCGAGTATGGGCTTCACAGTCACACCAATCAACTGCTCTTCTCTTCTACTCCTTCGTGGCTCTGTTGTTGCTATCTAGGGAGGGTTATGCAAGTTGGCTTTGATACCATGAGAAGGATTGAAAAACTAAAACGTAAGCAAGAGCAGAGAGTTCTCTCTTCACAATATTACGAATAGATTAAATAGATTACATTGGAAACATCAGCAATAAATAACTAGAGATAAACTCGACTAAACTGGACTAACTAAAACTAAACTGGGACACTTGGACTGACGGATTCGACACCTAGCAGGTGGTTGAGATTACATTCTTTAACAAATACTACATCGCATGAGTTCCAAGGCATTAAAAAAAATATTAGATTAACTCACAGTATTATAAAAATACTACATTAGATACTGCATGTATTAACTCTACGCGGATTTCAAAGATTAATGGAACCGGTTATATGTTTAAGTGAGATGGCGATACTACAGCTCCAAAAAAGAGAGGATGACCCAACGACAGCATTTACCTATCCTCCAAGGAGATAGAACGCCAATTTTGATGTAATAGATTTAGTTGACGAGGAAAATAAAAAGAAATAGACTAAGTTGGCAACCAATATTTTCCAGTCTATTGGCCCATTAAGAGTATTAATGGGCATGCCATGCCATGCCATGGAAACTAATATTTTCAAGGCTATACGCCCATTAATACATACCAAGGATGGTCTTGGGAGACGAATCTGACATTTGCATTTACTGTGAACCGTGTACATAATTTTCTTCGGCGAACACTTTCTCCGACAAAATGGGTTGACGTATCTGTACTTATTTAACATCCATCATTATGGCTTGTGGAAGGAAGATGATCCATCGTGAGCATGATGGATCTGAACTACCCACATCGAATTTTACCACCTATTTTTGATATTTTGAATTTTCTCGCCACTCTATTTGAATTTGAATCAGATAAAATAGTGGGAATTGCTAAATCCAACAGCAAGGGGAGAAGCCGTTACTCCATACTCGTCATCTTATTGCAGTTTCTCTTTCTTGAATATTTGTAGATGTGAGTAAACGTCTTGCAGAGGTTTGAGGGCATCAACATTCTCAGCTCCAAGGCTTATTTTCTTGAAGATTTGCAGATGTGAGTAAACGACTTGCAGAGGTCTGAGGGCATCAACATTCTCAGCTCCAAGGCTTCTGAAATAAGCTGATATGCTTCCGTGGCCATGGCTACCTCACGCGACCGTTCATTTTTCCTTTTCATTTAATAGAGGGATTTTCGCTCCGATTTGGTGGAGTAAAATCAGGGTTTGTCTCTTGAAATTGAAGATTTTGTGTTTAGCATCTGTTTCATCAGTTGTGTATTATGTTCCAAATATTCAAGTTTCTTTTTTTTTTTAATTCCCATCGGCATCTACTTCGCCTTTCATGGTCAGGAATCCAAGAAGTATTTCGATGAAATATTATTGACATCCAACAACCGCAGATAAACCCTTCAAATCCAGTGTTAGTTGAGCCATGTCGTCAGAAGACATTCAACTGATTTCAGACAATGGTTGCAGTTATTTGATATGATTTAAAATGTTGCAACTGTATACGGCTTCATACCATTAGCTATTAAGAGGTATTCCATTAGCCATTAAGATGTATTGTAACTCGTAATATTTTAACTCATAATATTTTACTTATTAAAATTTTTTTTTAGAGAATAATTAAATCACGAATGCCAATCATACTTTAATAATTATAAAAATAATTTATAGTTTATATTCAATATGCAATTCAATTCTAAATGTGAAAATTTAGAAAGAGGCTTGTAACTCATAATATTTTACAGACTATAAACTCTCTGACTAGTGGCTAGTGAACTCGGTATCAATTGTTTCTTTGTTCCTTAAACCGATCTTTTACTGTAGCCTTATGGTGTACATCCAAAGTTGGCAGGCGCTGAATAACAATGGCTTAGGGAAAATCCAAGGTCAAGGTTTCCAACAAATGCTAAATCTGAATTAAAGTCGCATATTGCTACTTTCACATTGAATTGAATTCAAGCCAATGTAAGTTGTTTTAATGGTAGTAGTTTCATCGAATATGCAACAAATATGAGTATGAAGATTTTTTATCAATACAATATAGTTAGATGATTAAATATGATTTTTCAATGAAATAAAAAATAGTTAAATGATTAAATATGAGTATGAAGATTTTTTATCAATAAAATATAGTTAAATAAATAAATATGATTTTTCAATAAATAAATATGATTTTTCAATATAATAAAAGATAGTTAAATGATTAAATATGAGTCCCCAGTATAATCGTAATAGAGATGACAATATTTAGGGTCCTTTATTTAAAATTGTGTATCTAAATTTTATTAAAACCATGTTTTTCAAATTTTATATTTATTTTTTAATAAAATATGATTTATTGATGTAATTAACAAAATTGATTTAAAGATTAAAAATCTTTATAATTAAAGAATAAATTTGAATTCTAGTTCTCTTCCATGTTTAAAAACATTATTTTATTTATTTTGTAAGTTTTTAATTAAATTATATAGAAAACTTTTTTAATAAGAAACTTATTTAATAAGAAAATATGATATTTTTTATATCTAATTTATATATATACATATATTTTTTATGATATTAAAATAAATGGAGTTTTCTATTCCTTATAAAAATATCTGTCTTTCTTATTTAAGGTTTTGTTATTAAGTTTATGGATAAAATTTAAGGTTTTGTTATTAAGTTTATGGATAAAAAATGAGATTGGAGTTTTAACATTTGTGGAAATAAAATTTAATTTACATAATTTATTTGGTTATTTTGTAATTTGTTTTTAAGAAAGTTTGAACAAAATTATATATATATATATATGGGCTTAAAATTAATTTGTATAAGTAGGTTGAAATGTTAGATGAAAAAAACTTTATGTTCAACTTTTTTCTTTTCTTTTTAAAATAAATATACCATATATGTTACAAATAGTGTGATTTTGTCCTTTAAATTGAAAAATAATATTCAAATCATATCAAACTAATATTTCATATTATTTTTTATATTGAATGCATTATTATTCAAGTAAATGCTTAAGATATGTTATTTCAAGTGGATTACATTAACCGAAAAAAAGATAAGTTAATTTTACCTAATATGGCAAAAACTAGTAAATAGTTTATATTGAAATTGATATGTAAAGCATGATGAAATCTAATTAACTTAAATACAATTTTCTATGGCATCTTTTTCCTTTACAGTGAGAAATAATGTTAAAAAACACACATATCATGTTTTTAAGGGAAAAAGTAAAATAAAATAACATAACTTTATAAAATTATTATTAATATTAGAAATTAAATAGTCTTTAATCCAAACTAGTTATTGTAAATAAACAATCTAAACCCAACTAATTATTGTAAATAAACAATTTAAGATTAACATTATTAAAATCTATAATGATATTATATGTTATATTAAACATATAAAAGATAACTATAAGTTAAAAATGTAAAATAAGAACATATTATTAAATTATTGTAAATAAACAATTTAAGATTAGCATTATTAAAATCTATAATGATAATATGTCTTATATTAAACATATAAAAGATAAATATAAGTTTAAAATGTAAAATAAGAACATATTATTAAATTGTTGTGCACATGATTTCTTTAGATTTTTAAAAATATATTTATTATTGTTAATATCTCATATTAGAATTTCCTAAATCTATATTCAAATTTTATAATATACATTATAATTTAAGGTAGAGATATAGAAAAATTATTAACATTATAAAACCTTTATGGTTGTTATAACATTCAAAAGTTGAAAATTTTGTTTACCTATATCATTATGAGTTGATCTTACCGTGTGAGATTTATGAAGAAAACAATGAAAAGTGATATCTTTATCTCCTTCTCAAACATATTATAGAATACTCTTCAGAAGTGATATACACTACAATAATCACAGTTCCTAATCTAATTCACTTACTGAATATGAACTATAAAATTATTCTAAGCTAAATGTTAAAATATATAAGCATCCTCACTAACATGTCTATGTGAATCATTCCAAAATGTCTCTCCATGAACTATCTTTTACTTTTACAACCAAAAATACTATATCCATTCCATATATTCTTCTTGCAATTTGCAAAATCACAACATGAAAACTAGCAACATGCCTATGTAGCATCACCATGTGTTGCAAACCCAAAAATATATAGCAACATTGAATCATCATAAAAATAGGCTACTCACTACTAATATAGAGACGAAAAATATCATCTATAAACTACCCAAAAATATATAGCAACATTGGATCATCATAAAAGTATACTACTCACTAATAATATATAACCAACTACAAATATTTTCTAAGACCTTCCTTGTTGAAGATAATGGAGAATCCTATATTAGTGTGAGTTGGTTTACAATACCTTAGGATAGGAATTAGTTTCTATTTGTTAGGGTATGGTTCTAACTTCCCTAAAACCATGTATGCTATATAATGCTTGAAGCGTATTGAGAATGTAGAGCGTTCTGCAGAGCCAGAATCTCCTGGTTCAGACTCTCTTTCATAGAGTTGACCAGTGGGTCTTTTATTTATTTAATTCAAACATCACTTTTTATCATGGTATCAGAGCTCCAGGGTTGAATCATAGCTGGAGTGTTGTGATCCCTGCGAGTATCCAAGTGGTAGAGGAGAAGCCCCTGATGATTGAGTGGAATTTTTTTTTCTCAGGCTTTAAGCGGATCAGTGCGGTTTTTGGCGTAACAGTCGCGCCAATCGTCGTGTATATTAGAGTAGCAGTCATGCCGATGGCGCAGAAATAAGCAGAAAAAAATTGCCGATCAGAGAAACACTTACTGAGTTTCGGTTTCGGCACGATCGTCGTGGAAATTGGGTCAATAAGAGCACCAAGGAGATTTGAAGTAGATCTGAGCCTGTGGACACCACTAATGAAGAAGGAAATCCGGTGAAAGGTCGCCGCAGACGGATCCGGTGAAAGTTCGCCGATGCAGGAGGAGATATAAAGCAGATCTTGCTGGTGCAGAGGATTCGAAAGCCTATCGCACAACATGCAAAACAATCTGTTGAATTGATCACAGATCAGGTAGATCTGTATCATAACATTGCTTTCTGTGAGGATCTGGGGTAGATATATCATTTTTTTTCCTACCAATTTTTTTTTTTTGAATCGTCAATGATGAATAATCAAATAATCATAGCATACTTGAATGAGAGTAAAAAACTCGATGGCTTCAATTACTCAAATTGGAAATTCAAGATGCAGACAGTGCTAGAAGCGGAGAATGCTTGGACGATTGAAAATGGGGATGAGTCGAAGCCAACAGCGGGAGCCCCAATGACTCAAGACTAGGAAAAGAGAGAGGGAAAAGAAAAAATGTTACTGAAGATGTCAGTGAAAGACTGCATCATACTACATATCAGAGAATGCAAATGAGCAAACGAAATCTGGACAGTATTGAAGGATTTGTATGAGATCAAGAATACAAATCGTCTTCTGTTTTTGAAGAGAAAGATTCTATCCATAAAGATGGAGGAGAATGAAACAATTGCTTCTTTCATATCATGACTCAAGGATCTAAAGAACAAATTGGTAGATATCAGTGAAATTGTATAGATGCAGATTTGGTCACAATTACCATGAATGGTATGACTGATGATTACCAAATTTTTATCACTGGGATAAGTGCGAGAGAGAAAATACCGAAATTTGAAGAACTGACAGGAATATTAATGCAAGAAGAAGAAAGAAGATTGACTCTAAAACCCAAGAGTGCAGCTCTTTCATTAATGGTGAAGAGGAAATTCTTTAAAGCAAAAGGAAATCCCTCACAAAAAAATGGAGGAAATCCATAGAAATGACCGAATCAAGCTCAAGGTATGTATTCGAATAAAAATGATTTTGCAATAAAAAAAAATTATTGCGTAAAACTTGGTCATATCGCTAAAGAGTGCAGGAAGAAGAAGTTTCATGAAGAACAACAAAAACATAAAAGACATGCAGGTCATTTCGCAAATGATGACCATGTTCAGAACTGCAGATTGTTCATGGCAGACTTTGATGAAAATGTCGAAGCAAACATCTGGTATGTGGATTTGGGAGCATCCACACGCATGACGAGAAACATACGGTGGTTTGAAGACTTTAAAGAAATCAACAACGGAGCACAAATCTACCTTGGTGGTGATAGGAGTGATCAGATCAAAGGGTGCAGGAAAATTTATGTTATTTTACCTGATGGTAATGTCAGATATATTCATAATGTAATGTATGTGCCCGAAGTGACAAAGAATCTGATTTATGTATCCATGATTACAGATTAGGATCTCAAGGTAAAAAATTTTAAATCTAACTATTATATTAAAGATTTGTTGAATGGCATGAAGACAATTGCTTCAGGAATTCAAACAGGAGGTTTGTACAAATTGGATGTGAGGACAACACCAAATCGAGCTTTGACAACATAAAATTTGACTACATAAGAGCTATGGCAATATATACTTGGTCATATCAACAACAATGATTTGTTGTTAGTTCAGAAAAAGGAAATGGTAAGAGATCTTCCTACATTAAAACAAGTGCATAATGAGTGTGATGCTTGTGCATTAGGAAATATGCATAGAGAATAATTCCCTGTTCGAGTAGAAAATAAAAAGAGAGACATATTTGAATTAGTGCACACTGACTTATGTGGACCCATGCAAACAACGTCATTAGGAGGTGCACTGTATTTTCTACTATTTGTTGATGACTGCACAAAGTTTTCTTGGCTATATTTTATGAGTAAGAAAATTCATGCATTTGAATACTTTAAGAATTTTAGGTATATGATTGAAAAGAAAACAGGGAAGCACATAAAATTCTTCGCTCCGATCAAGGTGGAGAATACAGGAAGGAGGAACTTACCAAGTATTGTAAAAACCATGGAATATTACAGCAATTCACAATGTCCCACACTTCTCAGCAGAACAGAGTAGCGAAAAGAAAGAACACAACATTGATGGAGTGTGCTAGGAGCATGTTGAAAGGTAAGGATCTTTCGAATGGTTTTTGGGTTGAAGCATTGAATATTGTAGTTTATTTGAAAAATAGGATTCCTACAAGAAGTCTCGAGTTTAAAACCCCTTTTGAAGCACTATATGGATTTAAGCCTACAGTCAAACATTTAAGAGTATTTGGGTCAAAATCATTTGCCCACATTCTAAAGGAAGACAGAAGAAAACTAGATTCAAAAGCCATCAGATGTACCTTGTAGGGTATTGTTCACAACTAAAGCTTATAGATTATTTAATCCCTCTACTCACAAGATTTTTGTTAGTAGAGATGTCATGTTCCATGAGTAGGTTTCTGATGAATTTGAAAAAAGCAATGAGGAATGGGGTATTCCCTTCTTGGTGGAAGGAAGTGAAGAAGTAGGTAACAACCATGAGGAGCAGAAAAAGGCAGAAGAAGAAAGTTCATATACAACAATCAAGACGAGTCCTTCAATGGAAATTCAGAATGGGTTGGAAGCTACACCAACGCTCAGAAGATGAGGTAGGAAGATTCAATTGCCTGCTAGATATAGGGAGAATGCCTTTATAACTAGTATGATGAATTTTGTTGAACCTTCTAGTTATAGAGAAGCAAATCAATGTAGTGAATGGAAAACAACTATGAAACAAGAATATGAATCTATTCTCAAAAATAACACTTGGGAGTTGGTTGAACTACCTGAAGGGAAATAAACCATAGGATGTAAATGGTTGTATAAACCCAAGATTAATGCAGATGGAACCATAGATAAATTAAAATCTAGATTGGTAGAAAAGGGGTATTCACAAAAAGAAGGTATTGACTATGAGGAAACCTTCGCCCCTGTAGCTAAACTAAACACTATCAGAATGATGATTGCTTTAGCTACTAAGAAACATTGGATGATTCACCAACTAGATGTAAAATTTGCATTTTTAAATGGGGAATTGAAAGAGGAGGTTTATTTAGAGAAACCTAAGGGGTTTGTATAGAAAGGGAAATAACATTTAGTCTGTAGATAAAACAAAGATTTATATGGACTAAAACAAGCACCCAGGTCATGGTATGAAAAGATTGATTCATTTTTTCTGCAACACAGTTATAAAAGAAGTAAAAACGACCCTAATCTGTATACTGTGAAAGATGAAAAGGGGCACATAGTGTTGATTTATTTGTATGTATATGATATAATTATTACAGGTGATGCTATTGATCTGATCAAAGAAATCAAGTAGCAAATGTCACAAATGTTCGAAATGAAAGACCTTGGTGAACTAAGATACTATTTGGGTCTTGATATCTGGAGAGATTCAAGACAAAATTTTCTGTCCCAGGGTAAGTATGTCATAAGTCTACAGGAAATATTCAGGATCAATCAATGCAAGGCTGCAGCAGTACCATTACAGCAAAACATTAAACTTTGGAGTGAGGATGGCTCTAAAGAGGTAGATGCTTCACTGTATCGACATCTGGTTGGGAGGCTAATCTACTTAACCACTACTAGACCAGATTTGGCTTATGCAGTTAGTGTGCTAAGTCAATACATGTCCAAGCTACTTGAGAGTCATTGGAATGAAACAAAAGGTGTTTTAAGGTATCTACAAGGGACTGTAGATTATGGTATTATTTATACTGATTCTTATGATGTTATATTGACAGGATGTACAGATTCCGACTAGGCTTCAAATGTAGACGACTGGAGATCCATAACAGGTTATGCATTTAGCATTAGATCCGAGGTGATTACATGGAGAAGTAAGAAACCTAACATAGTTTCCTTGTCTTCAGTGGAAGCATAGTATCAAGCTATGTGCGTAGCAACATGTGAGGCCGTTTCGTTGTGGAGACTTCTCCAGGATGTCGGGGAAGAAAAGAAAGATGAAACGACTATCAGATGTGACAACTAAAGCTCAATCAAACTTGCTAATAATCTGGTGTTTCACAAAGGCACTAAACACATTGATACACATTTCCACTTTGTCAGGGAGAAAGTCCAATCTAAAGAAATCCATCTTGTATATTGTAAAACTTGTGATAATGTTGCAGACATTTTCACTAAGCCTCTTGGAAAAATTAAGTTTGAAATGTTTAGGGAGATGTTAGGCATATTTGTGAACCCCTTCTCCATTAAAGGGTAGTGTTGAAGATAATGGAGAATCCTATATTAGTGTGAGTTGGTTCACGATACCTTAGGATACGAATTAGTTTCGATTTGTTAGGGTATGGTTCTAACTTCCCTAAAACCATGTATGTTATATAATGCTTGAAGTGTATTGAGAATGTAGAGCGTTCTGCAGCACCAGACTCTCCTAGTTCAGACTCTCTTTCGTAGAGCTGACCAGTGGGTTTTTTATTTAATTAATTCAAACATCACTTTTTATCATTCCTTACAATACCGATCAAGTTTATGTTGTATTAATAATGCCATTTAATTTTTTTGCAAAAGGTAATAATGGATTAGGTAATTTTGGCATCATAAAGGATTGATATTGAGTAAGTCACACACACACACACATATATAGAGGTCGATGATTAAATTGTCTAACCTCTTATCTATAATTCACTATATGTAATAATTAATAATCAGTATAGACTAATATGTGATTACAATTTTTATTATTTATTTAATTTTTTAAAATTTTAAATATTCTTTTAGGAAAAGATTGTTCAAATTGATCATGTATTCTTTCATGGCCAAAGAATAATTTCCTCTTTAAGCCATCTTTTGAACGAGAATAAAGAGGAAATTATTCTCGTATCGTCGTATCGTTTCGGGCGAAGATTCATCGTATCGTCGTGATGTTTTGGGCGAGAGTTGTATATAAATATTCTCATTCAAAAGATTAAATCCACGAGAGCCTGAGAATCTGCCTTGCCGCCAAACCAAAAAACCGTAGTTATCCCAGTGCATTATTGGAACTTGATCCGATTAAATTATTGATACCCTTTTAACCAAGACCTTTTACTTCGGCTGATGTGTTAGAATTGCATCAAAGCATCAATGAACATAAAAGAACATATCTGCATGTTGTAAAGAAGAGAAACATAACGAGCATTAGAAACACAAGATATTGATAACGGAGTTTGTCCAGGAGGGACTACGTCTCCGGGCCTCGGTGTCAAGATGGTGTAGGCCACTGCATTAAGTGCTGGAAAGAGTGATGATGTACATGGATGGTATTTTTTTCTCTGTCATACAAGGAAAATTCCCTCACATAGGAGTGGTTGGACCTCTCCACGAGATGTTCCACTACATGAACTCTCATTCACAAAAAGGACTCCTATCAGCACGACAATTTCACTGAATGGATGATGACTACGAGTATCCTGTCGAACATGGCAACAAAGGGATCTCAATCAAAAATACATGTGACAATGAGTATCTCGCCAACATGGAAACAAAGGGATCTCAAACAACATAAAACAATCCACGACATAAATTAAATCTCACATCAAGAACAAAACAAGATCCCACATCAAGCATCAAACATCAAACATGGATCTATACAACACAATGCATCTCATAGCAAAGAGGCAAAGAAGTAAATTATCACACGGTATATACCTCATATCCTGGAGCTATCTGAAGAAAAGGATGATAAACTGCTAGATTTGGATGTACCATCAACCGTGGCATCGAATATCCTGAAAACGACTACTCACACATTGAATGCCGACACCTGCAATTCCACTTTGAAAAGTGGCCAAAAAATGGAATGGTCAAGTAGAAAATTTGAATACACCATTAGATTCATGGCGTCGAATAGTGCAAAATCTACATAAAGTTTATCCCATTTGGACATTGGAAAAATTTCGCCCCCCTAAAGGTTGAGCTCAATCATGGTTCTACTCCCTGTTGTCTAGGCTCATGGTTCTGCCCTTGAAATCTGTGTCACTCCTGTTCTCCAACTTGCTCTACCCACACTAGTAAAAATGAGGGCTTATATTGAAATTTGTGGCAGATTTAACAATATCGAGCTCGTTGGGCGGTTAGTTGTGGGCAGGCTTGTCAAGTCGGAGGTCGGGGGTTCCAACCCCATCGACCCCACCCGAATTGGAAAAGTGTTGTTTGCATATAAAACAAAGATTAAAATGGGCGTGTTTTCATTTTAATTTTACATTGGTTTGGGGTTTCACCAGCATGCCGACTGAATATTAAGCCGGGAGGGTTCGACACCCACCGGAACCATATGTTTAACGGTGGCATTGATATGTGTCAGATGTGGTGTGGGGCTCGAGTCCACCACTGGTGGCCCACCCCCGTTACAATGTTTGTGTTATATACGATGTGGGTTCCAATGGTTTGGTGGGGGTCATAGCCCGTCGAATCATGATATTTATATTTTTATAATATGACATACCGTGGAGTGGGGTGGCGGGGGTGGTGGCCCGCCACCCCCATTTTTCATATTTTTTTGTTATTTAACAACAATAAGCAATTTTTAAAATACCCAAAAATAGGCCGAAGGAGACAAATCAAGTGTCTCGCAATTTTTCCTGGAATCCGACCGAAATCCGGTGGTCGGATCGCTGTGGATTTGTTGCCTCCTTAAGCTGCCAAGTCATCCAAGTCAACCCAAAACTTTCATTGCTTCTAGATTTCGCATACGAGCTTAGTTTGACGAACCGTTCACACTGCCGCAATCAGAACTTCGAGATCGACGCTCTGGTCCTAGCTCGAAAGCAATCCGAACACTTTGATTTTTGAGCTTTCAAAAGCCCTCTTTGCCCTATGTGAGTCTCTGGAGCCACCTGGATCAGAACTATAGCTCCAAAAATATTTGTTACGGTTGAATAGGGTATGCAACATATTTGATAGATTCGAATGAAATATCATTAAAACTTAGTGAGCAGAGACCCTGGAGATTTTGCCAAAATTAAAACACAACGACCTCAGATCCCGAGACCATGTCAGATTGCAATTTAATTAAGCACATCTTCTTATATATGGTCCACTAGAAAATGGAAACCAATATTTCTAAGGCTATAGAGCCATTAATACACTATAAAGGATAATATTGAGAGAAGGGCTCAGACATCAACTTTGGAGGCCAACCCGTGTACATAATTTCCCCAGCGGATAGTTTTTTATTAATAGGAAATGGGTTGTTGTCTTTGTACGTATTCACATTCATCATCCATGGATTATGTCGATGCCATATGATCCACCATGCGCATGATGGATCCGAGATTTAAATTTTCCCACCGAGATGGATGCGCACTCACTCTATTTTGAATTTTGTCATTTTTTCTCCACATTTGGTAGCGTTGGGTATCCTCAAATTTATATCCTTGGGATCACACTGGTTTTTATTATCACTAACATCTTCATGACAATGTGGACATTATAGACAAGTGAAAAAGTATGGTGTGCCTTGATTTTTGCTCAATATATGCGGAGCATTCGCCATGACCCTCCTCAACTCTGTTGCGGCATCAATATCTCACAATGTGTTGTAGAAAGAAGGGGACAACATTGTTCTCGGCATGAATTTTCCGAGTCCCGTGAGACTCAGTAAGAACAAGATAACAACCAGTTTCTTCAATTCCTAGATGTCGAACCTGTTACAACAGTTCATCGCTCGGAGCGTACAATCACTGGGTCATTGCTAGGTAATTCTCATTAATACTTTCGAATACCCCTAGCCTACTCACCTAAGGCACATGAGAAAAATGACACAGAAGCCCATCTGGCCTAGTTTTGGCTAAGCTTTGCAGGGAAGGCGGGAAAAGGGAAAATGGAGGACATTAACGAGGATGATCTGATTCAGTGGTTGAATTTTCAGAGGCCACATTCAGTTCTGTACACAATGAGAGAGACCTACTTGAGATTGGAGTTAAATGGAAGTGTACTATCATTTGTATAATAAAAAAAAATTACAGGTGGTGCATGGATCCAGAGGAAGAGCCTTGATGTATTACACAATAATTATGGGGAATTTCCTTGTTAATAGGGGCCTAATTCCATAGGAATGTGCGCAAGGAAATAGGGATTCCTAAAGCCAAGAAATTAGTTAAGTATTGAACCAAGCTTGCCTAGGAATCAATGAGACAAACAAAGATAGTGCAGAGAGCCCTCAACCCTGAGAGAAGAATTGTATTGTTCTCATATTCTTTGACTTATGCAATATACAGATAGTTGAGTTTTTAGTTGAGCCTTTTCCCAGATAAATCTTTGTGTTGTGCGATTGAAATTATTTCTCTTTCTTGTTCATGTGATTTTGCAATCCTAATTGGTTTATGCAAATTGTAGAGTAGATTCAAGTGCTTTTTTTTTAGCATATTGCAAGATAAGTTGAATCTACGTGGATTTTCTACATGGTATCAGAGCATGAATCACTATAGAAGAGAAGAATACGAGTTTGTTTGGAGAAGGTGAATTGAATTTGTAGATCTACTCTTCAAGAGCATCATCAGGATCTTGATGTCTTTCTTTGGATTGAGACTCGAATATGCCCTTGAGGGTAGTTCAAGTTACATAGCTTGGAAGGATAGGATAAAAGCAGCGTTCGAAGACAACAAGATAAAGGAGTTCATAGATAGTGATATTCCTAAGCCCGCAACAACAGATTCTCAAGATCTAGTAGTAGATGCTCAGGATCTAGCAGCATGGAAGAAGAACGTAGCGAAGGCAAGAAGGATTCTCTTGGAAGGAGTTCAAGATAATATTGTCTCGAACCTCCATGTAAAGGAAACTCTATATGATATGTGGAAGGCCTTGACAATTTTTTTTCATAAAAATAACGACCATAGGAAGCTGGCACTAAAGGAAAAACACAGAAAATTGAAGATGGAGGAGGGCGACACAATACCAAAGTACTTGAACAAGTTCACCCAATATCGGGATGAGCTTGGAAGTGTTGGTGCTATCATTGTTGAGGATGATATGGTGAGCCTAGCACTTCTAGGCCTTCCCAAGAGCTAGCATAGCTACTAGGATTCAGTAAATGGGAGGGGGAAGTTACCAGAGTGGGAGCGATTATGGTTTGACCTGGTGCAATAAGAAATAAGGCAAAACACTAAAGACGAGACATCTTGCAAAGAAGCAGAAGAAGACTTTGCATTAGTCAACAAAGGAAAGAAAGCATAGGGAAAGAAATCCCAAGGTGAAGAGGGCAAGAAGAAAGACTTGTCCAATAACAAGTGGTTTCACTGTCACGAGTTTGGGCATTATGCCATGATATATTCACAGAAGAAGGAAAGTAAGAAGGAACTTGCAGTTGCAACAACAGGTGAAGCTCTAGCTTCACAATTCAAGCTTAATTTTACTCTCATTACATGCATGGAAAGCACAGTAATGGGAAGCATGTGGTATCTCGACATCGGTGTCTCGTTCCATATGAAGGGTAATAGAGATCTCTTAAGTGACTTAGAGGAGAAAGAACAGGGTTTTTAACTGAGGCTTTCCCTAGATAAATCTTTGTGTTGTGCGATTGAAATTCTTTCTCTTTCTTGTTCATGTGATTTTGTGATCGTAATTAGTTTCCACATTTTGTAGAATAGATTCATGTAGTTTGTTTTAAGATATTACAAGATTAGTTGAATCTATGTGGATTTTCTACATTTTCTCTCGCCCAAATCCCCATGAAGAGCGTGGTCATGGAAATTGTTGTGGCTAACATTCCAGTGGTCTATACCATGTCACCTTCTAGATCTTGGGCCAGAAAATTAGGCAGAATCTTGTAGGTGGATTTATCCTATGCAACCATATTTTTATTGTAGGTCAAGAGAGGAGACTGTATAGAGAGTCTGAATTCCTATATGTTGTAAGTGATGCCAAAAGGTCTAAGAATCAACCTCTATATTCCATAGAAGAATTCATTAGCTCTTACAACCTATACATGAACCTAAAGATGATGCCATAAGTAAACGAAGTCCCTACTAAGATTAAATAGATACAGGACAATTTTGTACAATTATCCAAAACAAATAAATGAATAAACATCTTTTAAAATATTTCATATACAACAATAACTTATTTTTCATGAACTTTGTATATTCTATATTTATAGTATGTTAAATTATGTTTATTTTACTTTCATATAGATAAATCAAAATTATTATTTTTTAATCAAAACTTAAGATTTATATTTTCATTAAAACTTAAATCAAAATAACCAAATAACAATTATAATCGAATAACAATAGTTTTCAAAAAATAAATATAAACTTCTCAATAATAAATTCTAAATAAAAAAAATGCACTCTTTGTATTTATAGAATATACATATATATAATCTTTAGCAAATAAATATTATATTTATTTATCCAAAATTTCATTCAAAATTAACACTATAACCCACTTTACCTTAATTATATAAAATTTCAACTTATAAATTTCAATAAAACATAAATATATTAATAAAAAAACAACATATTAATATAATAAAAAGATAAAATAGAAAATTGCATCAATCCATAATACTTTTTAATCTTTTAGTTCTTCCCAACTAAAAGATTAAAATTGTCCGTGTATATTTATAGCCTGTAATAAGTGCCGTGGGTGCATCATCAGCTCATCAACATCAACGGAGGGCGCGAAATAAATTTCAAATGTGCAGGTATGCGTTGTATGGATGAGTATGGGATGAACATACCGCAGATAGCAGCATATACATGTGTTTTGGAATGTGATGGACATATGGAAGATAGCAACATGATGCATGTGATTTGGACCGACCGGAAACAGAGATATATTTTGCCGGAAAGCAGAAAGGATGTCAAGATGCGTGCGCTCACAAAAAGAAATGTCAGATGTCAGAAGCAGTTATTTGTATATTAAATATCCTATAGCGCGCGCACTCATTTAGAGTCTGCATGGTTATGACCATGGTATGTCCATTGGTCCTTTTGGAATATTAATGGGCTATAGAATTGAAAATAAGGCTTCCCGACTAAGCTGACAACGACATAAAAGTGTAATATAGTCTAATCTATTTTAAAATTAAAAGAAAATATTGAACAAATATATTCCATAGTTTTCACTTCATGAAATTCTGAGTAATGTAGAGATTCTGTGGAAGAAGTATAATTGATATGATTCGTTGACATTTTATTACATTCACGCTAAAAGGCGAACGTTGAATACATGCTCCAAATTCCAAATTTGGATGACGATAGTTTGAAAGATTTAGGACGTGGACCAAATTAGCATTAAAAACGACAAATGACGAAGAATTGAACATTTAGAAAGATTTAGGACATGGATCACCGCAGAATACTTTTGACCCTTCAGTGATGGAGGTGAGAATCTAATGGTGGCGGAGCTGGATTCTAACGAGAGAGTAATATGGGTTGCCTTTTCCTTTGCTCATTAGATACGAATGACTTCCCTGCTCAATCACTTTCCCATTTTCAATCACAGCAATCGAATCTGCATTTTTAATGGTAGTCAGTCGATGAGCTATCACAATACTCGTTCTACACACCATTATTCTGTCCAGCGCCTCTTGAACGATCTTCTCCGACTGAATGTCCAACGCACTCGTTGCCTCGTCCAGCAGTAATATGCTCGGATTCTTTATTATCGCCCTCGCAATAGCAATCCGTTGCTTTTGCCCTCCCGATAATTGCACTCCACTGTCTCCGCAATTTGTTTCGTATCCCTTCTCCAAAGAGCTACACAAATCCAAGTTAAATATTGAGTGCCTTAATGATTCAGTCCTTCCTAATTCATTCAAGAATCAAAATATATATCTTATTGCATAAACATTCTGTCTGAATAGAAAATTTGCAGTATTTACCTGATGAAGTCATGAGCATTTGCAGCCTTTGCAGCTTCGATCATCTCCACCTCGCTTGCATTCTCTTTTCCGTAGAGAATGTTGTCTCGAATGCTTCCTCCAAACAGCGTGGGTTCTTGACCTACCAGAGCTATGTGATTCCTCAGACTCTTCAAATTGAACCTCCTGATGTCCCTGCCATCGATTTTCACCGATCCTTTTAGGGGATCGTAAAACCTTTCAATTAATCCAATGATGGTCGATTTTCCGGATCCGCTTTGTCCAACCAGAGCCATGCTTTTGCCTGCTTTTATCCTCAAGCTGAAGTTCTTGAAGATCATAACATCTGGACGAGATGGATAAGCGAAGTCCACGTTTCTCAGGTCCACGTCACCTTCTATCTTATCCGCTTTCTCGCCTCTCTCATCATCTGGGTTTATGCGGCTCTGTCTATCCAGTATGCCAAACAGAGATTTGACTGCATTGGATCCTTTAGCAATGTCGCTGCTCATAGTTCCTGCTTCCGCTATACCTTTTGCGGTGCTCATCAGAATTAAGTAAAGTTGAAAAAAAGCTTTAGAGGTGATTTGTCCTTTCGATACAAGCTGTCCCCCATACCAAAGGGTCAAAGCCATATGGCATAGGATGATGCATTGCGATGTTCCAAGAGAAAATCCCGCAAACACAGATTGTTTGATAATTTCTCTGCGAGGGCCTTCTTGACTGTTTTCGAAGAGACAGAGAATCTTCTTCTGTGAAGAGAAGGCAGTAATAGTACGATGGTTAGCCACAGCCTCCGCTGCGAGTTGCCTACCTTGATCTTGAGCTTTGATTGCCTTTTGAGACATGACCTTGAGGAGAACCTTTCCAGTGTAGAAACATAATACTATGACGGGTTGCACTGCGATTGTTACAACTGCAAGACGCCATGCTATAATCAAAGCCAGCGAGAAGGCTATTGTCACAGCGGAGGAAGTTTCTACAAGTAATGATATACGATCTCCGACCAGAGATCTCACCTTTAATACAAATAGCATATTCGAATAATTAGAAAACTGTATTAAAATTCACAATTTTATTGGAAATATTAAAACTTTAAAGTCAGATACTTGCCACATTAACATCTGTCGCTAGCCTGGAGCAAACAGCTCCACTAGAATTCTCCTCCTTATCGAACCACCCAACTTCAAAAGTAAGTATTTTGGACAGCATCCGCTCTCGAACCCTTTTAGTAAGATATTCCCCCATAGCTGCAAAATTGTAATGCTGCAAAATGTTTGCTGAAAACGATATTACTCCCACAACCACAAACATGGAGGAGTAATATTCGATATTGGATTTGATCTCGTCATGGTCCTGAAGGAAAAATGCAGATGCAACTGCCCCAAGGAAAAAGGAAAAAGTTGGCTGAACTGCTCCAGAACCTAAGGCTCCTGAACAACCCAATACAGCATGCCTCCATTCTGGGGCATTTAAAAGAAACAGTTGACGGAATGAAGGGGCGGAAGGAAGCTTATCTTCATGTACCAGTTCTTGGTCGGTCGATACAGACGCGTTCGAACTCGATGTACTCTTTCTTACCAAAGACTGGTCTAGCATAATAGTGCCTTCGAATTTCTCATCTGGCTTATTAGCCACAGCCTGTTGCAGTTTCACCAAAGCAGCGTACGCTCCACTGGGTTTGTGAATCAGATCTTCATACACACCTGTCTCGATCACATGACCACTTTGAACCACCGCAATCATGTCTGCGTTGCGGATGGTGGAGAGGCAATGTGCTACTGTAATAGTTGTGCGTCCAACTGAAGCTTTCTCTAGAGCACCCTGAACAATCTTCTCCGACTCTGGATCTAGAGCACTTGTGGCCTCGTCTAGAATAAGTAGACGAGGATCTTTGAGCATAGTTCTGGCAATAGCTATACGTTGCTTTTGCCCTCCCGACATCTGAGCTCCGCCCCAACCAACCTGTATTCCCAAAATGAAAGGAAAGTCAAATTGACTGCACTTTCTATAAATGAAGACCGATGAGAGTAAAAAGCTAAATATTACCTGTGTGTCATAACCATGTGGTAGTTGACTGATGAAATCGTGAGCATTGGAAGACTTGGCGGCAGCGACAACCTGATCCATGCTTGCTCCCTCTTTTCCGAACAAGATGTTCTCCTTTATCGATGTAGCGAAGAGTGCAGGCTCTTGACTTACTAGTCCAATTTGGGAGCGCAACCATTTCAATTGTAGCGTCTTAGTGTTCACTCCATCTAGCAAAATCTGTCCAGCCAGGGGATCGTAGAACCTCTCTATCAACGCCACAGCCGTAGATTTGCCGGACCCGCTTCTCCCCACCAACGCAACAGTCTTGCTTGCGGGAATGGTTAGACAGAAATTGACAAATATCTTGGACTCTGGTCGAGATGGATATGCAAACTCAACGTTTCTAAATTCAACTTCACCGCTGACCTCTTTCAATATTTCTCCTTTTGCATCCTCCCAATCAATAATCGGTTCTCTGTCAATCATCTCAAAAATGCGTTTACAAGCAACACGTGCTTCTGAAAAGTATTTGATATTCGGAAGGGCAGTGCCTAGAGCTCTATAAACAAAACAGTGCTTTCAGACATTTTAATTGAACTTCAGAAATGGCGTAAATTTCTCGTTCTAGGATCAATTATAGAAGTATGGGAGAAAGAGAGAGATGAAGAGGTAGAACGCTTACAAGCCACCCATAAGCATGGAAATTGATGTTATCATAACCTTTCCTCCACTACCCGCATGATACATAACCAATCTGCTACCATACCAAGCGTTGAAGGCCCAGATACCGAAGGCGACTCCTCCGCTTCCTACTGCCAAGCCTTTGACAAGACCTTGCTTAAGCCCAAGCTTTACAGTTACATTAAGCGCATCAGAGAACTTGGTCATTGTCCTCTCCTCTCCAACGAAAGCAAAGACTGTCGTAATGGATGAAAGTGCTTGCTCTGCAATATTGCCGGCTATATTATATGCTTCAGCCAACTTGCGAGAAGTCCCCAGCAGAATCCATCCATAAATTACGCCGGGAATGATCAGCAAGATCACGAAAGGAAATGACACTATTGCCAGTCTCCATGTCAAGTAGAATGCCACAAAATAACTGCCGAAGCAAAAAGATGTATTCATGAGGAAGTTGGGCAGCTGGACAATCTCCAAGGAAAACTAACATTAGAGTTATTAAATTTAATGTAGAGTCCAAGCATTGTTAAATTAGATGAATTTAATGAAGTACACACTACACAGTACTAAGATCAGACCTTTTCACCCAAAACGTCCTGTATAACAAAAGTATCATTAGTAACACTGGTAACCACTTCAGCTGTGGTTGTTCCGTGGGTGTCGAAGAATCCCTGGTCCTGCCTCAATACCCCTTTCAAATATTTAATACGCATTCGAGATGCCTGCCTTTCGCTGGTCCTCTTCCAACAGAACGCTTCTGATCAAACAAAGCAAAGAAAAGCATTAGTCATATAAGATAAGATCGTCAAAAACCCTTCTGATAAACTCTGTAGAAAGGGTGAAAGAAAAGGGAAGATGCTATGTACTTATACCCACCTAGAAACGCAGCAAAGAACACACCGATTGATAGATAGAGCAGACGCAAAGTATACTGCGCAATTAACCAGTACCCACACATTCATCAATATGATATCGTGCAAAGTTTTGATGTCTAAACTAAATAATATGATTATTACCGTGTTGATAATATGACGGAATTCTGCGGTGGATGCGGAACCGAAATTTCCTACAGTGTCTACGAAACTGCTTAATACAAGCAGCCGCACGAGAGGCATGGTCATTCCATCTGTAATGGCTCCTACAGTGCCGAATGCCATAAGCCAGAGATCGAATGAATCCGCATATTTAAAAAGTTGCCATATTGAGATACGTATATTATTCGGACGACCAGCCGTATTGCTTTCCAGTACACGATCATGCGGTTTAAACAAATCTCGTTTTTCTTTCAGATTTGGCATCTCTATTTGTTGCGTTGCCATATTCTTCAGTGATGGAAAAACACGGTACTCCACCTTTGTCGATCTTCCAACGAAACAATGATTTATATATAGTCATTGAGATCCGGAACCAAGGTCTTTCATCGTCCCGGTCAAGTCAGGTCACATCTGAATTAAAAAGGTCATATAATTTCATAATTATTTTTTGGAGGAGGATTCCAATAATTGGAATTTAAAATATGAAGTTCAAATTGACTAATGAATAAATGTTTAATCAGTTACGTTGCTGATAGTTGAGTTATGAATAAATTTGTAATGAGTTGGAGGAGCCCCTTAATTGACATTTAAAAAACGAATTTCAAATTTTCTTGTGAATAGATGTGTAATCAGTTGCGTTGCGCCAGATAGTTGAGTTATGAATAAATTTGTATTGAGTTGGAGGAGCCCCTTAATTGACATTTAAAAAATGAATTTCAAATATAGTTATGAATAAATTAGTAATGAGTTACGTTGCAGATAGTTGACTTATGAATAAATTTGTAAATTAGTAATGAGTTGCGTTGCAGATAGTTGACTTATGAATAAATTTGTAATGAGTTGGAGGAACCCTTATTGACATTTAAAAAATGAATTTCAAATATAGGTATGAATAAATTAGTAATGAGTTACGTTGTAGATAGTTGAGTTATGAATAAATTTGTAATGAGTTGGAGGAGCCCTTAATTGACATTTAAAAAATGACATTTTTCAAATTGAGTTATGAATAAATTTGTAATGAGTTATGTGGTAGATAGTTGAGTGAATAAATTTGTAAAGAATTATGCTGTAAATAGTTTTTACTATTTGTTTTGTTTTTATTATTATTATTATTATTTGATTTGATTTTATAATATAATATAATAGAATATAATGAAGTGCGAAAATATATTATAATTTTGTTGTCAAATTAATAGTAGGACAATTGTAAATGTTGGTTGATTCATCATTGTTATTTAAGGGAAATCACACTACTTGAAATTATTGAAGGCATTTTTTAAAAGTAGGATTTCACTCTTTGGCTCTACACACCTCTCATCTGTTAGCATGATTTCACTTCTTGGCTCTACACACCTCTCACGTGTTACCTGCTTCTTTGCCTCTAAGAAAAATAAACTCCCCTTCAAGAAAATTTGAGTAACATGACTTGCGGCATTAGGATATCAGTTGTTGAGGTTGTACCATGTATATAATACCTTAGGGTTCTATAAAATAAATTTTTAATCTGCAAACTATATTATTAATAAAATACATTACACACATTTATACATGAATTAGTCTCAAGATAGGAAATCTATCTTGGACGTACAATAAGTTGGTTGAGGGAATATCTCAACCTCACACCAAATAAGGAAACTAGATTTAGCTAACCTAGGAAATAGGAACAGACTCTATTCATAGAGAGTCACAACTGGACAAGTAGTAATTACACATTCTAACACACCCCCTTAATGACTACTTGTCTCGATATCACTTCGCAAAATCTAGTTGTGATCAAACATAACAAAGAATATGTCGACGTCCATATAAAGGAGCAACCATCCACCGGAATGCATGGGTACCAACCGCTGCAACCGCTGGTCTCGTAGGATGTCCTTCGTATACATGGTTCTGTCAACCATTATCACTGCATACATGTACCTGTATCTATAGATCCCCCTCCAACGTGGGTTTTATCGGATGACCCGTAACCATGCTCTTCCTTCATCGGGGTTTTATCGGATGACCCGTAACCATGCTCTTCTTTCATCGGGGTTTTATCGGATGACCCGTAACCATGCTTTTCCTTCAGTGGTTTTCGCTGACCACAAACTGACACTGCAAAATGGTTTTTGGCTGACCATTAACCTGTAGTTACAAAGTGGTTTTGAGATGACCACAAACTTTTACGGGGATACACATGCCTTTATAAGGCTTACATACTCCATATCTTGGAATTACCAGGTACATAAAATGACCACTACAAACCCATCCTAGACTTGCTTACCATGCAACTGAGTGACTCATTATACAACATGCTATTGAGTCTATTCCAGAAAACTCATAAAAAATTCACACAAACTAGATTGATCTCCATCTTAGTAATTTATATTGGATTTTCATAGTCATACAAGTGTGATTTGCTAGAGTAGCCAATTCGAACAACATCACCACCCATTGAGTTGGCTAAACTCAATAATTTTGTTTATGAATAATCCAAAAAATACTTACTATACATACGAGCGATTTTCACACATTTGTAATATAGAAATGCCTAGATCAATACCAATCACAGTTCCTAACTTTGCCGCTTCTTTTGCAGCAATCACAGAGCTACCAAGAAAACCTCAACATACGATCGAGGTGTCCTTTCTTTGAAATAATAAAAAAACAAGCTTTACACTCTCCAACCAGTCCATATTAAAATATTTTGGCATTGTGATCATCCATTCTCATTTCGTATGGCGCATAAACATACCATTGTCTGCTGCTAACCACATGTCGAGTGCGCCAAAATTCTCATCTAAGACATTTCTTTCACTTCCGCTAAGCGGCGCGTGGTGTAACACAGCAGATTACAACCAAAACAGAAAAAATAGAATCAAACTCATCAAAAAAACAAGACATAAGGCGCTGACTGTCGACACTGATAAAATTGGCCCGGCACTCATTCGCAATAGCTTTTGCAAGCAGATTCTTACCACAACCTGCTGGCCCATAAAAGGCGTCACCATTCGAAAGAAGGCGCCACCATTCGAAGGAGACATGCCAAACTTTTCAAATTTCTCAGGGTGTTCCACTCTTGAAGCTCCCTCTTGACATTTTCCAAACCACCAATATCGTCAGAAAGCTTCATATTCTTTGTATGGATACGAAGGACCTCCAGCCGCCCCACTGCATCAAGAACCCCAATACTCAATGCAGTGTCCCGAAACTTAAATACCAAAACACCGTTTTTTTTAAAAAACGCACAGCCTGCCTTTTGGAATTTAAATCTGAACTGTTATTAAAAACGCTGCCTTTAAAGCTGATCTCCAAATTAAACAGCAGCTCACCAACACTAAAAGCGATCATTTATGAGTCTGCTCCACAGCATTTAAAAGGATGTATGAATACTGCTAAATGACAGGGCTGGGATAACGCCGCACCCAAAACTTAAATAAAAAAAAACCGCACGCAGTCTTCCAAAAAGAACTCCACGCACATCAAAAAAACGCCTTTAATAACTTGCTGTGCAAACTTCACGCGCTGGCAGAGATGGAACGCTGTTTTGAAACCGCTCTTCAGTAAACCACGCCAGGCACGAACAGCACGCTGGAGGGAGGCACGAACAGCACCTACAGCAGATTGCCAACTCCACGAACAGCAAGCTTTTGGGATCCGATTAACCAAACAAGACTTGATCGCACAGGACGCTGTCTCAACAGCGAAAAAGACAAACTGGGTTTCGAAAGCGGAGCTCACACTCCAATACCCAAACGCACAGCGCTCTTCTATTTCCCTCAGCCCAGGAGGGGCTGAGGTCCAGGCCTTTATCGCTCTGATACCAAAATAAATTTTTAATCTGCAAACTATATTATTAATAAAATACATTACACACATTTATACATGAATTAGTCTCAAGATAGGAAATCTATCTTGGACGTACAATAAGTTGGTTGAGGGAATATCTCAACCTCACACCAAATAAGGAAACTAGTTTTAGCTAACCTAGGAAATAGGAACAGACTCTATTCATAGAGAGTCACAACTGGACAAGTAGTAATTACACATTCTAACACTATATATATAAACAAATGTAGTGACCCCGCTAATCTAAGTATTTATGGTAAAACTTCTATGCGCGTTGGGTGAACGGTTGGTTTGTATGAATAACTTATGTGCAGTTAGTGAACCATCTCATTTGACTATACAGGTTGTTCCATCCTCTCACAACTGTCATAGCTTTTCACATACTTCCTAGCATCTCAGAAAATAGTAGGTCAATAGTACCCCATATGCAAGGTGAGGATCTCCATAATCAAATCCTTATAAAGGTGAGGCTCTAAAGAATCTCCCTAAATAAAGTATATCACCCAATCATTACCCTTTATTCCCTCTATCGATGCTCCATTAATACCGCGTGTTATGTCCCACCCTGTAGCTAACTAGGTAGTATTAGTACCAATCCCTTGATGGGGTCTTAAACCAATCTCCAATAACGAAAAGAATAAACTTCATTATATTTTTTTAAATTAAAAAAAAATAAAATTAAAAAATTAAAAAAACCTTAAATTTTAAGGAAAAAAAAACAATTTAAAAAAAAAAAAACCAAGTTTAAAGAGAAGGAAATTATAAAAATAAAATATACAAATTAAATTTTAAAAATAAAAATAAAATGTTTATTAAATTAAAAACAAAAAAAAAAATTTAAAATAAAAAAATAAATTTAAAAAAATATATTAAATTTTAATAAATTTAAAACTTTAAAATAAAAAACAAAAATTACAATTAGAAAAAAACATTATTTAAATTAAAATTAAAAAAAAATAATAATAATTAAAAATCAAAAATCAAAAATAAAATACAATAAAAATATTAAAATTATAAAAAAAATATTAAAAAACAAATCAATTCAAAAAAAAAAATTAAATTTAAATTATAAAAAATAAAAAATATATATAAACTTAAATTAAAAAATATATATATTAAATTCTATTAAATTAAAAAAATATATATTAATATTTAAATAAAAAATTAAATTTGAAAAAAAAATATTAAATTTTAATAAATAAATGAATAAACAAATAAATTTTGAAAAAAAAAAAAAAATTGTTAAAATGAAAATTAAAAAAAAGTTTAAAAATCAATTAAAAATGGATATATATATATATATATATATATATATATATATATATATATATATATATATATATATATATATATATATATATATATATATATATATATAAACATATCAATTTAAAAAAAGTTTAATTTAAAAATGTAAATTAATTAATTAATTAAAATAAAATAAATAAAAAAAAATAAAAAAAAACACTTAATTTAAAATACACAAGTTTAATTTAAATATAAAATATAAAATTTTAAGTAATTAAAAAAAAAAAAAACAAAAATTAAAAAAAAATATTAAATTTAAATAAATTAAAAAAAAATAAAAATTTATTGAATTTTATAAAATTAAATTAAAAAAATTATTATAAAATTTAATAATAGCAGTTAACAGTACATTAGCACCGATCGACAGATTTTTTGGTTCAGTTACTCAAGTAAGAATTATTTGGTTCAATGGAGACTACGGTTCTATCTCTTTCACTGACGACGGCTCTTTCCTTTGCAGCTCCTCCGCCATAACAGATTGGGAGACCAACTCCATTTTCCTTTGCCTCGAATGATCTCGTCTCTACGCCATATGCTCCGCTCAGTCCCTGTTATGCTGATCTGAAGCGGCTGCCACAACCTTCAGAAAACCAGCGACAGTTTCAGCATTTCAGGGGTCCCTTTCGCCCCTCTGTAGCTCTTTATGCTGGCAACTTCAGCATTTATCATGATCTAGGGCCTATGAGCTAACACGAATCGACAACCCCTCTCTTCTCCTTGCACGCAGGCTGCAAGGAACGGTTTTACAAGCAGGGGAAGAACGATTGGCTTTCTAACCACTCTGCTTCCCAGTCCTCTGTCTCAGATTTATTTCTGTTTTTAAGTGACCGTCTCTTTTCGCAGGAGAAATCTCCTCCCCATCAATGCCATGGCAGACTTGGTCTCGGAAGCACAAGAGATCCTGGCACTGTGTCTAGGAACCTCTCTGACTCCTTTCAGATCCAAATTTCTCAACCTATAGGCAAAACCATCCTGCAATGGGTCAGTTCATCAGATTTGGTGCTGGATCTCAAAATGGATCTAGAACGGCGGATTGGGATCCCTTCAGGCCTTCAGAGACTTCTCTTTCAAGGTAAACAACTTGAAGACCTTCTTCCCCTCTCTACTTATAGCATTCACAGAAACAACTCTTTGGTGTTAACCCTTCGTTTAAGAGGAGGTGCAGCGGGACAGTCATCCTCTGCTCCTCCTTTCTCTTACAAAGATGCAGTACACTCTAAGAACCCCAAACCGCCGGAATCCATTAAACCCAAGCCTTTTCTGGTTGACAAGATAGAGGAAGTTCCCTCTGTTGAAATCACCCATGAAGGTCTTGCAAATCAACTTCAAGAATTTATAGAAAGAGCCATCATTTGCAAATTTAACGGACTGTAGTCGGGATCTCAAGATCTCTATGAATGGATCCATGCAAACTGGACTCATCATTGTAAGGTCAGTTTTTGTTCAAAAGGATATTTCATTGTTCTATTTGATGACAGTAAGCATTATGAAAAGGCTTTAGAAGAAGGCCCTTGGTTCATGGGAACTGCAGGGCTCTTCTTAACTCCTTGGTTCCCAGATTTTGATCCAGCAACTACAATCATTACCAGGACACCTGTATGGATCAGGCTTCCAAACTTACCTACCCATTTATGGCATGTTGCAGTCTATAAAGCTATAGGCAACACCTTGGGCAATTTCACTATGAGAGATTACTGGCGGGAAAATAAAGGTATCTACACATATGCCAGAATATGTGTGGAGTTAGATTTAAGAAAGGGACTTCTAGACCAAATCAATCTCAAGATAAACGACTTTGTTTGGACCCAGTCACTGGATTACAAAAATATTGCATTCCGTTGCCGCCATTGCCACCAAACAGGGCATCTGCAGAACAACTGCCCATCTCTCCCAGTAAAAAAGAAAAAGGATAACCTCTCCAAGCCCAAGTCCAAACGATGGGCTCCATGCTCTCCACCACCAGTCGTGGATTCTGGATCCTCTAGCTCTGAAGATGAAGGTAGTGATGCAGAATCGGATCAAGGCCCCTCAATCATTGGTCCCTTCCACCGATGGACCGGCCCATACCTCCAATATAGCCATCGCCCAGAAACGCATCCATATGACCTCCTCCTCTGAATCAGAAAAGGAGGGATCCCCTTTGGAGAACCCCAGTCTTCAAGTTGTTGTTGCTCATACACCCCAGGATGGATGGGTCGAAGTCAAAAAAAGGAAAGGGAAAAAGCTTCGTGTTGAGGCTTCTGCCAGGGAAAATTTTAAGGATGAGAAATTATCTTGAAGTTTAAAAAATTGGCGAATCTCACTAGTCCCTAATATGCAAACTATAATTTTTTTATGGATGTATTTGTAAATTTATTCAAATTTATAATGATATTATATATATTTTCTATATAATTTTGGCGATATTTAATGTAAAATAATTTTATATTGTAAAATTTAGGTGAATCATTTTTACAAAAAAAATTGAAATTGGCGAATACTTTTTTTGGAAAAACCATGGAAAATTAGCCCACTTGCGAATATTAGCCCCTAAAATTTTCCATGCTTCTGCCCATTCTGGGTAGAAGTCAGTCTTTTTTCTTTCTAGTCATATGTTGTAGCTCCTTGCTTGTTTCACTCCTTCTCCGGAACCGAGGTTGATAGTCCTATCATTTCCGGCTGCCAGTTTACTGTCTCTCTTTATTGTATCATCATCTTGTACCGTATTTTTGCTTAATAGAATTAGTCCAATTCAGAAAAAAAAAAAATAAAGAATAATAAATAATAAATAATAAATAATAAATAAATAATAATAAATAAAAAATAAAATAAAAAAATAAAAAATAAAAAATTAATAATAAAGAAAAAATATGAAAAAAGTAAAAAAAAAATCTTTTAAATCTTAAAAAAATTATTCAAAATTTAATAAAAAAATAAGATTTTTTTTTAAAAATAAATAAATAAAAAATTGTTTTTTCCTTGGATATGGGTGGTGCCACCCAGGTGGTGGCGGAGGTAGCCCGCCCAGCGGCCGACCTCTACTACCACCTGGGTGGCGCCACTCATACCCAATGCAAAAAAAAAAATTATTTTATTTCATTTTTTATTTTTTTTAATGTTTTTACTTTTTTTTTTTAAATTTTGTATTTTTTTTTAATTTAATTTAATATTATATTTTAATTTTTTAATTTGTATTTTTTTTATTACATTTAGCATTTGTTTTTTGTTTTAATTCTATTTTTATTTTATTTTTAATTTCAATTTTTTTTAATTTAATTTTTATATTTTAAATTTAATTATTTTAATCTTGTTTCTTTTTAAATTTAATATTTTTAGAATAATTTTTTTTAAATTTGAAATTTAAATTTATTTATTAAATTTATTAAATTTTAATTTTAAAGATTTTTTTTTTTGATCTTTTATTTTATTTTATTTTCATTTTTATATTTATAAATGGTTTAATTTAAAAAAAAAAAACATTAAATTTATATATATTTGTTTTTTAATTATTTGCAAATGTTTTTTTTTTTTTTTTTTTTTTTTAATGATAGTTTTTTTATTTTAATTTTCTTTTTCAATTTTAAAATTTGTTTTTTTCTTTTTTCTTTTTAACTTTTTTTTTTTTTTTTTTTTAAATTTGTATTTTTTCTTCTTCTTATTATTATTATTTTTTTTAATTTTTAAATTTAAATTATTTTTATTTTTGTATTTTAATTTTAATTATTTTTAAATTTTCTATTTTATGTTTTATTTTTTTAATTATATGGTTTTTTTTAATAACTTAAAAAAAATGTTTTTGATATTTTTATTTTTATTTTTTGGTTCAATTTTTGTTTTTTTTCTTTAAATTATGTGTTTTTTTTTCTCATTTTTTTTTAATATAATTTTCGAATATTTATGTTTTTTTTTGTTGTTTCATTTATTTATTTTTGTTTAAATTTTTTATTTTTACAAGTTAATTTTGTTATTTTTAACATTTTTATTGATTTTTTTATTGTTTGTTTATATATATATATATATATATATATATATATATATATATATATATATATATATATATATATATATATCTAAGTTTTACCATTATGTTTTTCTTATTTTATTTTTATTTTCTATTACCAACATGAAAATCACCACTCTAAAAAAAAAGGTTGATGCTGCATCAATATGTTTCAAAATTAGCATGAAAATCACTAACATTTTAAAACAAATATTCATACTTCATAAATAAAAATATTAAGGTGTAAAAAATATGCACAAAAAAAAACGAGTGATTCTGCATCACCACTTTTCAAAAGTAGGTACCAACTCAGTTACCTATTTCATCGGTAACCATGTTGTTAGAGAACAAAAAAAAAGTTCAACATTAGGGCCTCCGATCGATAACAAGAAATATCTCTAGTTCCTCTAAATTAGGGGATTCAGTCACCCTTGAAGAAACCCGAATAATTTGCTCACCTATATGAGTTCTCCTCCAAAGAGGTGAAGACCTATGCCAAGGGTAGCTAATTGAGCTCACATGTGGGCATTCTAAGATTATTTTTCCTTCCTTTACTGTATTGAAGGATTTGAGCACTAAAATATGGCTTACTTCATAATAGAAACTAAGGAAGGGGTACAAAGAGGAGATCTATATCAGTGATAGGTAAAAAGTGACAGAATGGAGGTACATTAGTGTGGTAGACACCACAATTATGTAGATTGTGGTTATGGTGTGTTGTCGTACAAACTAGTAGTTCACTGCGCAATAGTCATGTCTAGGGTAATGGAAGACATATATCTTTTGTGCATATGGTGAAGGTGACTCATATATCATGAGATGGTGCACTATCTATTTCTCTTTTGTATGATGTGGGGAACCTCCTCGACAAGATATAGAATTTTTGAAATGAGTAATAGAAGGCACTTACTTACTAAAGGTGAGGAAGGAAGAAACAAACTACAATTTCACTCAATAACATTGGTCGTAATATGAAGTGTAGTGAAGTGAAAATAACTAATCAACACATAATAAAATATCAATTTGCAACTAAATATTTAAAAATAAATTTATGTATTGTGTTGAATTGTAAACAAAGTATATGTAAACAGCCTCGACCAGGGGGAGAGACTTGAGGTATGAATTTAGCATAGTAGATTTCCTAGTCCCTCAATATTTGGAATCTCCTTACCTTATTTTGTGGAGAAAGGACTTCAAATATTCCAGATAGATATGTTTAGCCTTATACATGTAGGATAACCCTCTACTAAGTTCACCCCTTCGAGCTCCTTATAAATGTTGGAGAAATGTTTAACTCCTAGAATTTTTTGAAAAAAACACTAGATTAGAGGAAATTTCAGCCCGAAAGTGCCCATGAAATTTTCATGTACATAATATGTAAACCAATCAAAATGCTCTAAATTTAAAAATAGGTACATGTAAATATTTTGGAGGGAAAATAAAAAAACTACTTTTCATAATTGTATTTTTGGCTTATCTCCTTATAGGTTTACTCAAATTTCAAGTGTACACACTCGTTGAATGCGGAATAAAATTCCACATCCAACGAGTACTCATTATGCATACTTTTGAGAAGACCCATATTGATGAAAATTGTAGGTATATTAAAAAAAAATTGAAAACACTTTTTTAATGTATCTGCAATTTTTATCATTGTGGGTCTTCTCACAAGTATGGATAATGGATACTCTTTGGATATCGAATTTAATTCCGCATCCAACAAATATCTACACTTGAAATTTGAGTAAACCTATAAGGAGATAAGCCAAAAATGCAATTAAAAAGGTAGTTTTCTTCTTTTCCCTCCAAAATTTATAACTCTTATTTTGTTATTTTCCTATTATTTTATTAATTTTCCTTAGGAGGCCACTTTTACGCTAAAATTTCCTCTAATAAGTTTTTTCCAGCCTATACTCCTGGGTTACTCTGAAGTTGTTGGTGTTTATATCATCTTTAGTAAGTAAATACTTAGTGAATGGACCTTTATTTCTTCATGCAAGTAGCTAGAGTTGTCGGATTGGACAACCGTTCAACTTGAGATTCCCTTGGCTTGGAATAATTTTAATATCGAAGGGGGCGAACCAAAGTCTATGAAAACTTAAAACTCTTGAATGACCTCCTTGTGTTATTGTAAGTTATAGGTAGTGTCCAAAAACACTCTTCATAGGTGCCATTCTATTTATAAAATTATTAGAGCACATATAAGGATCTATTTAAAGAATAATTACATAAACATACAATAATTAAAAGGAAAATTAGAAGAGAGAATAAATTTGATTACTTAATATCGATAAGAGAATCAATACATAAAGTAACTAAGCTAAGCTTAACTATATGCAAGAATTAAGGCTAATTAAAGAAAACTAAATCTAAGTGTGCTTTATGTCATGTCAATGTGCACGTACACCACATGCAAGCACTAGAGTTAAATAAATAAATCCAAGTGCACACCACATGTAAGCAACGTATTTAACTAATGCTAACTAAGTGCACATCACATGAAAGCACTAGTTTTTAACTAAATATAACTAAGGCTGACTATGTGAATGTACACCAACACCCCCCCTTAGGCATAACTTAGGTGAGTATGATGCAAAGTGAATGAGTCCCGATAGCAGGGCCATTTTAGATACCCATGTAAAATTCATGCAAGAGGGAAGATGGAAAACATGGTGTGAAGAAAACCTCCCCTCAAAATACAATGCAAAAAGAAAAGGGAAAGAAAAACAATTGCTAGACAGTCGTGTCCATCACCCCAAGATGATCTTGTGAAAATTGAAACTTCTTCTCAGTGAAATTCTTGGTGAAGATGTTGTGAGTCTACTCAAAATTGGGGCAATATTATAGATTGATGATCCCATCATGAATTAATTATATGATGTAGCACATGTCGATATCGATATGTTTAGTTTGTTGTCATTACACTGGGTTTCTGTAAAAATTTAATGTACTATGATTTTTTCACCATACAGGGAGACAATGGACATTCATACCAAGCTTGGAAAGGAAATATTGTAGCCAAATGGATTGAATAACAACATTGACTGCTGCTTTGTACTCGGCCTCAATGGATGATAAAGTAATGTCAACATGCTTCTTCCTTGACCAACAAATGGGGTCAGTTACCAAATTAAGTATATAGCTACAGGTGGACTTACGATCAAGGTTTTCACCAACCCAATATGAATTTGTGAACCTAATGAGATCCAAAGAAAATTTTTCTTCATAATGAATCATGGTAGGTGATTGTCCCTTGGACATATCAAAGGATGTGCTTTGCATATTTCCAGTGTAACTCATGTGGCTCCTACATGTATGTGCAAATTTCTCCTTCGAAATATAAGAGATCACGACGGGAGTGAGAAGACTACCCACAAGTTGACAGTACAATGTGCAATTATCCAACGATGTGTCTTTTCCATTTTCAAGATTTATCCCTAATAATAAAGGCATGGTTGTTGGTTTCTAGTCACTCATATGAAATCGTACCAAACTATCAATAACATACTTCAATTGAGAAATGGTAACCCCAAAGCCATTCTGATTTATCTCTAGTCAGAGGAAAAAAAAAATAGCAATCCAATGTCTATCATAGAAAACTACTTACACAATGTATTTTTAATCTTAGCATTGACAAAAACTGAATTTCCTGTTATCAAAATATCATCTACATAGAGTATTACAATTAAAAAGCATTTAGTTTTCTTCAAAAAATAAACACTAGAATCAAATTTGTTACGTACAAAAATTGAAGATAACAAATAGAAATCCATCTTTGAATACGATGCTCTTGGTTCCTTCTTGAGGCCACAGAGAGACTTCTTTAGTTTGCATACTAGAGATGAATTTTGCATGTATCCCTATGGCTGCTCCTGTGGATTTCCTACTCGAGATCACCATGAAGGAAGGAATTCTTCACATCCATATGATGCACCTCCCATCGCCTTGTTGATGCAATGGAGAGATATAGTGAATGGAATCCATTTTTTCCATTGGAACAAGGGTCCTGTCATAGTCAACACCATGTAATTTCTAAAAACAATAGCCACCAACTGTGATTTATATCAATTAACTTGGCCATATGTTACTTTCTTGGTATGGTAAACCCACTTGAACCTAACAATTTTACAATTAGAAGGTAGTGGAACCAGGTCGCAAGCCTAGTTCTCAATGCCAGAGTTGTATTCCTCATGCATAACTAGTTCCCATTCATGATGTCTAGTTTCTTCTGCATAAGTCTGTGGATCAAACACATGCATCATATAAGTGTGCATTGGAATGCATGGATCCATAACTATCAGTGCTTATGGATCTTCCTCAAACTAAGGTATAGTGGCAAGATCATGTAAGAGATCACTCATGCTGCACCACGTTTCTGTTGAAGGTGGTTGAGAATATTTCAAACTACATGAGGAAATATTATCTCGATGTTCAACAACTAGTGGTCCAACAAGTGTCACAGGGAAAAGGCTCATCTAGAGTAGAATTCTAATCTAAAGTATCATCTACATACTCATCAACTGGTGGTGAGGGTAGCTTTGTAACAAGTTCTTCTAGTGGTGCATGTGAAGCATATTCTTCAAACTTTACACTCCTTTCAATAAATATATATTCACTATTGGTATCAAGAAATATGTACCCTTTGACTTCATCAGAATATCCAAAAAATATGCATTCCTTTCTGCGAGGCTCCAAAGCCTTTCTCTTCTTTGTGGGAATGTAAGCCTATCTCAAGATTAAAAAATGTGGAAATGATTGACTTCGGGTTACATGCTATTCCAAGCCTAAAAATGTGTTTTTCCAGTAACATATTTATGAGGAGATATATTCTGAATATATGAGTCACAATTGATAGCTTCAACCCACAATTTTCATCGAATATATCTTTCCTGCAACATGCAACTAACCATCTCTTTCAAAGATATATTCTTCCTTTTGGCCACCACATTTTTTTGCAAAGAGTAAGGAGTTGTATGTTGCAACCGTATGCCTACTTCATTATAAATATTTTGGATATATTTGTTGACATATTCCTTCCCATTATCAGTGTGGAGGATCTTGATGTGTTTTTCAGATTGATTTTGCACATGTGCTTTGAAACAAAATAGATTCTAAGAAAATCATAGTTGAGCTCAAGAAATAAACCCAAGTGATTTTAATGTAAGCATCTATAAATGAAAACATATATTTTATTTTCTCATTGAAGGTATTGGAAATGGACCCATGAGATCACTTCATACAAGCTCCAAAGCTGAAGAGGATCTCCATGCGTATCCCTTATGGATGATTTCCAAGAGCACATCCATTACAAACACGATTTGAAAATTAAATGGTCGATGATCCTTTAACCATCCCTTTCTTGCTAATTTGCTACATATATCTGAAATTCAACTGACCAAATCTCTTATGCCAAATTCTACTTTATTCATTTGTATGTATAAGTAGAAAAATAGACTCTGAGTGAGGAACATAATCTGAAATGTATACAGAAGAGATTGATCATTGACCTTTCCAGGTGCAATATTAAAGTTGGTTTATATATTATAAATTGTCACGAAATCTGGGGTAAATTTTGCTTTCCTTTTGTTGCAAGCACGTCTTATCTGATACATTGAAAAAATATTCATACAAATACTCAAAACATTAAAGAATTTCACTCTTCCATGTAGGGAAACTTTTAAGGATATAAATTTATTTTAAATTTTAGAAACCTTGGAGAATATTTCTAGTCACTAACATGCAAATTAAAAAATGTCTGAAGATACTTTTGTAAAAATATTCAAAATTATAATTATTTTATATAGTGTTTGTAAAATTTTGGCAAATTTTAAGGTAAAATAATTTTATACTATAAAATTTGGGAAAATCTTTTTTAGAAAAAAATGGAAATTGAAGAATATTTTTTTTGGGAAAAACACGGAAAATTAGTTCACTTGTGAATATTAGCCCCTAAGATTTTCCCTACTTCCATTTCTAGTTTCTTCAACTGTAGAATTGTCTCCCATGAGAATAGGAGGTCCCAAGTATGTGTGTAGAGAAGAAAATGATTCCTTTGATGAATCCATATGATGTGAATTTCCTGAATGGATGATCCATTCTTGCGGTGTAGAATGAAGGACAGTCAAATCATGACCATTACCCCTTATTTTTGATGCTTTTTCTTCTGTATTCTTCTTGGCACTGTCTGGAATGTGATGACCAAGATTGTTCTGTTGAAGAGTCTTTGTCATAAGATAAATAGTCTTATGTATGAATAGGATTCAAGATGACAGCCTATGTTAAAATAAGGACACTTGGAATTTCCCTTCTTTTCCTTCTTACCCTTGGAGTTAAAATATTCATCTGGAGGTTTTGGATTTCCTCCCTTTCTTGGACCTAGATCTCTTTCCTTTCCTTTGCCTTTGGATTGTTGATTTGGTTTCGAGTTGGACTTTCCTTTTTCATGCATAGCAAGATTATGTGCATTTGAATACTTTAAGGAAACCATATTGATGATCTTATCCTACTCATGAATTAGAGACTCAACAAATGCATCAATTTTGGACACTTTCCATGTATCTCCAGTTGCAAGTCTAATTGTATGAAATGTAGAAACAAAAACACCATATTTAGGACCTAATTTAGACAAAATAGAAAGGATTAATTTCATTTAATGTTTTGATCCATCGATCCCACAATCCTTTTATTGAAGAAGCAACAATTTTGATTTCCTAAATAAATCCCAAATGTTTTCAAAGTTATTTGGATCTAAGGAATTTAGCTTATTTTCGAGAATATGAGCTTGCATCTCATCCTAGTTTCCAAATAATTTGTCCAAGGTTTTCCAAACTTGATTCAGACTGTTTCATGTGTCCACATGGAAACACAAATGTTGTAGATATGGTAAACAATGGAATACCAAAAGCCTCATCCATCCTATTGAATTATTTTCATTTTTCAATTGCAGAATTGCGACCAACTTTCGTATCCATAACTATCTGATACAAGCCTTTGCCTCTGAGGTGAAGCAAAATATATGGCTTCCATTGGAAGTATTAATACAAAGTGATAATAACTAAATATAGTAACTCCATTCTTTCGCCTTGTGGTTGTAGAAACAATTGTGGCATTTCTTTAATATTCTAATCCGCAAATAAAATCTCCAAACAATTTCCAATTCTTGGATCTTAAAACGTGTTATCCTCCACAATGTCCCAATGCTGAGAATTGAAACCGATGGAGGTAACCTCAAACCACTTAGGATTTGGTAGCTAGCCCTACCAAATCATAGAGGGATCTCTCTCTAATCTTACAACCAAATATGACTGAAGAGGGTAAAACATATTAGTTTAGGTCTGAGCTCTAAGGTTTTGAAATTTAGGGTTTTTTCTCGATCAGGAGGAGAGGTCAAGGAAAGTAGGTCAGATCTAAAATATTTCAATTGCAGGGATACAAAGGGGGATGGCAGGTATGTTCAGTGACACTTTGAGGTTGTCAATTGTAGTGTAGGGTGGAAAAGAAAATTTTCAATATGAGCATGACAAGCATGAGTTCATTTATCAGAGGATGAATAAAATAAACATGAAATTCCTACCAAAACAGAGCGTAAGCTTAAATAATTATGTTTAACATCTTATAGGAATATCACTGAAAGAAAATATATGGAAAGAAGATAAAACAGTCATTCATAAAACTGAATTACAGAAGAAAAACATTGACACAAAATCATACCACATGAATCCCTATATAATAGCTACAACTGGCCTTCTATTTCTACATATATCATCTATACACAAATCTCCAAGCCTTCTATTCATTGCCGTCTAACCTTGAATCTGACTGAAAACAAGCTACATATAGACCAAAACCGTCTTCCCCTCTCTCAGGGGTCGAATACCTAATGATAGGAATAGTTTACACAAATATCTCTAACCAAACCTAAGGCTAGGGAAGTTAAAAACAAACCCTCTATTTAGACCAACTAATTAACTTTGACTTTACAAGCATTTATGAGCATGAATCTACCTCAATTTGACCTTTACCAACACAATTACATTCATTTAAATCATGTAAACTCAAAAAAAGACAAATTACATAATTAAAATTCGACTTTGACTCATAAAACTCAAAATTTTGACTTCCAGGGAAAAGCACAACAAATTTTGAGAAAAGAGCAATGCCATTTGGGAAAAACGCAACACCAAATTGCAGGGCAATTTTGAGTGACTTCTAGTGCTCCAAATTATGATCTCAAGGTATCATTGGAAAGCTTAGGATGTCTAGTTGTCCATAGAGTCTTTAAGAAATCCAAATTACCTCTCCAAGGTTGTGAAACCTGGATTCTCCCAAGGTCACTCTAAAAACGCAATGCCAGGGTGAAAACAGTGGCAGAAAGTGTTTTTTTAGCATGTTTTTTCATTTTTCTTCCAAGCAAAGGATGACATGGCACACAAACTAGATATATGATATGTGTATGTCAAAAGCTATCCAAAATATAAAATTTTGGGATTTTGAGTCCTCAGGGAAAATCATAGCACCAAGAGGCTGGGCTTTTGGCTGTCATGAATATACAAAGATTGCCAAAATGACCAAAACATTCCCAAAACTAGGACTCAAATATGGAGAAATATATCTCTAACCATAAATGATTTTTAAAAACCGAGAGAGGTTTTTTTATTTGGTATTTTATGCACAAAAACCTCTTTGAATTTTCAAACATAATTTTCCATTTGTTCAGAATCTAGGTCTGAGGTTGGTCACTAAAAATTGCAGAAGAGCAACAAACTCTCAACAGAAGCGTAGCGTGGTATTTGAGAGGGTGTTTGGAGGCCTTCCTAGAGTATTTGTGGGCTGAAAGTTGTATGGTTGGAAATATTATGTTGTCTTATACATAATGGAATCATTAACCACCTGCCAACACCTTCTCCGAACCCCTGAAAAAATGACTTGAAGTCCAGTTGTCCAAAAGTGCAGGAAACCTCCTGTAGCAATTGTAATTTGAGCATTTCTCTCAAATAATAACACATGTGCATAAAATTAAGGAGGTTTTTGTTCCTTGTTATATTATGGACAAAAACCTCTTTAAATTTTATCAAATTCATATTCCTTAATTCAAAAACTAATTTTTAAGTAGAATTTTCCCTGTGTGCAATGTAAACACTAGGAAGCCCACATCTTGGAAGGAATTCTTAAGGAAAGGTGAAGCTATGACTTCTTGGAATTTGATGGGCTCATACCTGATTGTCTTCCCTGCTTTATACTTACTCTTGTTAGTGTGTGTGGTCTTTGGCTCCATGGTGAAACCCTAGCTCACTAGGAGGAAGAATTAGGGTTTAGTTTTAGGAAAACTGGGGATTTGGGGAAGTTTTATGAATGGAGGGAGATGAATGGGTTTGAAAGTTTCTAAATTCTTGGGAAAATTTTTGGGGATAGGGATAGATGTTAGGGAGTGTAGGGAGGTGAAAATTTTGGAAATGAGTGAGGGGAATGGGTATATAAATGAAAAACACAATCCTATCATAGGAAAGTGTACTGTAGGCTAGGGTTTGAAAGGAAATAAGGTAAATGAGGGAAATGGGTGGGGGGAAGTCTCAAGGAAGGTGTATGGAAGGTTATGGATCGTGTTTATACATTAATTTTACCTTTTTTCACAACAAATGAATAAAAAACACTACGAGACCAAAAGTGCAGCAAACCTTAAGAGAGGGTGATTTTCTGAGCTTTCAAGAATGAACTGAAGAAAAATAAGGGTATATGAGGGAAAAATGAATCCAATTTTTTTTTTTTTTATGAGATGGAACCTATGGTTGAGGAAGAAACCCCTAGAAAAGAAATATTTTTCTCCCTTGAGAAAAACACAACACTTTGGAGAAAAGCACAGCGAGGGAGGAAATATGGCACTTTTTGGCAAGAAATTGTTTTTTCAAAGGGTGGAAATGCTTCTTCCTGATAGAGTAATGTCCTATGAGGGTGGAATAAGTAAATTATTTTCTCCTTTGGTCTTCTTATAGGCTGGGGGGTTGATTTTCTCTTAGGTGGTGACGTGGCCCCACCTTGTCTTTTCAAAAATTGACATGGATTGTTAGTGAACTGCAGCTTCAAACTTTAGTATGCATGGTTACATATTTAAAGAGAATAAAATGAATTTTGGGAATCATTTTTTAACACTTTCTGTAATTAGTACTCTCATAATGATGACCTATGTGATGTCATGACACTTTTTTGACCGTTTTGATGACTTGACCTAATAATGACACCTAACGGATTTATAAACTGATGTTTTGGACCTTTGAACCTTGCAGTATAAATGAACATGAGATGATAATTGAAATAGTGATCAAGAAACATCATTGATGACTCATCACAATAAGTAATGGCATGGCCAAGATGACAATTTTGACCATGGGATGATGGGAACAATAACATACCTATACATACTAACCAATGATCAAAATTTTATTTGGAAACTTATTGAAACTATAAAAAAATTCTCTAGGAACCTATAAACCATATGAAAGAGCATAATTTGATCACTAGTGAGTGGCAATACTGAAAAAAACTAACATTGGATCCAGTTGGGGGATGGAATCTAAATAAGAGGTGTCAAGAACAACGTAGACCAAGTAGCCTTATCCATTGGGCATGGAGTCAAAAATAAAAGGCAAGACTCAAAACTGAAATGAATTGACAAACTTAAACTGACTACTAACTGAAATTATTTATGGTAGCAGACCATTGAGATTTGAGGGCTTCAAATATTGATGATAATGACCCACCTACTAAAGATACACACACACACACACACACACACACACAATTATATGAAATGATCCTTCCAATGTAATCAATCTAGAAAATGGCCACTTACTTGAATCACACTCACATTTTCCTTAAGCAGGAAAAAAAAGAAGCTAGGAAACTCCAAGTATCCGTTGAAAATATGCTTATGATCCCAAAGTACAAGAAAATACATATTCCATACTAACTGTAGAAAATCAGTAAAAGGGCCCTCAATTATTTAAACTGTTACCTTGTCTTGAGATCCAATAGGAACAAAAACACACCCTTCATTTTGAACTGAAAGAAAACTTAGTTGTTGATCAATAGGAAGACATAGGGAAGTATGGCTTTCTGCTAGCTGAGTGTTGAAAATAAATTCCTCAAGTTTGAGAAAGTCAAATTCTATCTTTGGAGGAAAATCATCATGTATAAGAGGCTCTAAAACAAGTTTTTCTTTATTTCATCTCTCCTCTTCATAGTCTTCTTGTAATTTTTTATGTTTATTCTCTAACATAATGTCTAGAAACCCTTATTCATTCATTTCATCAGAAACCTCATCTTGGTCTTGACAAACCTAACCTTGAAATAAATACCCGAAGAAATAACAATCTGAAAAACAATTAAATGTCCCTCTTCATACCTTTGTTGGTGATTTGGAAACTGTTGAATTATAGAGGTCGATTATTGGGGCTGAGTGTCCTTTGGAGAAGTTGGCCTCTTCAGACTCGAAGTGACAGGCATGTTTCTATTTCTCAAATTATCTTGCCTTTGTACTGAGTTGAGCGTATTCTGGTAACCTCTCAGATAATCATCAGCCTCTGTTGCTAATGTGTCATCAATATCAAGAGAGAAAAATAATTGTTCATTATTATTGAACTCAGAAGATGGAATATGATTATCATTATTGAAAACATGTTCAATTTCATTTACAGTCAAAGGATAAACATCTACTGGCTGGAAATTTTCATAACTAATTTATGACCTTTCATTTTGATGTAGAGAAAACTCAAACAAAGCCTCTTCAGTCTCATCAATCATTAAATCCACATCATCAATATCAATCCCTATGAACCGAAAAAGGTGTTCAAACTTTCCATAGAAATCCTCTATCAACAATAAGGAAGGATAATCCTGCTTATAATTGTCACAGAATGCTATATGAAAGTCTTTAATTAAATATAGACTTCCAGCAAGTAATCCCTCATACCATGTCCTGGAATCATCCTCTAAGTTTTCCATGAACATCTTCATCAAACAATCCTTAAGAAACTAAAAACCTAGACTATGTATATGTATATGAAATTTAATCAAATGTATAAGCGCATTGTCATCTTTTTCATTTCTGAACCTAGGAAGATCTGTTTTACAATCTATGCGAGGTATTCAATTCGTAAAACTATGAATATGAGCTCGATTCATAGGTGCATGCCTTCTGGTAGTTGAATCCATCTTGAGACAATAGAACCATGATTATTCTGCTACTGATTCTTAGGATAGTGAAATTACCAATGAAACCCTAATTTTTGGATCTTATTTCCAGTGGAGTCTTTGGATCAAGTTGAAGTTGATTGGAGTCGCCAAGTGAATGTTTCAAACTTGATATGTATACGAACATTGTCTACCATCAATGATCATATTTGATCTTTGTCGTTCTCACCCAGGGAAGATGTGATCTTTCGTTCCCCAAAAACGACGCCAAAATATTTATCCTCCACAGTGTCCCCAGGCTGAGAATGGAAACCGATGGAGGTAACCTCGAACCACTTAGGATTTGGTAGCTAGCCCTACCAAATCAGATAAGGCTCTCTCTATGATATTAGAGCCAAATATGACTGAGGAGGGTAAAATATATTAGGCTAAGTCTGAGCTCTAGGGTTTTGAAATTTAGGGTTTTTGCAGGATCAGGAGGAGATGTCAACAAAACTAGGTCAGATCAAAAATATTTCAATTGTAGGGAAACAAAGGGGCATGACAAGTGTGGTGAGTGACACTTTGTGGTTTTCAATTGTAGTGTAGGGTGGAAAATCAAAGGTTCAAAATGAGCATGACAAGAATGAGTTCATTTATCAAAAGATGAATAACACAAACATGAAATTCCTACCAAAATAGAGCATAAGATTAAAGAATTATGTTTAACATCTTATAGGAATATCATTGAAAGAAAAGATATGGAAAGGAGATGAAATAATCATTCATAAAAGTGAATTATAGAAGAAAAACACTGCCACAAAATCATATCACATGAATCCCGATATAATAGCTACAATTGGCCTTGTATTTTTGCAAATATCAACTGTACACAAAGCTCCAAGCCTTCTACTCACTGATGTCCAACCTTTAATCTAGCTGGAAACAACCTACATATAGATGAAAACCTTCTTCCCCTCTCTCAGGGGTCAAATTGCTCATGATGGGAACAATTTACAAAAATTTCTCTAACCAAACCTAATACTAGGATGGGCTTTGACCCACTTCTACAGCTAGAGGTTCTAAACATTCTTGTTGGATGGGTAACTTTAAGGCCAAGGGAATCAAGCCAGAGTTCCATTTTTTACTTTAGTCATATTGAGGATTTAGATGGCGAGAAATCAAATTACTCTCTCAAATTATTATATTGTAGAGTTTATAGTCTAGAGTATAGTTATTAATTTGAACTATGCTTATTTTTGGACTCTAGAGTCTAGAGACCATTTAGAGCCTCTTTTTTTGATGTATTTTGGACTCCAATGATTAAATTTTCTGATGTAGTTTTCTCCCAATATATCAATGTTTAGCACAAAACTATCTGAACCAGACTGATTTTGGAAAAACCGGCTAGGCCCACAAATTTTGGTACCATATTGGTCTGATTGAATGTTCCAAGCCTGAAAAGACGAGTTTAGAGTGGAACTACAACTAACATTAATGGGGATAATCTGAACTGTTTTTAATACAAATATTAAATTTTTTTATAAAGTAAAATCAATTAAAAAAGTATGACATCAAACCTAACCCTAGGCCCCCTAATGCATATTGAAGAGGTCCCACCCTCTATTTGACACACACAAATTCATTTGATAAATTTGGAACTTTTGAGCTGAGTTTCCTGGGCTAATTTGGAGATTTGATTGAAGGAATGATTTCAAAATGAAAACCTATATTGGATGGAATTGGAACTACTTCCACAACCAAATGATCTAAACATTCTTATTGGATGGGTACCTTTAAGGCCAACGGGATCAAGACAGAGTTCCATTTTAGAATTTAGCTATTTTGAGGATGTAGATCATGAGAAATAAAATGATTCTCTCAAATTATTATATTGTATAATTTACAGTCTATACTATAGTTATTAATTAGTACTATTCTTATATTTGGACTCCAAAGACCATTTAGAGCCTCTTTTTTTATGTGTTTTGGTTCAAATGTGGATTATACTTGATGCTATTTAATTTATATGCACCCTTACTTTCTAAATACATGAGAAAATTTTTCATATTTGCGTTTATATATTTCATTTCACATGGATCCACATGAATAGATTTATCTTTTTTTTTTTTTAAGTTTAAATATTTTATGTACTTTTTGGTCACTAGTGTGGTTCTAATTACATTCGCTGAGCATTGGACACTGTGACTACGAGTTTAAAAGAAATGGAAATGAATCATGAAAATTTCTATGGAGTGTGAGATAAACTCAGTAGAATCTATCATGGAGTGAGAATTAGATATTTGAAGTGTAATATCCCAAAATAGGGAAAACCATCAATACTGGGAATATCTTATAATATTCCAAGATTGGAGATCCAGCAATACATGAACACAAACTAGAAATAGCAGTGAATAACATCATACCAAAATGTATGGAAACCATGGAGCCATTTTATTATGTAAATCAGCACCAAACATGTACAATACAACTCAAATAATCAAGACAAACAAGCCTCCCATGAATACATATGCCCAAAAGTGGAATGCTGCTATATTGCAGAGTGTTCATGAACATGTACAATGCAGTCATAGATGGTACACTGCTACATGGGAATGTGAAATAACATAAATATGCAAATATATGGCTCATAAAACATTGGGAGTGAATATATAAGCTCCCAAACACAATTTAAAGACAATCCTGGAAGGATTGGCTGAAATATGCAAAATGGAAAAAATGTCAGAGTTGCAGTCTCAAGACTGAGTAGCAACTGCAACTCAAGAACTGGATGGAGATGGCTGTAGATGATGCAAAATATTAACAAAACTCCTCCAATGGATCTTCCAAGTGAAAGGCTGATCCTAACACTGAAGTTCTCACCCTCCAAACAATCACTGCAACCCTCACTGTAGATGTTCACTGAAAATAACATAGTCAAGGAGAGGGACTGCACTGTAGATGATGAAAAATGGTTGGCTTGATGCCAAATATGGTGAAATCAGCCCAGATGCTTCCTCAATGATCCTCTAAAGGAAATAAGGCTTCCTCCTTTGAAAAATAAGCTCCGGAAGTGTTGTTGAGTAACCTCCATTGCAACACCCTGCAACACAACCTAGCTTTAAATAGATATTGTGTTGTAGATGAAGGAGGCTGCTTGGCCTAAAGCCTGAATGTGGAGAAATGAAGAGAAAGCTCCCTCAAGAGGCCTCTCATGAAAGGAGAAGGAATTCCTAAACAGGAATGTATTGTGCTAAGCAGCACAACAACTTTGCTAAACAACAAGAGAATGTACAAAGTCTAACGAGACCATGAAATCAATAATCCATAACATGTCTAAGAATGGATTCGTTGCCCTCTATTTAAACAAGTGGAAGCCCTCTCACCATGGGTCCCACTCATTATGGTTTACTCCACCAAGGAATCCTCCTCCCATTCACAATACGCTGCCTCTCGAAGTGATCTCCACCTCCTATCCTAGCACTGTTGACTTGGTCAAACTTGACCTTGTCCACATGCAAAAGTCCCTTTTCACACATGATGGTGTGAAATATAGCTCCTATGATGATCCATTTTCATACTATGAGGGATTTTATTTATATTTTTAATATGCATGGGCCTCCTTACCCATTTATTCAACTCCTAGGTGATAAAGACAAAATTCGATATTCCAATTAGCTGCAAGCTAATTTTGGAATATTACAGTTCTCCCCTCCAAAATGTTGCTTGTCCTCAAGCAACTGTAAGGATAGAACTAAGAATCTTCCCCTCCTCTTGCTGTAGCATCCACATGTGATATGCTCCTCCAAAGAATGAGATATTGTCTCATCAATAAATCTCCATATTGCCCCTCCCAAGCATGTAAGTTAGCTAAATAGCTATCATCATGAACAAGTAGAGTACTCAAGAAGGAAATAAGGTGTTGTCCAGAGGTCCCCTTAAGGCATGGGATATGTAATGCATTGGGAATCATCATTCCCATGTGGATCCTCCATCCCCAAGCAATCATCCATATAAAGTGAGTTACCTCCCAACATGGCAACTCCTGAAAATCTTCTTCCACCTTGAGCTCCTGCAATGTAGGCAGGCTAAAAATATGAACATGGTAGACAAAATAGCCTACCGCACGTTATCTTCCTCTCCACGTATGATAAGTGTAGAGTGTTTGTTGATCTTGGGCTGCAATTAAGTTTCCCTCAAGTGGCAAGATGAAGAATAGATCTCCAAGGATCTCCTCTCCAATGTTATGAATCAAGCTGGCCCAAATCATACCATATATGATGAATAGGACTTGATCATCACATGGCATCCAATCAATCCTATGGCCCACCTCATAAATGAAAAAATGTTTTACTGTAGTGGCCATATCATCTCCCATGCTCCCATTAGAACATGTAATGCAAGAAATGTGGGAATCCTCTTCCCCCAAGGACACATACAACCAATGTGTCTCTCCTCCAATCATGCTCCCAATAAAAATAAGAACAAAAAAACATAGGGAACCATAATGAGAATCATACTTTCTGCCATATGTAGCAAGGGAGAAGGACAATGGTTCCTCAAATGCGACAAACGCATTTTGACCCTCAACTGCAATAGAGAATGACAAAAGTGTGGTTTCTCAACCACTTGCTTGTTGCCCCAATCTCCTCACAAGTTTGGAGAAAATATATGGTGTATGGTGTAAAGTGAGCATGCCCTGCAAAGGATACAACCTGCCCAAGTCCTCCTAGGGAGTGGCTTCTTATGGCCTCAAGTAGACCATGAAGTATAGAAGGAAGAATGCTCATTCCTTCAGCAATATCCTGCACATATATGGTTAAGGAATGCACATATGCATTATATAAATCATTATGCAACAAAACAATATCCTTACCGTATTATTTTCTCATATAAATGGAGTGGCTCATAGATGAGTCTCCTCTCATCCTCAAAGAGAAAAGAGGTGGATGTGCTAACTCTTCCAAAGATTTATGTATCTCCTCCATCTCCACATGTTCCATGCATCTCCTCAAATGCTGATATATCTCCTCCTCAAAGCCTTCCAAAAAATACGCCTCCATGATGGTGTGGTATGCTCTCACATAATAAGTGTGGCTGAAAAGGAAATCTTCATGATCTGTTTGTAGTAACTTATCCTTGAGCTTGGAAGCTCTAGATAAGAAGATCCTACCATGATAGTATATTACCCCATCTCTAACTGAATATCCCTTCTCATGAAACTGGTCGTCCAATATCATACAAGTAGAAATATCCTTGGAATAATCCACCAATAGATGGGATTTCCAATATGGATCTATCCTCCATAGTGACAGCGCTGATGATTTATCACAAAACACATATGTCGTATGGTTCTCCTCCTATTTTATATCTCCCATGCCAAAGATGCAAATTGGAAGGCTGCTATCCTTTCCCTGTTGCTTCTTCCACAGCGCAAGATCTGAAATGAGAGTGGGTAATGATGATGTTGAGAGAATGCTAATTCTCTCCTTGAGTCTACCCAAGAATCCCCTGTACCAAGATCTCCCAAGGTCTCTACTCCTCTGAAATAAATGAGTGGTGCCTCAAAATGTGAAGCATCCATCCTCCTCTGCTGATCTGGTGGTCTCCCCTGTGAAATGCCTCCATACAATGAGGCATCAAGATCAAGAGTAGACTACGTATGTGAATGGAAATATGTGTCCCCACTCTCACTGCGCAATCCAGTCTCCCTCTTAGGTGCATCAACCTCCTAAAATAGATAGGGGTGTGTGATCCTCATCACATGATGTTGGTCATCCTCCCTATCTCCTCCTTTTATCTCGATAGTTTCACACCCTTCTATTACTGGCACATGTAAATCATGGGTTGTGCCTTGATCTCCACATATGAGATCCTGGGGAATTCCTTGTAATGATACAATAATCCCTCTAGTTGGAGCAAGAGCTCCCTCTTCCTCTGCATGAGGTTCTAGATAAACTCTAGACATGACAACGTTGTTGCCCCCATCCACGTCAATATGTATGGGAAATCTCCCAATGATTGGATCCTGTTTTGAAAAAAGGATCTCCATACCCTCTTGCTTAAGAACATAAGATATAGGTCTTGCCTCTATAAAGGTATGATGCAAGATATCAACATCCTCAATGTTTTTCTGAAGTGGAGTTGAGTTTATGGTTCTCTCCATCACTTGCAAGGTGTTAGTTTTTTTATGTTTGTTTAACTTCACTACTTGTGTTGCAGGAATTTTTCCATCAAACCTTTCCACCAATGTCTTAATAAACCTTGCATAAGAAGAAGTGTTTGATTTTTTCAAAGAAAAAGACTCAAATATCCACCATGCATAAGCCTTACCTCCAAGATGCAGCGCTGCAACTCTGATGGCTTCATCTTCAGAAATTTGGTGCTGTTGCAAAAATGTGTCTAGTTCTTCCACCCAAGCTCCGACTGAACATGTAGGTGAACCATAAAAAGTAGATAGAAGAAATCTACCCATATCATGATTCTTGCTTCTCTTCTCCTTGATATTACAAAAATCTGGAAAAGTAATATGATCTCTAAACTTCTGAGTTTGAGATTCATACTCTTGCAGAAAAATATGATCTCTAAACTTCTGAGTTTGAGATTCATACTCTTGCAGAAAATCACTAAGAGTTTCCCTCCTAGTCATTCCTTCTTCTTTCATCTCTCTCATGGAAAACCTGGGAATGTGACTGCGCTCTACATCATAGTGTGTGGCTGCATGCTGATACTCATTATATGAAAATATAGAGTTTGATTCATATTAAAAACCTCTTGGAGACTCTATACACATCTCCCTTCTTATTTTCTTTAGATCTCCTTGAATGCTCTGTATAGATTTAGAAAGAAGCTTTAAGAGCCTCTCCTCCTTCTTTCCTCCAAATAATGGAGTCTTATTTCATTTCATATTCTCTTCTCTTGATGGCATAATGGATGCTATTCCACAGGATGAGCCAAGATTATGCTCTGATACCACTGTAATATCGCAAAATAGGGAAAATCAACAATACTGGGAATACCTTATAATATTACAAGATTGGAGATCCAGTAATACATGAACACAAACTAGAAATAGTAGTGAATAACATCATACCAAAATGTATGGAAAACATGGAGCTATTTTATTATGTAAATCAGCTGAAAGCATGTACAATACAACTCAAATAATCAAGGCAAACAAGCCTCCCATGAATACATATGCCCAAAAGTGGAATGCTGCTATATTGCAAAGTGTTCATGAACATGTACACCATAGTCATAGATGGTACACTGCTACATGGGAATGTGAAATAACATAAATATACAAATATATGGCTCATTTAACATTGGGACTGAAGATCTAAGCTCCCAAACACAATTTCAAGACAATCTTGGAAGGATTGGCTAAAATATGCAAAATGGAAAAAATGTCGAACTTGCAGTCTCAAGACAGAGTAGTAGCTGCAACTCAAGAACTGGATGGAGATGGCTGTAGATGATGGAAAATATGAAGAAACCTCCTCCAATGGATCTTCCAAGTGAAAGGCTAATCCTAACACTGAATATCTCACCCTCCAAACAATCACTGCAACCCTCACTACAGATCCTCACTGAAAATAATGCAGTCAAGGAGAGAGACTATGTTGTAGATGATGAAAAATGGTTGGCCTGATGCCAAAGATGGTGAAATAAACCCATATTCTTCCTCACTAATCCTCCAAAGGAAATAAGGCTTCCTCCTTTGAAAAATAAGCTTCGGAAGTGGTGTTGAGTAACCTCCACTGCAACACCCTTCAACACAAGCCAACTCTAAACAGATACTGCACTGTAGCTTAAGGAGGATGATTTTCCTGAAGCCTGAATGTGGAGAAATGAAGCGCAAGCTCCCTCAAGGGGCATCTATTGAAAGGAGAAAGAATTCCTAAACAGGAATTCCTTGTGCTAAGTAGCACAACAACTCTGCTAAACATCAAGAGAATGCACAAAGTCTAACGAGACCATGAAATCAATAATCCATAACATGTATAAAAATGGCTACCTTGCCCTCCTTTTAAACAAGTGGAAGCCCTCTCACCATGGGTCCCACTCATTATGGTTTCATCCACCAAGGAATCTTCCTCCCATTCACACTACGCTGCCTCTCAAAGTGATCTGCACCTCCTATCCCAACGCTGTTGACTTGGTCAAAATTGACCTTGTCCACATGCAAAAGTCCCTTTTCACACATGAGGGTGTGAAATCCAGCTTCTATGATGATCCATTTTCATACTATGAGGGATTTTATTCATATTTTTAATATGCATGGACCTCCTTACCCATTTATTCAAATCCTAGGTGATAAAGACAAAATTCAATATTCCAATTAGTTGCAAGCTAATTTTGGAATATTACATGAAGACTTTGAATATGGTTTTAGGCACAAAAAAAATTCACATTATATGTGACAATGATCAATATTTTTTATTCCAGACCAAAATATTCACTTTCCAATACTTCCAAAAAGTATTCCCAACAAGAAATCTTCAAAGACAAATTTTGACAGGAATAAGGGTTTGAGAGAAAATAAAATAGGTTATAGAAATATTTAACATGAAAAATATTCTTGGAAATCTTGTTCCCTTGAGCTTACTGACCTAGCTCTGTAATACTAACATCATTATAAAAATGTAGAATATTTGTAAAAGATAGGGGAGTATAAGATTGGAAAATCAATTTCATTTTTTTGAATATAAACGTCACTAAGGGCTTAAAATTGATATCGAGGAAAATATTATTTACTTTGTTAGGATCCAGACATAAATAAATAACATATAGTCAAAAAGGGATATTAAATACCCCTACTTAGACAGGGATACCAATATGTCAAAAACAAGTTGTGGGATCACATTTGACAATCCAAATCATTGCCTTTACATGGCTTACACACCATGATAATATTCTAACCCATAATGATCTTGAGAAGAGAGGATTTCATGGGCCAAAGAGAATTTGAGAATATTTTCAACCATTTTCTGCTAAGAAAAACATTAATAGAGACATGAGATTATAGGTCCATAAGGGATAATATATAATTGAGATTGCAGAATAGCGTATCATCAATTTTGCAAGGGTATTTTTGTCTATTTTTTGAAAAAATAATCTTTTTGGAAGTTTACTTTTTTATCATCATTTGGACCTATGAGGATATAGTCAGTAGAGAAGGAACCATATGGAGGTGTCACCATTTCAGTGAAGAAAATGCTACAAACCAAGATGAGGCTACCTACTTCTGGGGGAAATAATATAATCAATGTTGAAACTTAAAGGAGGTAATGGATAGACAAAAGGGAAAAAAAATGTTATAATAAGAAATAAATGACTTGTAAAACAACGTCTTCGCTTTGAAATTTGTAAACAATCCTTGAAGTGTGGATATGTGTAAAATTTGATAGAGCAGCCAATGATAATCTACCTAGGTAAAGATAAAGGAGTTCTTGAGGATGAGATGGGAAATTAGAATCACCTATGCTTTAGGAATAGGTCAAGATACTACCTAAAATATCACACAATTGTATAATGGATCAATTTTAGCTACTTGATTTGAATTATAGTAAATATTTTTTGGGTAGTGGCAGTTTCATATTTTAGGTATGGACCATTTTTGGGATGGAAGTTTCTGAACTATAGTTTACATATATTCTTGAAATGGTAGGTATGTAGACCCACTAAAATAATAATCAATTTTATTAAAAAATAAAACTTCTTTCCATTTTTTCCTTTAAAAAACATCATAGGATTTTTTATTTCTAGAGTTTGGTCACGTTGAGGAGTGTGGCTAGCTAGGAATCAAATGATTTTAGAGGATACAGATATTTAATACTTTTTAGTGGTCAATCAAATAAGAGATTTAGCCTTGGAATACAACATTCCAATTGAGGATGGATTGATGGATGTGTTAGTCATCAATAATTTTTTCTATCTTGAAGATGACTAAGTACTTGTCCCAGATTTCTAAAAAACAAGATTTATGAATATTGTGAGTTTTAGAGATCTCACTGCCTTCATTATCCTAACTCAACATGTTTTACTATATATTTCCTCTCTGCCTTCTAAAACATTTACCTTGCTGATCTAAAAGGACTCACCATGGGCTTCATTATCTCATTTTCACTCTCCCTCCCTGCCCCAACTCTCATTCACTCATTCCCCCTCTAAAAACCCTTTTTCTCCACTAAAACCCCCATCAATTTTCTCCCTTCATTATTATTCTCTATATACACTAAATTAATGTAAAAGAAGTTTTTTACATTACTTTGAGGTTGAATTTTACCTTTTGGGACCCTTTTTTATATTAAAAACCCTATTTTTAATAAAATAAAAACCCTTCCCCCTGTATAAACATTTAAAACCTCTTCCTATTGTTTTTAACCCCCTCTCTCTATCATAACACTTCCCGTAAAACCTTTCTTACGCCTCTTTGCTAACCAAGGATCCTTTCTATTAAGCCACGCACTCATATAACCTTCCCCTTCCTCTTACAAATAAGCTCCTCTATTCATTTTTTATAAAACCTGGGCCCGATCTCTATTGAAACTCATACCCTAATAATATTGTGCCATCTATCCCCCGTGTCCCATCTTCCGACCTATCCGCCCCTCCATCTCATGTGACCACTGTCAATCTCTGCCCCTGAGATCCAACAGTCCCAACGCATATTGCAAATACAATCGCTCGGAGGTTAACGTCTTACAACCCATGAGAAATGGGAATTTTCATGCTTCCATGTGGCAATCACCCAATTTTATCGCATTGTTGCCCCGAAAACCATTTACCGCCCCTTTGTTGTGCGATAAACCGCTTCCGATTTTCCAAAACCGCTTTCCCTCCGCGCCAAATTTCAAACCCTCCTGCCTCCATTTGAATTCCTACTGGTTTCGTCTTCAGAACCGAGCCTCCTCCACCATTTAATCCTCTACAATCGCCCTACGACAACCCAAAACCTCAAGAAAAAGCATTAAACCCTCTCCCGCATGGTTTTAAGGTTAATTAATTGTTTTTTGTGTAGGTTTTATCGTGGAAAATTCCACCAAGCCTTCCCACGATCCATAAATGATGATTGAAACCCTGGGTGATGATCCAGAAGTTTAAATCAAATTTTAGAAGGACCATATGCCCTATGGCAGGATTAATCATTGATGAAACATGATCATCGATGGTTGTTTAATCCCCCAGCAACAAAGAACATTACCCTGTGCCAAAACAAAGGTAGACGGTAAGCCCAAGAGAGAAAAGAAAGTCAAGGGACTATAAACATGGAAAATACAAGATTAGAAAGACTAATCATAAATCAAAGATAAATCAGAATGATTAAGCCAGCAAACCAGAGTTTAAAGAAAGTAAAGGCAAACAGTTAAAGGTTAAAGGATTAAGAAGGATAAAGACTGAAGATCAAAAAGATTAATTAAAATATTAATAAATAGACAGAGATAAATAATATTAAAGAGAAAATAATAGAAACAGACAGTAAAAGGTTAAACAGAGTTTAAAAACCTAAATACAGAGTTTTAAGAAAAAACAAGAGGCAGATTAACCCAAAAGCACATTCGAATTAACTACACCTATAGGCAGTTACTTCTTTCAAAGATATTTTTCCACCTACAACATTGATTCCTTCAATAAAGCATCATACCGTTATTACACTCAGTCAAAGATATTTTCTATCTACCAGCAATTATTTTAAAGTTATTTATAAGCCTTAAAGTCAAACGTTTCGCATATATTCTCTCAGAAGTTAAGATAGGAGTTATTATTCGAGAGAAGTATCTTTAGATATTTCTTTTTCCTTAGGCCTTACATGGTCTTCAAGGTAAAAGACTCATTAACTCTGTAATAAATGACACCCAAACCCTAAACTTAGCTTCACCTCCTCATTTGCAGATAAATACTGCATTTGAGCTCTTTATCTTGTTGACATTTGATGAGTTTTGAGAGTAATATACAACTTTTCTTGATTTTGAAGGAGAAATTGGTCTTGTGGAGTTTCTAAATGGATTGTTTTGATTGATGGTGAGGAGGATAGCTTGTAGGATCCCTGAGCTTGGTTATTGGTGAAGTGCTTCTCTTTCCTATTATTGTTTTCTCATGTTTTCATTATGTTTCCATCCTTCTATGCTACAATAGAACATAAGAGTATAGGCTAAGAAATGTTTTTTGAGGCACCTTAGTTCTTCCTATTATCTATTGCCTTTATGTTTTCCTTTGTTGGTTTTGTTAAAGGAATTATTAGTTGCTCCTTAGATCTGTCTATGCTTGTTTGTTCCATGAATGGTTCAATATAGTATTTTTCAAATATGTTTTATGGTTAGCCCTGCCTATTTGATGCTATTTTAACTTTGTTTTGGAATCTCTCTTTGAAGTATTACTTGTTATTTTTTAGCCAAAGAGGTCATGTTGTGATCATGCCCTTTTCCCATGCTTGAGAAGTTTCCTTAAAGTTCTTTGTAGCTTGATCATTGATGCTTAGTCATTCCCTCTTCATTAATTAAAATTATTTGTTATCTTGAATGTTTTCTAACCTTGAAGGTGAAATCACTAGAAGCTAAATGAGTTTCTTGCCTTCTATATTTCATTGGAATTGTTCATCTTGAATGCTTGTTTGTTCAAAGTGTAATCTAAGAGCTATTGGTTTGCCCTATCTTATTATTATGTCCCTATGTTAATCAGTTTTTGAGACTATCTTGTTTAAAATTTTTTGTTTAAGGATTCTTTACTACCCTTACACACCTACTATGCTCACCAACTTAATGTTCATTTCATTTCACACATACCTTTAAAGATCCATTTGACTATGCTAGATTTTTCGTGCTATGCATCATGTTTCATTGTTGAGATATCCATGACTTTCATTGACCCCATAACCCAATTATTTGAAGACGTCTCATTCCATCTATTCTACCTTTGTCATCTTGCCCAACCAAAAAAAACAACAAACCCTACACTTAACAACTAGCCTAAAATCAACCATCTAAAGCAAACAATTTCACACCCTTTGCATACAATAGAGAGAGCCCTCTCTCAGTCTAGGAAGGCTAGGTACTAGGATTCCAAAGACTGGTCTGATGTTACCTTGTGCATTTAGTCTACCAATCTCCTAAATCACAAGACCCTAACATATTGGCAATCACGGTGGGACCTTTTAAGTCAGTGATAATCTAAGTACCCCATAGGACTTCAGAAACCCTTTTTAAAGAGTATCCATTAATTTATAGCCACCTCATCACTATCACTAACATAATGGTGATCATGATGGGACCTTTGAGTCAGTGACAATATTAGTATCTCTAATAGAAACTCAGAAAACCCCAAAAACATCCCTAGATTGTTTTTTGTCAGTATTGGTGGTGGACCATACACACATATCCTAAAAACAACTAAAAAAATCCACTTGGTGAATCCACTAGCCTTCAGTAGGCCTATTACTTCACCAGTTCTCATTAAACTTCCCTAGTATTGTGTCAAATTAGCCCGAAGAGGTTTAGAAGCCTAGTCCCATACTATGTGAGTTTACCAAACACTAAGAGAGGTCAACCTTCCGAAAAAAGTCCTAAAATTTCAGCCTCTCTGCATTTTGAGTTTGAAATCTGGCTTCACAAAGGATTAGTACCAGATCTCATCCGGACCGAAACCCTCCCACCATAGTTAATGACCCAGAAATTTTTTTGTGGAAACTTCTAAAACTAGAAAGTTAACTACTGTTAGGATCATTAATAGAGCAAGCTTTATCCCTAAACATATTACAGCCTTGCAAGATCCCCAGTTTGACTTGCACCATAAAAGGAACCTTTTTAGAACCAAGTTACAAAGTGGGATTGACCATACTAACTTTGAGCCCATAGATTTGCAGCAGAGTTCCGGTAGAGGAGCCTCTCCTTCCAATACTCCTGACTTTCATCTTATCCATCACTTTAACTCTTTTTATCCCAAGTCTGATTAGAATTAGTTGCTGGTCCAAGTACTTCCACCACACCCATCCATACCTCTACTGTTCAAACCACTTCACTTCATCCTCCACCACCTATCACAAATCCTCCTCTTATAAATCCTCCTTGGATTCCACTAGCACCCATCATGGTAGCTTGGTATGCCCCTTTGGTTTTACCACAACCTCTGGTACCTTTGCCAAATGACTACCAATCCAAGATCCCCCATTTCACAAGAGATGACTCTACCACTACCCAACAACATGTAGACATAATGAATGATGCCTTTGACTATATGGAGTTGGAATAAGAAACCATTAAAATGAGGATATTTGCACAAATATTAGGAGGAGAAGCTAAAAAATGGTTTAAAAACTTAACTCCCAACAGCATAAATGGTCTCCCTTCCCTCTACCAAAATTTCATAAACAAGTGGGAAATTAAGAAAAACCCCCTCCAAATCCTTTCAAAATATAAAAATATTAAGAGGAATGCGAGGAAAAGTGTAAAGTATTATTGCACCAGGTTTAACAGTGTCTACAATGCCCTCCCACCTCATATGAAACCCCCACAAGGCTTATCACTAGTAAAATTTCCATATGGATTTGATATGGACATGACCTTCCAATTGAGGGAGAGAGACCCCACAACTTTAGAAGAAATGCAAAGAGGGGCTATAAGTGCAGAAGCTAACCTCATTGAGAAAAGGGCTAGGATGAAATCAAAAAGAAGAGTAACCTATAAATATGAAACCATGCCCTCCACCTCTTCATCTTATGCCAAGATTGACAACTTAGTTAGAACAATGGAGATAATTATGGAGAGGATAAGCCTAAATGAAAGAATGCATTCTAGGGAAAATCAAGCTAATCCCAAAAACAGAAATAAGAATCAAAACTTCAGAAGGGACCCTTCCCAAATCAGACAGAGTGACAATGACCAACAAATCAGGCCCCCTTTCCAAGAAAATTATGTAGATGAGGAGGAAAGAGAGACTGTGGGGTTGGAAGAAAATCACATCAATCTGCTAGAATTTGACAATGAGGGTGATTTTTCTCTCATTATAGAGGAAAAAAATCAGTTTTCCTCAAACCAAAATGAAACAAAATATGAGGACTCTGAATACTACAAATTGGGATTTGAGAATGCCATAAATGAGGTTAATAGGCAATATGACCTTAGGAGAAAAAAGAACCAAGATGGGCCCAAGAAAAAAAATCTAGATACTGCTGTTAGGAAAACCCCTGAAAAAACTCCTAAAAAGACAGCAGGCAACATAAAAACTATTGCTAAGAAAACTAATAAAATAAAATAAAAAATCAACCAGTAAAAAAGTGAACCAAGATGCCCTAGTACCTCTACTAGTGGCCCTGGAAAATCTGTTCTAAATAACAGTCCTAATAAAACTCTGGAAAACAGAATTGCTGAAAAGACTACGTGTGACAAAACAGATGTAAATATGTCAAAAATGTTGGCGATTGTTGGAAATATGTTGCAATATGTAGTCCTTGATGGAAACCTACTTGATGAAGTTGTTCTTGATGGAAACCTACTTGATGAGTTCTTTTTTGATAAGAAACTTATGTGTTAAAGATGTAAAAATGATGTTTCTAGAGGTCTATTTAGTTGTGATAGAGAAAGGAATTCCAGTAAGTGTCACAAAAATGAAACAGAAAATATTTTTCAATGTATACGCTACTTTTGTGAAGGCAACCCACGTATACATTCAGGATTAGTACATACGCAGTTTTTATGAAGAGAAGTTGTGTATACACGCAGATACGAACGCTCCAAGTCGCGTATACCTTTTTGCGCTCTAAAATTATGATACCAATGGGGTATTACCATGGTATTAGCCCACAGTATTAAGCATTGTATTGGCTATTTTGATTCCATCCAAGAATACCATCGGAAGTGGTGTGGTTTTGGCTCATGGTATTGTTAAAGGCTAAAACTATATAATGAGAAGAAGATCATAGTGCAAGGGAGTGGACATGTCTGGGTATTGAATGAATACTTCACTCTGAAGTATATCTACATGGAATGGGTTGCAGTTTATTGATAGATCTGAATTAATGAATAAAATGATGGATCAAGATCTCTAGACCTGAAATGAATATGTATTTTCTAGATCTGTTTATGGAAAGTTTAGATCTCTAATTTGACGAATGTTTGCTGAAGTGAAGGGTAACATTTGATTTTTTTATCTATTTTGAAGAGTTGTGTAGCCCTGCAATGTTTGCAGATCTATATGTAGGTTCGTCTCAATGAAAGCGCGTATATACGCAGGTTAGTTTCAGCAAAAGCACGTATGGAATCTAAGGTCAGTCCTGAAATAGTTGCAGATATATATGCAGGTTTGTCTCTGTGAAAGTGCTTATATACGCAGGTTCAGTGAAGAAAAAGCATGTATGGAATCTATGGTTTTGCTGAAGTGTGCGAAAAGAAATGTCTGATCTATTTTGGTGTTCTACTACTGTCTGTCAATGATGTCTTCATACAGATCTGGGTTGTTTGAATACTGATTATGCTGCTAGTTGATTAGATTAAATATTAGTTTTTGGTTGATTGGTTGATGATTCAATGAATGAATTGAATGGGTTATAAGTTTCAGTTTGATGTATGTTATTTGAGCTTAGATGTGTGGAGTGGGTCCAGTTTAAAAATCTGATGAAAAGAGGCCTACAAGGTGTGTTGTGGAAACTATAGGATCCAGTATGAAAATTGATGAAACGTGGTCTACAGTGGTTCTGAGGGTTGAATCCTTCAGTATGGAAGTAGAAGCTTCCTGCCAGAATCTGGTGTTATGTTAAGGGGGTTGAAGCTCCCTTCCAGTAGCGACTGCTAAACGAGATCAGGGGGTGGATCTCCCTTCCAGTAGTAGCTGGAGAACGAGAGAAGGTTGTAGCCTTCTACAGGTAGAGGTCTGCATACTGATATGAGTCTGCATCAACAGAATATTGTAAACATTTTTCCATATAATAAATATTGAAGACAAAGACGACAACAGCAGTGGTTTTCTCCTGCATTGGGTTTCCACCTTAAATATTGGTGTTCATGGATGTTGCACTTGTGTGATGATTTATACTGTTGTTACTTCACATATTTATTGATTGTCTAACGAATGCATGACTAGTAAACTGATTTTTTCTAAAAAGTTTTCTAATCTGTAAAATTATATCAGTATACGCTAGTTTCTTTCAGCATATGTGCATGTATACGCGAGTTTGGTTCATCAAAGTAGCGTATATAATTCTGTAACAAAAAAAGTTAAAATATTTTTAGTAAGCTCAAAATACTAATTCACCCCCCCCCCCCCCCCCTCAGTATTTTTCCAACAATTGGTATCAGAGAAGGTCCTTCTAAAGAAGCTTAGCCGCTAGAAGGAAGATCAACCAAAATGAGTAATCAAGATGGGACAGAATCTATCAGGCCTCCTCTCTTCAACGGAAACAATTTAAGCTTTTGGAAGACAAGGACAAGATCCTACATTCAGTCTCTTGGAGAAGATGTATGGGCTATAGTTGAAGGAGGTTATCAATATCCAGCCTCAGTTCCAACAGATGCTATGGCAAGAAAGAACTATGAAATGAATGCAAAGGCGGTCAATGCATTGTTGGGGAGTCTGACTGAATCCGAATTTGTCAAATTCATGCAGTTGAATACATCAAAGGAGATATGGGACAAAATCATTCTAAGCTATGAAGGTGATACAAAGGTAAAAAGTGCTAAACTCCAAACTCTCAGAATTCAATATGAAAATATAAGGATGCATAATGAAGAGAGCATTACCAGTTTCTTTTTATGTCTGGATGATATTTTAAATCCTACGAGAAATTTGGGAGAAACCGTAACTGACACTACTCTGGTATAAAAAGTATTAAGATCTCTAACTTCCAAATTTGAGTCAAAAGTATCTGCTATTGAAGATAAGCAGGATCTACAAACTCTTACTATTGTTCAACTTCATGGTATTCTAACTAATTGTGAAATGAGAAAAGGAGGTTCATCTAAATTCAAAGAAGTTGTCTTTAGAGCTGCTACAAAAGGAAAAGAAGTACAAGAAATAGAAGGATCAGGGTATGTTTCAGATGAAGATGAGGTAAACTTTGTAAATAAGCTACAACTTGGCACTGGAAGGTTCAGAGGTAAGCTTCCTTTTAAATTTTTTTCTTGTGGAAGAGTTGGTCATTATGCTGCAAAGTGTCCTCATAAGGAAATTCATGAAAAAGAAAAGGAAATAGAAAGCGGAAATAAGAATCGGTTTAGCAATAGAAAAATTTATTATACTCATGAAGATAGTGATGGGTTATCAAATAGTGAAGAAGAATCTAATCCAGATGTTAGACTTCTCATGGCATTTGAAAAGGATTCTAGTGAGGCTAAGGATACCTTTATGGATGCTCTAGAAGATAATGATTTTCTTGAAGAAATCAATCAGCTCAAAATATGTTTGGAAGAAAAGAAAATATCATTATAAACTCTAAATAATCAGCTTGTAGAAAAGGAGAAACACAATGAGAAATTAGAGTGTGAAATAGTAAGTCTAAGAAAAGAAATTGAGAAAGTGAAAACTTTGAATCTTAGATTTTCTAAGAGATCTGAAACCTTAGATGAAATTATCAAGGTACAACGTTCTCCTATTTTAAAGATAGGTCTTGGATATGTCAGAGAATCCTCTCAGTCTTTGGCACCAAACTATCTAAAAGCAACTACAACCAACCTACAACATTCTCTCACTCAACAAGGGAACAAAGAAACTTTACAAGTAAAGCATGACCACCTAAATACAAAGAACAATAACAGAAATATCTCTCAGAGAAATACCAATCAATAGGTAAACAGAAATAGAAGGTTCCATGATCGCATAAATTTCTTCTTTAATGGACAATGTTTCTCATGTCATAATTTTGGTCATAAATCTAATCAATGTGTTTCTTACAAAACCATCATGACCATAGAAGCAAGAAAGAAAAGAAACGAGTCTGCAATAAAGAATAATATGTGTAACAACTTTTCTCCTCTTCAAAATGAAATTGAATGTGCTTATTGCAATAAATTTAGTCATAAATAATTTGAATGCAGGAGCAAACTTCAGCCAAAAGAGCATATACCTTCAAGTCCCAAGGTATGGAGAAAGAAGGATTTACAGGTTCAGAACTATGGCATAGCTTTATTTGCAGAAGGAGAAGAAAATCAATGGTACATTGATAAAGGATGCTCAAAACACATGATAGGTGACAGAAATAAACTTCTTGCATACAATGCTCTAGAAAGAGAAAAGAATGTCACTTTTCGAAATGATACTCCTGCTATTATTAAGGGAAAAGGTTTTGTTTTTCTAAGAGAAAAGGTGAAAGCTAACAATGTTATGTATGTGGATGGATTAAAACATAACCTATTAAGTGTAAGTCAAATGTGTGATCAAGGAATTGAAGTTGTCTTTAGCTCAAAAGAATGTGTGGTACCTGATCTTGACACAAGAAAAACAATAATAAAAGGAAATAAAACACCAAGTAATTTGTATGTATTGAAAAGTTGTAAGGAACAATGTTACTTGGGTAAAACTTTAGAAAATTGGTTATGGCATAGAATATTGGGGCATTTGAGCTTCTCCCAAATCAGCAAATCTAGCAGACTCAAAGTTGTTCATGATCTTTCCAAAATTACTCTCCCTGAAAGTACCATATGCAAATCTTGCCAATTCGGTAAGCAAACCAGAGTGCAATTCAATTGCAAAGAAGGATCAGCAAGTAAGCCTCTTGAACTCATTCATACCAACCTATGTGGTCCTATGAGGAAAAATTCACCCCTGGAGAACAATACTATATTATGTTTATTGATGATTTCTCTAGAATGTGTTGGATTGGGTTGCTAAAACACAAAGATGAAGCATTTGAAAAATTTCAGATCTTCAAAGCCCTGGTTGAGAATGAATTAGATATAAAAATCAAATTTCTTAGATCTGAACGAGGAGGTGAATATATATTAGATGAATTCTTTGACTTCTATGAACAACATGGCATAAGAAGACATATTTTTGTAGTTGGTACCCCACAACAAAATGTCGTAGCAGAAAGAATGAATAGAACAATTCAACAAATGGATCGAGCTATGCTTGATGATTCCGGAACAAATGACACATTTTGGGGAGAAGCAACACATACTGCAGTAAATTTCCTTAACAAGGCTCATGTTTGAGTAAACAGTGATAAAACTCCTTATGAGATTTGGTATGGTAATCTTCCAAGTGTAAAGAATTTTAGAGTTTTTGGAAGCAAATTTTTTATCAAGAACAATGATGAAAAATTTGGTAATTTTGAACCTAGAGTAAATGAAGGAATATTTCTTGGTTACTCTTCTAGAGGTAAAGCATATAAATGTTATAATAAAAGACTTTGGAAGATTGTTGAATGCATTGATGTTGTAATTGATGAGTCTCTCTCAGATCAAAAAGGGGAAATACCAAAAACAAATGAAGATGATGGTGATGTATATCTTCCTGCATCAAATAACAAAAATATAGAAGGTAAAACCAATGAAGCAACAGAGGAAGATCTATCTGAAAAGGATCCATCCAGGTATGTTCAAAATAATCATCCAGAATCTCAAATTTTGGGAGAAAAGGGATCAGGTGTCCAAACAAGAAGAACTCTTGTAGGATCTCCCAACTATCTGGCATTTCTATCCACTATTCAACCACAGAATGTCATTCAATCTAGCAAAGATGAATGTTGGATTCAAGCCATGAATGAAGATCTTGATCAGATTGAAAAGAATCATACTTGGGAATTGGTTCCAAGACCTCATGATAAAAAATGTTATTGGAACAAAATGGATATTCAAAAACAAGTTAAATTAAAATGGAGATGTTATTAGAAACAAAGCTAGACTTGTTTGTAAAGGGTATGCTCCACAAGAAGGTATAGAATTTGAAGAAACATTTCCTCCTGTAGCTAGACTTGAAGCCATAAGAATGTTTCTTTCCTTTTCAAGCTTTCAACAAATCAAAGTTTATCAAATGGATGTTAAATTTGCTTTCCTCAATGGTGATCTAAAAGAAGAAGTTTATATAGAACAACCAGAAGGATTCATTTTGGGAAATAATGAAAAAATTGTTTGTAAACTTAAAAAGACTTTATATGGTCTCAAACAAGCTCCAAGGGCACGGTACTATCGTCTTGACAAATATCTTCATCAACAAGGTTTTTTAAAGGGATCTGCTAATAGCAACTTATACACAAAAAACTAAAAAAGATAAACTATTGATTGTAGTTGTATATGTTGATGACATCATTTTTGGGAGTAATGAAGAGTCCATGAGTCAGAAATTTGCTTCGGTTATGCAGCAATAATTTGAAATGTCTTTACTTGGGGAACTAATATTTTTTCTTGGCTTACAAGTGCAACAAGCAACCAATGGCATATTTTTAGCTCAAGCAAAATATCTCAAGAAAATTTTGAGGAAGTATGGGATGGAAGACTGCAAACCTATTAGTACACCAATGGTAACTAGGTGTAACCTCAGTTCTCATGATGATTATCCCATAGTGAATCAACCAGAATACAAATCCATGATTGGAAGTCTACTTTATCTAATAGGGACAAGACCTAAAATTATGCATGCAGTTGGGATTGTTGGACGATTCCAAGCTAATCCAAAAGAGTCACACCTTCAGGTTGTAAAAAGAATATTGAAATATCTACAAGGGACTCAAGACTGAAGCTATGAATTCTTGGAATTTGGTGCGCTCATACCTGATTATCTTCCCTCCTTTATACATTTTATTGTTAGTGTGTGTGGTCTTTGCTTCCATGGTAAAACCCTAGTTCACTAGGAGGAAGAATTAGGGTTTAGTTTTAGGAAAATAAGGGATTTGGGGAAGTTTTATGAATGGAAGGAGATGAATGGGTTTGAGAGTGTATAAATTCTTTGGAAAAGTTTGAGGAGTAGGGATAGATGTTAGGGAGTGTGGGGAGGTGAAAATTTTGGAAATGAGTGAGGGGAATGGGTATATATATTAAAAACACAATCCTAGCCTAGGAAAGTGTAGTGTAGGCTAGGGTTTGAAAGGAAATGAAGTAAATGAGTGACATGGGTGATGGGAATTCTCAAGGAAGGTGTATGGAAGCTGATGGATGGTGTTTGTGCATTAATTTTATGGGTTTTCACATCAAATGAATAAAAAACACTATGAGACCAAAAGCGCAACAAACCCTAGGAGAGGGTGATTTTCTGAGCTTCCAAGAATGAACTGAAGCAAAAAAAAGGTATATGAGGGACAAATGAATCAAAATTACTTTTTTTGATGATCTGGAACCTATGGCTGCTGAAGAAACCCCTAGAAAAGGAATATTTTGCTCCCTTGAGAAAAATGCAACACTTTGGAGAAAAGCGCAGCGAGGGAGGAAATTTGGCACTCTTTGGAAAGAAATAGTTTTTTCAGAGGGTGGAAATGCTTCTTGCTGATGGAGTGATGTATTATGAGAGTGTAATAAGTAAATTATTTTCTCCTTTGATCTTCTTATAGGTTGGGGGGCTGATTTTATCTTACGTGGTGATGTGGCCCCACCTTGTCTTTTCAAAATGATGTGGATTGCTAGTGAATTGTAGCTTCAAAATTTAGTATGCATAGTTACATCTTTATAAAGAATAAAATTCACTTTGGGAATCATTTTTTAACACTTTCCATAATTACTACTATCATAATGATGACCTATGTGATGTCTGACACTTTTTTCAACTTTTTGATGACGTGACCTAATAATGACACCTAATGGATTTATAAAATGATGATTTGGACCTTTGGACCTTGCAGTATGAATGACCATGAGATGATAATTGAAATAGTGATCAAGACACATCATTTATGACTCATCACAATAAGTAATGGCATGACCAAGATGACAATGTTGACGATGGGATGATGGGAGAAGTAACATACCTAGACATACTAACCAATGATCAAATTTTTATTTGAAAACCTATTGAAACTATCTAAATTTTCCTTAGGACCCTATCAACCATATGAAAGAGCATAATTTGACCACTGGTGAGTGACAAGACCGACAGACAATAATATTGGCTCCAACTGGGGACAGAAGCTCCTTACGAGGTGTCAAGAACATTGTAGATCAAGTAGCCTTATCCATTGGGCATGGAGTCAAAAATAAAAGGCATGACCTGAAACTAAAATGACTTGAAACATTGAAATGAATTGAAAAACTGAAATGATTAACAAACTGAAATGACTTGACAAACTGAAACTGACAACCAACTGAAATTATTTGTGGTAGCAGACCATCGAGATTTGAGGGCTTCAAATATTGATGATAACCACCCTCCTGTCGAATATATATATATATATATATATATATATATATATATATATATATATATATATATACAATCATGTGAAATGACCCTTCCAGTGTAACAAATATAGAAAATGGCCACTTACTTTAATCACACTCACATTTTCCTTGAGCGGGAAAAAAAAACAAAATCTAGGCAACTCCAAGTATCCACTAAAAATATGATTTTGATCCAAAAGTACAAGAAAATACATCTTCCATGCCAAATATAGAAAATCAGTAAAAGGGTCCTCAATAATTTGAATCGTTACCTTGTATTAAGATCTAGCAGAAACACAAACACACCCTTCATTTTGATCTGAAAGAAAACTTAGTTGTTTATCCATAGGAAGACATAGGGAAGTATGACTTTCTACTAGCTAAGTGTTGACTGTAAATTCCTCAAGTTTGAGCAACTCTAATTATATATTTGGAGTAAAATCAGCATGCACAAGAGGATATAAACCACCTTTTTCTTTATTGCATCTCTCCTCTTCATAATATGCTTGTAATTTTTGATGTTTATTCTCTACCATAATGTATATAAATCCTTATTCATTCATTTCATCAGAAACCTCATCTTGGTCTTCACAAACCTGATCTTGAAATAAATACCCAGAGGAATAACAATCTAAAAAACAAGTAAATGACCTTCTTCATACCTTTGTTGGTATTTGGAAACTGATGAATTATAGAGATCAGTTATTGGGGTTGAGTATCCTTTGGAGACGTTGGCCTCTTTGGACTTGAAGTGATAGGCACGTTTTTGTTTCTCAAATTATCTTGCCTCTGCAATGAGTTGACCACATTCTGGTAACCTCTCTAATAATCTTCAGACTCTGTTGCTAACATGTCATCAATCTCAAGAGAGAAAACTCATTGTTCATTATTATTGAACTCAGAAGATGGAATATGATTATCGTTATTGAAATCCTGCTCAATTTCATTTACAGTCAAAGGGTAAACATCTACTGGTTGGGAATTTTCTTAATTGATTTCTAACCTTTCATATTGATGTAGAGAAAACTCAAACAAAGCCTCTTCAGTCTCATCAATCATTAAATCATCATCATCAATATCAATCCCTATGAATTGAAAAATGTGTTCAAACTTTCCACAGAAATTCTCTATCAACAATAATGAAGGATAATGTTGCTTATAATTGTCACAAAATTCTAAATGAAAATATTTATGTGAATATAGAATGCTAGCATGCAACCCCTCATACCATGTCCTAGAGTCATCCTATAAGTTTTCCATGAACATCTTCATCAAACAATCCTTAGGAAACTATAAACCTAGCCTATGTATATGTATATGAAATTTAATCAAATGTATAACAACATTGTCATCTTTTTCATTTCTAAACCTAGGCAGACCTGTTTTCCAATCTATGTGAGGTATTCAATTTGTAAAACCAGGAATATGAGCTTGATTAATAGGAGCATACCTTCTAGTAGTTGAATCCATATTGAGACAATAGAACCATGATTCTTCTACTACTGATTCTTAGGGTAGTGAAATTACCAATGAAACCTTGATTTATGGATCCTATTTTTAGTGGAGTCTTTGGATCGAGTTGAAGTTGATTGGAGTCGCTTGGTGAATGTTCCAACCTTGATATGTATTCGACCGTTTTCTACCATCAACAATTAGATCTGATCTTTGTCGTTCTCACCTAGGGAAGATGTGATCTTTCGTTCCTCGACAATGATGCCAAATTGTTTTTTCTCCATAGTGTCCTTAGGCTGAGAATGGAAACTAATGGAGGTAACCTCGAACCACTTAGGCTTTGGTAGCTAGCGCTACCAAATCAGAGAGGTCTGTCTCTATGATCCTAGAGCCAAATATGGCTGAAGAGGTTAAAATATATTAGGCTAGGTCTGAGCTCTAGGTTTTTTTAATTTAGGGTTTTTTCTGGATCAGGAGGACAGGTCAAGGAAACTAGGTCAGATATAAAATATTTCAGTTGCAGGAATACAAGGCATGGTAGGTATGTTTACTGACACTTTGAGGTTGTCAATTGTAGTGTAGGGTGGAAAATCAAAGGTTCAAAATGAGCATGACAAGCATGAGTTCATTTATCAGAAGTTGAATAACATAAACATGAAATTACTACCAAAACAGAGCATAAGCTCAAATAATTATGTTTAAAATCCTATAGGAAGATCACTGAAAGAAAAGATATGGAAATAAGATGAACTAATCATTCATAAAAGTGAATTACTAAAGATAAACACTTCCACAAAATCATACCACATGAATCCCTATATAATAGTTGTAATTGGCCTTGTATTTATGAAAGTTTCAACTATACACAAAGCTCCAAGCCTTCTAATCATTGATGTCCAACCTTGAATTTGACTGAAAAAAGCTACATGTAGACCAAAACCATATTCCCCTCTCTTAGGGGTCGAATCCATCATGATAGGAAAAAATTACACAAATTTCTCTAACCATACCTTATACTAGGATGGACTTGGACCCACTTCCATAGCCAGAGATTCTAAACATTCTTCTTGGATGGGTAACTTTAAGGCCAAAGGAATTAAGCTAGAGTTCCATTTTCGACTCTAGTCATATTGAAGATGTAGATGATGAGAAATCAATTTATTCTCTCAAATTATTAGATTGTAGAGTTTCTAGTCTAGAGTATAGTTATTAATTAGTACTATGCTTCTTTTTTGACTCTAGAGTCTACAGACCATTTAGAGCCTCATTTTTTGATGTATTTTGGACTTGAATGATTAAAGTTTGTGATGTAGTTTTCTCCAAATATACTAATTTTTAGCACAACATTATCAAAACCAGACTGATTTTGGAAAAATCGGCTAGGCCCACCAATTTTGGGACCATATTGGTTTGATTGAATGTTCCAAACCTGAAAAGACAGGTTTACTGTGGAAATACAACTAACATTAATCGGGACCATTTGAACTATTTTTAATATAAATATTAAGAAAATTTATAAAGTAAAATCAATTAAAAAAGTATGTCATCAAACCTAAACCTGGGCCCCCTAATGTGGATTGAAGGGATCCCACCCTCTATTTGACACACACAAATTCATTTAAGCAATTTGGAACTTTTGACATGAGTTTCCTGGGCTAATTTGGAGATTTGATTTAAGGGATGATTTTACAATGAAAACCTATATTGGAAGGACTTGGACCTACTTCCACAACTATATGATTTAAACATTCTTGGTGGATGGGTACCTTTAAGGCCAATGGGATCAAGCCAGAGTTCCATTTTAGACTTTAGTCATTTTGAGGATGTAGATGATGAGAAATCAAATGATTATCTCAAATTATTAGATTGTAAAATTTGTAGTCTATACTATAGTTATTAATTATTACTATGCTTATTTTTGGACTCTAGAGACCATTTAGAGCCTCTTTTTTTATTTGTTTTGGTTCATATGTGGATTTCACTTGATTCTATTTCATTTATATGAACCCTTATTTGCTAAATACATGAGAAAATTTTCATATTTGTTTGTATATATGTCGATTCAGATGGATCCACATGAATACATTTATCTTTTTTTTTTTAAGTTTAAATATTTTATGTACTTTTTTTTCAATAGTGTGGTTCTGATTACATTGGCTCAGCATTGGGAATTGTGATTATGCATTTAAAATAAAGGGAAAAGTGTCATGACAATTTCTATGGAGTGTGAGATAAACCCAGTAGAATCAATCACGGAGTGAGAAGTAGATCTTTGATGACTTTGAATATGGTTTCAAGCACAAAAAAATTCACATTATATGTAACAAAGATCAATATTTGTTACTCCAAACCAAAATATTCACTTTCCAATACTTCAAAAAATTATTCCCAACAAGAAATCCTCAAAGAAAAATTTTAGCAGGAATAAGGGTTTGAGAAAACATAAAATAGGTTATAGAAATATTTACCATGAAAAATATTCTTGTAAATATTATTCCCTTTAGTTTATAGACATAGCTCTGTAATACTAACATCATTATAAAAATGTAGAATATTTGTAAAAGATAGGGGAGTATAAGCTTCGTAAATCAATTGCATGATTTTGAATATAAAGATCACTAAGGGCTTAAAATTGATATCGAGGACAATATTATTTACTCTGTTAGGATCCATACATAAATAAATAACATATAGTCAAATAGGGATATTAAATACCCCTACTTAGACATAGAGATGAAGAGGTAAGAAATAGGTTGTGGGATCACATTTCACAATCCAAATCATAGCCTTTACATGGCTTACACTCCATGATAACATTCTAACCCATAATAATCTTGAGAAGAGAGGATTCCATGGGCCGAAGAGAAGTTGAGAAGATGGTCAACCATTTTTTTCTACGAGAAAGATTAATAGAGACATAAGATTATAGTTCCATAAGGGACAATATATAAATTGAGATTGTAGAATAGCGTATAATCAATTTTGTAAATGTATTTTTGCCTATTTTTTGAAAAAATTATCCTTTTGGAATTTTAATTTTTTATCATCGTTTTGACCTATGACGATATAGTCAATAGAGAAGGAACCATATGGAGGTGTCACCATTTTAGTGAAGGAAACGCTACAAACCAAGATGAGGCTATCTGCTTGTGAGGGAAATAATATAATCAATGTTGGAACTTAAAGGAGGTAATGGATAGAAAAAATGGAAATAAAATTGTTATAATAAGAAATAAATGATTGGTAAAAAAACGTCTTCGCTTTGAAATTTGTAAACAATCCTTGAAGTGTGGATATGTATAAAATTTGATAGAGAAACCAATGATAAGCTACCTAGGTAAAGATAGAGGAGTTCTTGAGGATGAGAGGGGAAGTTAGACTCACCTATGCTTTAGGAATAGGTCAAGATACTACCTAAAATATCACACAATTGTATAATGGATCAATTTTAGTGAGTTGATTTGAATTATAGTAAATATTTTTTGGGTAGTGGCAGTTTCATATTTTAGGTATGGACCAGTTTTGCGATGGAATTTTCTTAAGTATAGTTTACATATATTCTTGAAATTGTAGGTTTGTAGACACACTAAAATAATAATTTATTTTATAGAAAAATAAAACTTCTTTCCATTTTTTCCTTTAAAAAACATCAGAGGATTTCTGATTTCTATATTTTGGTCATGTTGAGGAGTGTGGCTAGCTGGGAATCAAATGATTTTTGAGGATACAGAGATTTCATCCTTTTTAGTGGTCAATCAAATAAGAGATTTAGCCTTGGAATAAAAAATTAAAATTGAGGATGGACTTATGGATGAAGGGGGTGAACTGATGGAAAAATCATTTTTGGATTTCATAGATGAATCATCTCAGAGTCTTCTAACCTGGTATTTTCCTAGTGTGCTAGCTATACCTAAATAGCTTGCCAGTATTCAAGACAAATTTGTACTCTAGACAGTGATTTTGTACCTTTTAAACCATAAAATGCTTGGGTGGTTGTATCCAAGGCTAATCTCAATCTGGTGCTTTTTCTCATGCGTGTGCGGAGCTTAGAGACACAAGTATCCAAAATTCCAATTGTATTAAAGGCTTGTGTTCACATGTTACTAATCCCTTCGATTTTATAAAGGTATCCAATAATCTCTCTTTGGATTGTGGTAGAGTTTGTTAGTGGATAGATAGGTTGAGTGGTCAAGTTTTCTGAAGGCCTAAAATCAACTATGCCAAGGTGGGAATTTGTCAAATAAATCAAGTTCGACTACCAACAATGCATTAATTGACTAGTGAATTAGAAGGAATATAAATCCATGTATTTGGGTTCCATTCACAAAGTGAGATTCCAGACTTAAATCACATGATATTGAAAAGGATAAGGCCTTTTCAAGCCTTGGGAAATATTAATGGAAAAATTACCCATTGGAATTGTAATTTAAGCTAAAGGATGCCTAGAATAACAAATAAAAACAAAAATTGATCATAAAACTTGAAAGGAGGATTATTTGTGGTTTGAATAGAAGTTCAACAATGTGAAAATTTGTATGGTTGGTTAAAGAAATTTTCGAAATATGCTTGTTTTTTTTTTTTTGAACAAGATCATCTAATTTTTGGCATTCACTTTACTCAAATATCATGGAAAATCGTACAACAAGTTACAAACGAGGTTAACCTAAAATCTATTTTCTCATAACCCAAGAAAATGTACGATGGCACTTCATTCATTAATGAATTCTAAATTTGGGTAATTCCTTGTACAAATGACTAGATAGTTGCAAAGAAAATATAAATGTATAAGCGTTACGATAAAATCATTAGGGAATTAAGAAATACACAAAAGTTAAAATCCAATAGATGGAAAAAATGACTAAGGTAAAACCATTACCTATTGTTAATATCAAAAAAATAAATTCAAATCTTAGCACTTCCATAGATGATGGAGGACTTGGAAGGACTTGGAAGGAAGGGCTTCCACTAATGATGGAGGAATTGGAAGGACTTGAAGGAAGGACTTCCATTGATGATGGAGGACTTGGAAAGGGTTTTTCATGAAAACCCAAGAGAGAATGAGCATTTTCCTTCGTCTGAAAGATGGATTGGGGAAACAACCTAGGTAGGCATGCAAAAAGAGACAACACCTTCATATTTTTCAGATGAATCCCACAACTTGTAAAAAAAATTGGTTGGTATATAGAAAGGTAACAATTATTATTTTTTTAACTAGTCTTCCACCTAAAACAATGAAGCCAATTACCATATTTAGAATTACGAAAGGTTATGTACCATGCACAAATTTATATTGGGCCTTTATCTTTACTAATATTTGCACAACATTACCACAATTTTCACATTGGGAATAATTTTTAAGGCCTTTACCAATGGACATGAAAAGGGCCTTAAACTAGGAATACGGGAACCGTTATTTTTCTTTGCGTAAAAAGAATTAGTATGAGGGAAGGAGAAAAATGATTTTACTTCTAAAATGAATATTTTCATGCTGAAGGTCCATGAATTTGGAATTGAACAACCACATATCTCCTCTCTAACTAATCTTAGGGATATATGGGATTTCAATTCCATTATGAATTTCTTCACACCAACCATAGGAGTCAAAGAATGCACCATGGGTAGGGGAGGTAAACCACGGGGAATTCACTCAATGAACCTCTAACATATCACGTGCAGTCATAGCATATTAAACAATACCCTTAATTAGTGTACATATTGGAAAATACCTCTAAAAATCACATTATTTAACCCCCTACCAATATAAACCCAATACTGGCATGTGTTGTCCTCAATGGAAAACTAAACGATGAAATGAGATGATTGGAAATATGATGCAGTGTTGTCCTTGATGGCAAACTTCTCTCGATGAATTTGTACTTGATGAAATTGTTAATGATGTAAATTTGATGTATCTACAAGCAAGATAGAAGTTGGCAAAGGAAAGAATCTACGTATGCAAGAAAAAAATGTTTAACAAGGTATGTAACAAAGAATACGTGTGTTTGTTTAGGAGAAGTCGTATGCATGAAAGATCGTGCCAAGTCACAGATAAAGGCTCCAATTGCGCTCTAAATTTATAAAACCAGGGGTTACTACCATGGTATTGACCCATTGTATTGAGCGCTGGATTTTCTATTTGATCTCGTCCAGGAATACCATTGGAAGTAATGTGGTTTTGACTCATGGTATTGAAAAAGGCTAAATCTTTATAAGGATAAGAATTTCATTGTGCAAAGTGTGTGTGTCTGGGCTTTAATGAATACTTCACTCTGAAGTATATCTGCATGGTTGAACTCTGCTCTAAATTGATAGATCTGAATCTATGATGCATCTATGAACATAATGAAGGTTCAAGATTTCTAGATCTTGAAATGGTGAATCTCTTGGATGATCTGAATTGAAGTGATGAAGACCTGGCGCAAATCTGTTGAAGAAGTTGAAGAAATCTGGGTAAGTTCATAGATCTGGTCTGATCTGCAAAATTTATCTTTTATAGATCTATACGCAGGTTCATTTCGTGAAAAGAGCGTGTATACGCGGCTCTATTCAGACAAAAGCGCGTATGGCTTGTTAAAGTTTTTTTGACAAATTGCACAAATGTATACGCGGGTTCACTTCAGTAAGGGCGCGTGTATACGCGAGTATGTTTAACGAAAAGTGCGTATGATATTTAAATTGCTGGTTGCTCATAAGATAATTGAGGTTCTGCATATCTGTTCTGAAGTCTGGGCTGTCTCTAATATTCTGGTTACAGTGGTATCACTATTCTGTTTGATGAAATGAGAAAAGGATGCTTGTTGACAAGTGAAGGATTGTGGTGAAGACTGTTTGATCCAGTTTGAAAATTGATGAAACGTGGTCTACAGTGGATCTGAGGGTTGAAGCCTTCAGTCTAAAAGTAGAAGCTTTCTGCCAGTAGAGGCTGGTGCAAATATCAGGGGGTTGTAGCTCCCTTCCAGGAGAGGCTGGTAAAGGAGAGAAGGTTGTAACCTTCTGCAGGTGGGTGCCTGCGTGCTGGTATGAGTCTGCGCCAGTACATGATTGTAAGATGTTTTCTTTATATAATAAATATTGAAGACTGAGACGACGGCAGCGGTGGTTTTCTCCCGAATTGGGTTTCCACCTTAAATCCTGGTGTTCTTGTGTGTTGATGATATGTGATGCTTTATTCTGTTCTTACTACACCTGTTTACTGCTTTCTTAACTTCTGATGAATGAATAAAGCACTGATCTAAGTTAAGAATTAATTGCTTATTTGTATCTCTGTGCATACGCGAGTTTCCTTCTGGTTATCTGTGTATATACGCGAGTTCTGTTCAGGAAAGTAGCGTATGGGTTTAAAAGAAAGAAAAATAAATAAGTTTTCTAAATACTGATTCACCCCCCCCCCTCTCAGTATTTTCCCAACAATTGGTATCAGAGCCAGGTCCTTCTGAAAAGGCTTAACCGCTAGAAGGAAGTTCAAGCAAGATGAGCAATCAAGAGGGAACAACATCCATCAAGCCTCCGCTCTTCAACGGAAGTAATCTAATCTTCTGGAAAATAAGGATGAGGTCCTATCTTCAGTCTATGGGAGCAGATATATGGGCCATTGTTGAACAAGGATATCAATATCCAGCCACTGTACCAACGGATGCAACAGAAAAGAAGAATTATGAAACAAATGCAAAGGTGGTCAATGCTCTATTAGGGAGTCTAACTGAATCAAAATTTGTCAAGGTCATGCAGCTGAATACAGCAAAGGCAATATGGGACAAAATCATTCTAAGTTATGAAGGTGATGCAAAGGTAAAAAGTGCAAAACTCCAAACTCTCAGGATTGAATATGAAAAGTTAAGAATGCATAGTGATGAGAGTATTGCTAGTTTCTTTTTACGTCTTGATGACATTGTAAATCGTATGAGAAATCTGGGAGAAACAATAGTAGAATCTACTTTGGTTGAGAAAATCTTGAGATCACTAACGACAAAATTTGAGTCAAAAGTTTCTGCTCTTGAAGAAAAACAGGATCTTTAAAACCTTACTGTGGTGCAACTTCATGGCATTCTAACTGCTTATGAAATGAGAAGAGGAGGACCATCTGAAGTCAAAGAAGCCGTATTTAGAGCTTCTACAAAAGGGAAAGAAGTTCAAGAAGCAGAAGGATCAGGATATATTTCAGAAGAAGAGGAGGCAAACTTTGTAAAGAAACTTCAACTTGGTACAGGACGGTTTAGAGGTAAGCTTCCTTTCAAATGCTTTAATTGTGGAAGAGTTGGTCACTATACTGCTAAGTGTCCTTACAAAGAAACACTTGCTAAAGGAAATGAAGTAGCAAGAAGAAATAAGAACCGGTCTAACACTAGAAAAATTTACTATACTCATGAAGACAGTGATGGGTTATCTGATAGTGAGGAAGAAGGTGAACAAGATCTTAGACTTCTTATGGATTTTGAAAATGAATCTAAAGAAGAAAAGGATACTTTTATGGATGCTCTAGAGGACAATGATTTTCTTAATGAAAACAATCAACTCAAAATATGCTTAGAAGAAAGTAAAATAATCATAGAGACTTTGAAAAATCAGATTGAAGAAGAGAAGAAGCACAATGAAAAATTAGAATGTGAAGTGGTAAGTCTAAGAAAAGAACTTGAGAAAGTAAAGACTCTGAATCTTAGATTTGCTAAAGGATCTGAAACCTTGGATGAAATTATCAAGGTACAACGTTCTCCTCTTATGAAGACAGGTCTTGGATATACCAGAGAATCTTCTCAGGCTTCAGCACCAAACTATCTAAAAGCAGCTACAACTAGTCTACAACATTCTGCCACTCAGCAAAGGGATAAAGACCCCTCACAGGTAAAGCATGATCAGCTCAAGTCAAGGAACTTCAACTCAAATACTCTTCAAAGGAACACCAACCAGCAGGTAAATTCAAATAGAAGATTTCATGATCGCATAAATTTCTACTTCAATGGATAATGTTTCTCATGTCACAATTTTGGTCATAAAGTTGTTCAATGTGTTGCATATAAAACTATCATGACAAGAGAAGCAAGAAAGAAAAGGACTGATATTGTAACAAAGAAGAATACCTATAACAACTTTTCTCCTCTTCAAAAGGAAGTTGAATGTACTTATTGCAATAACTTTGGCCATGAAGAATCTGAATGTAGGAGCAAAGTCCAGCTAAAAGAACATGTTCCTTCAAGCACCAAAGTATGGAAAAAGAAGGATTTGCAGGTTGAAAATTGTGGCATAGCTTTATTTGCAGAAGGTGAAGAAAATCAATGGTACATTGATAGTGGATGCTCAAAACACATGACAGGTGACAAGAACAAACTTCTTGCATATAGTGCTCTAGAAAAAGAAAAGAATGTTACTTTTGGAAATGATACACCTGCTGTTATTAAAGGAAAAGCGTCTGTTTTCTTAAAAGAAAAAGTGAAAGCCAATAATTTCATGTATGTGGATGGATTAAAACATAACTTGTTAAGTGTAAGTCAAATGTGTGACCAAGGAACTGAAGTTGTCTTCAGTTCAAAAGAATGTGTGGTACGTGATCTTGATAAAGGTAAAAAAATTATAAAAGGAAACAGAACTCTAAGTAACCTGTATGTATTGAAGAACTGCAAAGAACAATGTTACTTGAGAAAATCTTCAGAAAATTGGCTATGGCATAGAAGGTTGGGGCATCTGAGCTTCTCTCAAATCAACAAGTCAAGCAGACTTAAAGCTGTTCGTGGTCTTCCTACTATTACTCTTCCTGAAAATATCATATGTAAATCTTGCCAATTCGGTAAGCAGACCAGAGTGCAGTTTAATGCCAAGGAAGGATCATCAAGTGGGCCTCTTGAACTTATTCATACAGATATATGTGGACCTATGAGGAAAAATTCACCACGTGATGAAGAATACTATATCTTATTTATTGATGATTTCTCTAGAATGTGTTGGATTGGGTTGCTTAAACACAAAGATGAAGAATTTGAGAAATTTCAGATATTCAAAGCTCTGGTTGAAAATGAATTAGATCTAAAAATCAAATGTCTTAGATCTGATCGAGGAGGTGAATATACATCAAATGAATTTCTTGAATTTTGTGAACAACATGGCATAAAAAGACAGTTTTCTGTAGCAGGCACTCCACAACAGAATGGTGTAGCAGAAAGAATGAATAGAACAGTTCAACAAATGGCTAGAGCCATGCTTGATGATTCTGGAACACCTGACACATTTTGGGGAGAAGCAGCTCATACAGCGGTAAATATTCTCAACAAGGCACATGTTCGTGTAAATAGTGACAAAACGCCATATGAACTCTGGTATGGTAATCCTCCCACTATGAAGCATTTTAAAGTTTTTGGGAGCAAATGTTTTATCAAAAATAATGATGAAAATCTTGGCAAGTTTGAACCAAGAGCAGATGAAGATATACTTCTTGGTTATTCCTCTCAAAGTAAAGCATATAAATGTTACAATAGAAGACTTCAAAAGATTGTTGAATGTATTGATGTTGTTATTGATGAGTCTCCTGCAGCTCCAAAAGAAGAAAAACAAACAACAGATGAAGGTGATGATGACGTATATCCTTCTACATCAAATAGAAATGATACAGACAGTGAACTCAATGAAGAATCTAGAGATGATTTATCTGAAAAAGCCCCATCCAGATATGTTCAAAATAACCATCTAGAATCTCAAATTTTGGGTGACAAGGGATCAGGTGTACAAACAAGAAGGACTCTTGTGGGATCCTCTAGCTATTTGGAATTTCTATCCAATGTTGAACCACACAATGTCAATCAAGCTAGCAAAGATGAATGTTGGATTCAAGCCATGAATGAAGAACTTGATCAAATTGAAAAGAATCACACTTGGGAGTTAGTTCCAAGACCACATGATAAAAATGTCATTGGAACTAAATGGATATTCAAAAACAAGTTAAATGAAAATGGGGATGTTGTAAGAAACAAAGCTAGACTTGTTTTCAAGGGGTACACTCAACAAGAAGGTATAGACATGGAAGAAACTTTTTCTCCTGTAGCTAGACTTGAAGCTATAAGAATGTTTCTTGCCTTCTCAAGCTTTCAACAAATCAAAGTTTATCAAATGGATGTTAAATATGCTTTTCTCAATGGTGATCTAGAAGAAGAGGTTTATATAGAACAACCAGAAGGATTCATTTTGGAAAATGATATAAATCTTGTTTGTAGACTTAAAAAGGCTTTATATGGTCTCAAACAAGCTCCAAAGGCATGGTATTATCGTCTTGACAAATATCTTCATCAACAAGTATTTACAAAGGGGTCTGCTGATAGCAAATTATACACAAAAATTGAAAATGATAAATTATTGATTGTGATTGTATATGTTGATGATATCATCTTTGGAAGTAATGAAGAATCTATGAGTCAGAAATTTGCTTCTATCATGCAGCAAGAATTTGAAATGTCTTTACTTGGGGAACTAACATTCTTTCTTGGCTTGCAAGTGCATCAAACTACAGATGGTATATTCTTATCACAAGAAAAATACCTTAAGAAAATTATGAAGAAGTATGGCATGGAAGAGTGCAAACCTGTAAGTACACCAATGATAACCGGATGTAATCTCAGTTCTCATGATGATTCTCCCACGGTGAATCAACCAGAATACAGATCTATGATAGGAAGTCTACTTTATCTCACTGGGACTAGACCATACATTATGCATGCAGTTGGGATTGTTGTACGATTCCAAGCTAATCCAAAAGAGTCTCACCTTCAGGCTGTCAAAAGAATATTCAAATATCTACAAGGAACTCAAGACTTTGGACTATGGTATCCAAAGAATGCTGATCTTACTCTTCATGATTACACTGATGCAGATTGGGCTGGAAATGTTGATGATTGGAAAAGCACTAGTGGTGGTGCATTCTATATGGGACCCCGGTTAGTATCTTGGTTCAGCAAGAAGCAAAATTCTATTGCCTTATCTACAGCAGAAGCAGAATATGTGGCTGCCGCATCTTGTTGCACTCAACTCCTTTAGATGATGCAAACCTTACAAGATTTTCAAATCAAATGTACACCTCCTATCTCCATTATGTGTGATAATACAAGTGCCATCAGTATCTCAAAGAATCCTATTATGCATTCGAAGACCAAGCACATTCCCATCAAGTATCACTTCTTACGTGAACAAGTGCTTGAACAAAAGGTGAAGTTGGAGTATGTTCCCTCCAAAGAACAAGTTGTTGATATATTTACCAAACCTCTGCCCAGGGAAGCGTTTGAATATCTCAGACAGAAGCTGGGTGTTGTCTCTGCCTCTCAGAAGTTCAGATCTGATTAAATTCAGAAGATTACATTGGATACGCGGGTTTCCTGAAAGACAGTCGCGTATATACGCGAGTTTATCCTCAGAAAGCCACGTATGGTTGATTGCTGACAATTTTGGTGAGGGGTCGGCACTGTTTAACACAACTGCAGTGCTGTTTGATATCTCTGATGTTGTATGGTATCTCTGGTGATGTTTTATCTCTTCTATTTTTGATTCATTTTTTGAAATTGGGTGAAGATGCCTTGATGATCTTCTGTTGAAAGTGTTTAGGATGCACAAGCTAAGGGGGAGATGAAGGAGTAAACTGATGTACAGGTTCAGGGGGAGCATTAGCCTTGCTGAGTATTATGCATTGGGCATTATGATTCTGAAATATGATCACTTTCTTGAAGTTATTTTTGGTTTTGATTATAAAAGGTCATATTTGTAATTTGATGTAAAGGTCATGTTGAGATCAATGTTGTAAATTGTTATTTTCAGTCATGTAAGGACTTGTTCAAATTTGTGAACCCACTTGAGTCTCATATGTAAATACACTTGGTCGGATCTTTGATGTAAGTATGAGTCTTTGGTGATAGGTAGGTCATAGAGTCATGTACTTCATTGAAAAACATGTTTTCAGCATGAACTCATGGGGAGCATGGTAACTTCAGTGCACATCAGATCTACAGCGCTCTTCTTTCGCATGAGGAGGAAAACTTCGTGATGGTTTTGATCCGCCCTTTGCCCTTGCTGTCAAAGGGGGAGAATGACATGGTGTTTGAATAGGGGGAGATTGATCAAACACCATTGTGGTTTCCATCAAGTCCAAAGGGGGAGATTGTTGGCATGTGTTGTCCTTAATGGAAACTTAATTGATGAAATGAGATGATTGGCAATATGATGCAGAGTGTTGTCCTTGATGGCAAACCTCTCTGATGAAGTTGTACTTGATGAAATTGTTAATGATGTAAATCTGATGTATCTACAATCAGTACAGAAGTTGCAGAAGAAAGAATCTACAGTTTGTGCAAGAAGAATGTCAAACAAGGTATGTAAATTACTCTGGGTTTCTGACACAGAGAGGGTACGTACGCCGTGGAAGAAAGATCTGTACTTGAAGTCACGTATGCTAATTGCACTCTAATTTTAGCAAGTAGGGGGTTAAACATTAGATAGGCCCATTGTGATGATCGGTGGATTGTTTATTTGATCCCTTCTAGGAATACCATCGGAAGGTAATGTGGTTTTGTCATGGTGTGAAAAGGATAAATCTATGGGAGAAGAATTTCATTGTGCATGGTGCATAGGTCGGGCTTGAATGAATACTTCACTCTGAAGTATATCTGCATGGTTGAACTCTGCTCTTAATTGATAGATCTGAATCTATGATGCATCTATGAACATAATCAAGGTTCAATATCTCTAGATCTTGAAATAGTGAATCTCTTGGATGATATGAAATGAAGTGATGAAGACCTGGCGCAAATCTGTTGAAGAAGTTGAAGAAATCAGGGTAAGTTCATAGATCCGGTCTGATCTGCAAAATTTATCTTTTATAGATCTATATACAGGTTCGTTTAGTGAAAAGCGCGTGTATACGCGGCTCTATTCAAACAAAAGCGCGTATGGGTTGTTAGGGTTTTTCTGATAAATTTCACAAATGTATACGCGGGTTCACTTCATTAAGGGCACGTGTATACGCGGGTCTGTTTAAAGAAACGCGCGTATGATATTTAAATTGCTGGTTGCTCAGAAGATAATTGAGGTTCTGCATATCTGTTCTAAAGTCTTGGCTGCCTTTGATATTTTGGTTACAGTGGTATCACTGTTCTGTTTGATGAAATGAGAAAAGGATGTTAGGTGACAAGTGAAGGATTGTGTTGAAGTTGTTTGATCCAGTTTGAAAATTGATGAAACGTGGTCTGCAGTGGATTTGAGGGTTGAAGCCTTCAGTCTAAAAGTAGAAGCTTTCTGCCAGTAGAGGCTGGTGCAAATATCAGGGGGTTGCAGCTCCCTTCCAGGAGAGGCTGGTAAACGAGAGAAGGTTGTAGCCTTCTGCATGTGGGTTCCTGCGTGCTGGTATGAGTCTGCGCCAGTACATGATTGTAAGATGTTTTCTTTATATAATAAATATTGAAGGCTGAGACGACGGCAGCGGTGGTTTTCTCCCGAATTGGGTTTCCACCTTAAATCCTGGTGTTCATGTGTGTTGATGATATGTGATGCTTTATTCTATTCTTACTGCACCTGTTTACTGCCTTCTTAGCTTCTGATGAATGAATAAAGCACTGATCTAAGTTAAGAATTAATTACTTATTTATATCTCTGTGCATACGCGAGTTTCATACAGGGTATACAAATATCACTTGATTCGTTCGGGAAAGTAGCGTATGGGTTTAAAATCAAGAAAAATAAATAAGTTTTTCTAAATACTGATTCACCCCCCCTCCCCCTCTTAGTATTTTTTCCAAAACCCAATACGCCTTCCCAATTTAAAAATACCCTACTTTTACTATATATTGTAGGTATCCATTTTTTCATTAACATTTTTATACCCCTTTATATTTTTTCATTAACTTTGAGCTCCATTTTTTATACTTTCCAATATAAAAACCCTTTACCCCCCGTATATCCCCCAATATATTATGTCTTTTTCTCCTCATTATATATCCCCCAATATGAGCCCACGTGCTATGATATTTCTCTCGTACTGAAGCCCCCGTGAGGCAAACAAGGGAATTAGGCCATAGGAGAATATTTTTATCTCAAAGGCTATGGGCTAGACTTAAAAACCACATGGATTTTCTTTAATGGATTTTTGGTCTTAAGTCGAGATATGGGAACCATATGAGTTATTTCTCACCACATATGGGAGTTAGTGTCTATGCTATGGCCAAGAGAGGAAAACAAGGGCCTTAGTCCCCAAATTAATATTTTTCATTCTCAATTATCATTAACAAGACCTATAGCTAGGAATATGGCCATTTAGTATGTTTTGCATCATGAGAATGGGTCCAATTTTCTTTACTATGGCCGAGGAAGTAAATTAAATAAAAAGGGACTTAAGTCATAAATAATCACTGGTCATTAAAAGGTATTCAAATCATTACATTAGTTATATTCTCTAAGGTATATTCTTTGGCGTATAGAAAGGATGTGTATACCATTCAAAGTTTTTACACACCACGATTGGGTATTGGAGCCTCATCATTGGACCTTAATGAAATTATGAGGCTTTAAAATCAAATATGATGCTTACTAGTGCAGGTTTGGTCAAAACAGGAATATAAGGGGCTCAGGACTTATTTGAATTTTTGATGATTAATCTTTGTGAAGTAGTTCTCAAAGAACCACACATGACCCCTATAGGGGATCCTATGCCTCTATATGGGATCTTTAGTATCATTGGTGTGTTTTATATAGTAATAATGGTTCTTAGGCTTGTACCATGGAAAAGGGACGAAAACAATGGCCTCAAAACAAAAATGAAACTTCTTTGGCTTACATTACATGAATAATGCGATAAAGAACAATATAAATCCCCTTTGATGGATTTTAGGCCCCCATATAGCATTATAAATGGATTCATAGACCCCTTTAGGGGGGTCGTTGAATATATCTACCTAAATTTTAATAATGCAGATGTATTTACACACCTCCTTAAAGGGGTCTCTAAATTTTAACACTATATATGGATTCAAAGACCCATCTATCTCTAAATTTTAACACTGCATATGGATTCAGAGATGACAGACCCCCTTAAAGGAGTCCTTGAATCTTTTTATAGTTTTGAAAGTAAGTGAAATGTAACACTTCAGTATCAAAATTGCAATTTTCCATTTTCGGAGTGACACAATTAAAAATGACTAGCACAATGAATAATTCATATACTTATTGTACTTGTTTGTTGGTCATATTTTTATTCTTGGAATATAATACTCATTTACATTGCTAATTTGTAATTTTGTCATTTATTATCTAGTCATATATTTTAGTCGTGGACTAAAGTAGTCATTTAAGTTAGTCGCTTTTAGTTGCGTCACTTACTATCTAGTCATATATTTTATCCCTAGACTAAATTAGTTTCCTAAGTAATTAATTTTTAGTTGGGTCACTTAAAATTATTCAAATATAGTAGTAATTCACTTGAAATAATTGTGGTGAATAATGTTTTTAGTCGCGTAGTCATTGATCTAAAATTTTATACTAGTGTATAGAGTCTTTTTAGTTTTTGTAGATTAATGTTGTCCTTAGCTAATTTCCTTTTTTTCCTTAAAGTATCCAATGGTTAGCTAATTTCCTTTTTTTCCTTAAAGTATCCAATGGTTTGAATAATAAACCAACATTCCTCTTTCTAATAATTTTAGCTATTTTTCCAGTTACACCATGAATGTATGAGAGGCAGGCCTTCACACTGGAAGGTTGTAGATTAGTTAAATTATGTGAGGGGTTTCTCATGTCTTTTTCTCTCTTGAGGGCCTTAGAAATGTCATTATTATTGTATCCAATACCTTTGAATACCTTACTGAGGTGATTTAATTCTTGATCCAAGTGATCTTTATCATATATCCTAACAAATATTAAGGATGTATTGAGGATTCCAAATTTTTTAGGTAGGTGATGGTGGGAATGTGCATGTAGGTAAATATAAGCATGGATCTTCCTTCTGAATACGTGATGTGCTAAGGTGCCATCCTTATTTCTAGTAATTAATACATCTAGGAAAATAATGTAGTTATTATCGTCTAGTTATAGAGTGAATTTTACGCCATCAAATATTCCATTTAGATGTTCAAAGAATTTTTTGAGTTCTTTCTTACCATGTTTCCATTTCATATTAGTATCATCAATGTATCTTTTCCATTTTGTAGGTTTTAATTGGTAGGAGTCTAATTCTTTTTTTTTTCAAATTTTCCCATATATAGATTTGCTACAGTAGGAGAAAGGGGGGAACATATGGCAACACATGTGAACTACTCATAGTATTCTCATTGGAAGCTAAATATTGTTGAGTGAAGTAAAAATTTAGAAATCTTGGTAGTTTTTGGGTTAGTTATCTCCTAGAGAAACCAGATAACATCCTCTAAGGGAATCCTAATGAATAATGAAATCGTATCAAAGTTACTGATTAGGTCATCATTATTTACTTTTTCCTCATTGACGAGTTTAACAAAGTCATATGAATCCTTGATGAAGGAGTCAAGGTGGCCTATAAGGGGGCTTAATTTTCCAGCCACATACTTAGCTAATCATACGTGGGAGAACAAATGGTATTAGAAAAATGTCTAAAAGGAATGCCATATTTATGAATTTTAGGGAGAGATGGGAACATTTATAATCATTTACTCCCATATAGCAGAGTTATGAAAACATTTACCAAATCCATGAGACTGTAAAGTTACCACGACCACACTTATATTATTTATAATAGTGTGTCATGACTGGAACAACCAACACCATATCTACATACTTGTAGAATGACTTGGGTCATTATAGATTATAAAATAATGTCATCTAAATATAATTGGTGTAAACAAAAGTTATGATTGAAGTAAAAACTATCTCATCTGACTCCTTACTCAGAAATAAAATGAAAACTCTAAAACTAAGGTTCAAAGTACAAGTATATTTTCACCTCTTCATCATTGAGAAATGACACATATTCCAATGATGCTATGAACTTCTTAGATTAATCATCCAAGGTGAGTTTTCCAATTATTAGTTCATGTAATTCATGTCCCTTGTCATTATGATACCCCTATATATCTACTACAGTTGTTTCATGTTTTAATAACCCTTTCATGCATGACAGGTTTTACAGTAGTGTTGTGTTTGGCATTCTCTTCACATCTTGTTCTCTAATGAATATTTCATTATCTAATTTGCAAATATGAAGGTGTTCCTTAAAACTCTTCATTTTGTCAATAAGGTGGGGAGATGTTACCTCTTCTCTCCACTTTTCCTTAGAGGATACAAGTAATGAGATGTCCCTTTTTGCTAGACATTCTTCTCTTTATTTTCACCATTTGAAATTTTCCTTATCTGCTAATATAACACAACAAAACTAGTATCATTAAAAATTATAACTATTAAACATGTCTTTTACCACTACTTCATTTGTTCCTAGGCCTATACCATCATGTTTATCTTACTACATCAAACTCAAGCATGTATTCAAGAAACGTCATTGTATTCATATATACAAAAAAATAATTTCACATAAGTACACAATAAATTATATATATATATATATATATATATATATATATATATATATATATATATATATATATATATATATATATATATATAGATAGATAGATAGATAGATAGACATATAATTTAAATTATTTTGTATACAATATTATATCTAGGTTTGATGCTAAACCTTAGTTCTAATACCACTTTGTAACATACCTTGTGCCTTAATGCTCAATTAAGGATAAGGAGGTATGCAATTTTTTTCTTCTTCAAAGCATAATAATCATCTCAGATATTACTTTGTAACACACACAACACCTAAATCCTTATTTAAGGATGTGGGGAATCACATTTTATCTAAAGCATTTTATCAAAATATTCCCACACATTATCAAATCACCATCCAAAAAATCACATTTTGTTAGGCATTTCATGAAAAATTTTACATACAGAGTTTATTTTCTCAAACCCCAAACTTCCATAAAGTATATCTCAAAAATTAAGAAGGACCAAAATATGAAATTTACGACATAGGTACCTCAAGGTATTTTCTTTGTCTCCTACAAGTTTTGTAATATGAAACATCTAAGAAAGAAATTTATGGCAAAAATTCCAAGATGACATGTTTTAAGGTCTGATTTATGAAGCATGTAGGAGACCCAACTTCTTTACGAAACATCTTGAAAAATATAGTGAAATACAATATGAAATATTTACCATAATTTCCTTGGTATTTCCCCCAAGTATGGTCCAAGTTTCAGCCTTTGAAACCACCTTGAAGAACATTTATAGCAAAAATTTCAAACTTCCCTTATTTAGGAGCATTTGGGAAGCTAGAATTTATTAGAGCATAACTATGAAAATATAGTGAATCAAGATATTAAATATATACATGATTTCCCTCAACATTTACCCTCAACGTAGTCTAAATTTTATCCTCTCAAAGCACTAAGAAGAAAAGTTTTATCATAAATGCCAAACTGGCCTTCTTTTATGAGAATTTAGGAAGGTCCATTTTTTGATGGCATAACTCCAAAAATATAGCAAATCAAGATCTAAAAATTGAACTAGATCTCAAACTATATTTAGCACATATTTTTCAAAATATATTTAACATGATTGACAACTTTCATGAGCACTGCCCTGATTGAAAACTCAAACATGATAGTCTCTTCATCCGGTGACAAGGTGGTCCTCCTATGGAACCTAACCAAGGAACCCAAGAAGTATGGTATCCCACGATGGCGCCTCCTATGATAGCCCATTTCCCTCTAAGGCTCTTGGGACGACGAGCTCCACCTCTATGCACCAATGAGGATAACTTGATTATGGTGGGTATGTATATCTAGTAGCATCAATAATAGTCAATATGAGGTGTTGCTACCCTAGCTTCTTCTAGCCTAGGTACCTTTTCTTTTCGTGTGACTTAAGTTTTTTTTCACCTTGGTGGTAATTTGGGTGTGCTGTTGCCTTTTATTTTTCACATAGGTGGTAATTTGGGGGTGGAATGGGCATACATATGCACAATTGTCCATGCTGCAAGCCTTAAACAAAGAGTAAAGGATATGGCTGGTTGCTATTGTGCGGAGGTGCGAAGTAACGTCGTAACTTTTCACCTCCGCTGAATGAAAAGTCTTCGAATAAAAGCAACATAAGTATGGAAAATCAACGACCACGATTTAGGAGTGTCATAGTGATAGGTATTATTTATTGATCATTTATAATCATATAACCCTTAGAAAATAACAAACTCAGTATGCATTATTTATTAATTATTTATAGTCATGTAACCCTAAAAAAATAACGAATATTTTGGTTGGTAGAGCTATTTGTCGGAGGTCGCACGTTTATATCTTAGGCTATCACTGTTACCATTAAAGAAATGAGGTTTTTGTTCCCTGACCAGGAGTCGTGAGTAGTGCTGTGATTTTTTTTTTGGTATGCTGGAGTATAGACACTGTTGACTAAGCATTTGAAGCAAGGAATTGGATTTAATAGTTATGGGTCCAACTATGTACATCAAAAATATTTCTTAGCTCAAATGTTTTATAATCTGAGGTAATTATGGGGAGGTGGTTCTGTAGAAGGAACATGTATAAGGAACAAATGCATTGGCATTTGATCAATTAATTATTTATAACCATAAAAGCTAAGACTATGTTATATTGTAACTATAAATTTTGTTTTTATAATCACATCTTACCCTTTATCTTCTTAATATTTTATTAAAAACTTCTTGAGAATATTTTTAAAAATAGTTATTTGAACAAAACTAAGATTTTCCCACCCCTAACATATTTTCTTCCATAATCCTGCCAAAAACATCATGATCTATTAGTTGCTTCCTTTACATCTAAATTTTTTATTGATAAAATAGAGAAATACATTACATAATAAAATTTAGTAAATTGTAAATATTGGATTAAATATTTAATTACATATTTTAAGAATGATATAAAAAAACATATTATTATAATAATTATAATTTTCTATTAAAATAAAATTTATTTATTATTTAAATTAAAACTATTATTAAAAAATAGCACAATTAAAAAACAATTATATTATTATATTATATTTTTTAAACCGGTACCAAAGTTAAGATGCATCTGGAAGACATGAAAAAAGATTAATATATATTTTCATACCAAGAGGCATCAATGCGAGCTTGAGCAATTATATACATGTATTTTTCAGATCGACGGTTATGTTTTGGAGTGCATCTCTGTCAACCATGCTTCACGAGTAACAGCAAGATTCAATTCCACATTCTAATAATTGATAGGAAGCGTACAAGCCAAAAATAATTATCCGAAAGAAATCGGATTGAGGAATTTAATTTTGGCAAATTTCATACATAAATATATATATAATAAATTAATAATGTTCGAACTATTTTTATTTTTCCTTTCATAATAAAGAAATGATCTGCTATCCCTTTCTGATAGGAGAATCTTTGACGAGAAGGGATTAGTGGTTCACGCATTTCAAAAATCATTTATTTTTTCTATAAATGATAAAGTATTATTTTCAATATTATATTTTATTAAATTTTTTTTTTAATTATATATCTATATTATAATATAAATATATATATATTTTTTATATTTTATATTTTTATATAATAATTTTAGTGAATTACTATTTTCCACATTTTTATTGAATAAATAAAAATATTAATACACATAAGAATATTGATTTCCAAAAATATTCTACATTATTTGAGTTCTAAGTAGATTTGTTAGTGAAACCCTAATCATGTTCCTAAGTAATGGCTTTGGGCTCTAGATGGTTTACTCCTCTACCTCGTTCATTAGCCTAAGTATTGTTGGCTTCAATCCTTTGGTTGTTGGTGGACCTTGCTTTCGACATTCCAAGACTACTAGTTTGATCAAAAAGCTTGATGAAATCCCAAGGATTGTAGTTCATGCCAATGGGCCTCATTGTGTGGCCCTAAGATTATCCGATGAAGGGTTTAGTCAAGCAATTCAAAAACATATAGCCTTCTTGAGGTCACTAAACCTCTGGAACGACAAAAGCCTACGACCTCTCATTAACACAGAACTATCGGTTTGGTTTTGTTCTCTGGGGTTTTCTACAATTTTGTTTGAAGATAAAGTATATTAGGACCTAATTTTTCATAGTGGCTGCTATTTCATCGGAGCACAATGTTTGTACTTGGATCATTGGGTTCCTTGTTTCTTCACACTCAATTGTTCCGGTGGTGGGGGTACTACCTTCCATTGTTCTCTAGGTCACTATATCGTTCGAGCCAAGCCATAAGAAGGGATGTTATATTGTGCTTGAATATCTATTGAGGTAGATATGGAAAAGGTCTTGTTTGATGTAATTAATTTGAACTTCGATAATTGGTGACATTTCTATAAGATATAATATGATCAAATTCCCTTTAAGTGCAAGTTATTCCATGAGTATGGGCATACTCAAAGCTACAAAAACACAAAATAAATTTAAAATAAAATTGAAGAAGGTGACCAATGGTAACAACCAAAGTATATAAGGGGCCCTCCTCTACAAAATGTAGTTTTAAAATCCATAGAAGACAATAGATATGGCTAAAGGGCCTTTCTTCTCCAAAAAAATTGTCATCATGGTGACGAATCATCTTCCAAAAAAAATAAATGATCAGATTCTAAAGGAAACAAGTATGATTTCTTAAGCTAGTGTTTGAAGAAGGAAAAATACATGTGAATAAATTTGAAGGGAACCAAGTGGAATATTCAACTTGAGTTATCTAAAAAGGTCAAAATGTAGACATTTTACCATTAGAATATGTTCTCAAAATGGAAAGGAGTAAAGAAGAAGATGATTCAGATGAAGAGGGATTCTTCCTCTCTCCCAAATACCTGTGAAACTATCAAAGATCCCCATTCTTTGGGTTTGTAGATGAAAATTATAAAGGGGAAAAAGAAAAGGATTATGTGAAAGCCATAGAAAGGTAGATACAAATACTAATAGGGATGTGAGGAATGAACAAGAAAATATGGATAAAGAATTTTGAACCAAAAAATCCAATGAGGTTACATTTCAGAAGGAACCTCGGAGACTGGAAAATAGAAGTGGTCCAAACCCTATGCATGGGAGCTATAAATCAACCAGTAAATGATGAAAATTGTGTCATGGAATTATAGAGGATTAGTATGAGAAAATATATTATTGAAAGTCAAAATTTTAATAAGAAAGAATTCTTCCTATTCCTTTTTCTCAAAGAGACGAAATGGTGGATCAAGAAGCTCTTATAAAATGTTAAAATTTGTTGTTAAGATGTGAAGTTAAGGTAGTTAGTTCTTGGGGCACCTCATGAGGTATATGTATTGTGTGGTCCTCTTCCAACTTCCATTTTATTTCTCAACAAATTTCTCTTCATTGGTTGGTTTTTCATCTTCTTCACATTCCAAGTCAAACGGTATGTTGCTTAGAAATTTTTTATATCTTGATTACTTATCAGGAAAAAATAGAGTGTTTTTATTCTATTATCTCTCTAGGGACTTCAATACCTCCCTCCACCCTTGGGATAAAAATGGACGATCTCTATTCGTACATCCCTTTCAAGGAAAAATAGAAGATCTTATTTCCAATATGGGTCTAATAAAAATAAAACCAATGTCAAATAAATTTACTTAGAGCAATAAGAAACTTTTTCCTAGAAATATTGCAACTAGATTGGACAAAGTTTTAGTCATGAGTTTCTTTCTAGCTCAATATCCTATTTTTTCTTCTCAACTATTACCATGTAGCGGATCTAACCTTCATTAAATATTGTTGAAATTCTCCGTGAAGTTTATTATGGCTATTTTCGTTTCCACTTCAATCCATTTTGGTTGTAGAAGAAAGGGCTTAAGTATGTTTTTTCTCACGTCATGGGGAAAATGGGTCTCTGGTTCCCTAGTCTTTATTTGGGAGAAAAATAAATAAATAAATAAATATGGAACTGAAGAAATGGACCAAGGAGAACCAATCTAATGTAATTAATAAATTCCTCCAAAAAAAAATCATTTAGAAGATACAAAACATTCTAAAACAATAATTAGAACATGATTAAATCTCATAGGATCTATTAATATAAGAAATGAAAGAATTTGAAATATATCACAATGATATACATGATGTATAAGAATCCTAGAGACTAAAATTATGTAGCTTGTGGCTCTAAGAGGGGGAAAAAAGCACCAAATTATTCCACAGTCATCAAAATATGAGGATGGAAAAAAAAGCAAAAAATCGATCTTTGTTAATGGGGAGTTTCCTTTTCGTTTCTCTCAAATTAATGAAAAGGTAATCCAATACCTCAACACTCTTTATGAAGATCTAGGCATTCAGGATTAGGAATTCATGGAATTCATGCTTGAGAACATTCCCTAAATTGTCACTCAAGAAGACAATGATTCTCCTCTTTGCCGGATATCATAGGATGTAATTTGGAAAGTTCTAAGTTCATTTTATCTAAAGAGAGCCCATATAATATATTGAATTTTGGCATATTTTTCTCAACAATTCTAGTAAATTATAAAAAATTATCTTTATATAATGACTGAATATTCCTTTAAGCATAATTGTGTAGGAGGTGGGATCGACTCCTCCTTGCTAGCATTAGCTTAAAAAGAAGTTAATCTACATTTATTTTCTCAATTTACATAAATCTATTTATTTAATATGTCTTCTAGAATTATTTCCAAAATAATCACTCTCAATAATCAAGCCCCTTATCCCAAAGCTAATTTCTAAAGTTCAAGCGGGGTTTGTGAAAAAATGACATATTATTGATAACATCAATCTTGTTCAAGAATCAAATCTCTCAAGCAAAGCTAAAGATGAGAAAGGAATGATAATTAAATTAGATATGGTCAACTCCTTTGATCATGTATGCCATAAGTTTCTCTTTGCAGTAATGAGGAATTTTGAATTTGAAGAAAAAGTAATTGAGTGGATTTCCTCTCGCACTTCCGTCCCATGAATTTATCCTCTCATCAATGGAATATCGATGAGGTTTTCTAAAGCTTCCACAAGATTGAGGCAAGGTTGTCCATTATACCACATCCTATATGTTTAATTATATATTCCCTAAGAAGAAGGCAAGACCTGAAAAGGAGAATATAATTAATTCTTGGTGTCATATTTGTGAGATGTACCAAAATATCAATCATGCTCAGTTTGTTGATGATACCTTATTTCTAAGGGAATCCTCAATCATCATTGCACATAGATTTCATTCAGTCCTAAACAATATTTTGAAAGCTTCCATAGGACAGATAAATAGAGGGAAAATTAATCTATACACATGGAATTTTAATAAACTCCTATAGGCATGGATGATGCATAGTCTAGGACTCCATGTGGAAAATGCATGGAAATAATTTAAATATTCGGGTATGCTTATTAGTATTAAATCCCACTCCCATTGGTCATAGGCTCCAATTATCTCTAAGTTAAAATAGAAATTTTACCAAGTAAGAACTCATTAGCATAATCTTTTGGAAATGCGCTCACTACTAGCGGGGGTGAATCAATAGCAACAATGTATATTTTAAAATATTTTCCAATTATTGATTCACAATCACACATTATATCATTAGAAGATTAGCTCATATAATGCGTTAACCAACAAATAAAATATCATAAAATACATAATATAATCATACAATCACACACAAAAAAGACATAAGGATCTCTAATGGAAAACCCCCCTATGGGGAAAAAACCACCCTTTGTTCTTGTTGCTGCTTTGCTTCTAATTTTATTAACCATGAAAATAAATTTATATCATCATAGTTGGCTATGTCCATCAAGGAAGCTTCACATATGAAATCGACTACGAGAAAACCCATCCACTAGAGAATCCAATCCAATAAAATCCTCGCCCAACACCCATTATATTATGAGAATATTACATCCTTTACTAAAGCTACTGACACCTATCTGAAAGCAACACCGATCCCTTCTTCACCAAAATATTTCAATCCGTTGTTCGTTGGGGCCACATTTCACAAATTTTCAAACTAGATCCATGCACAAGACAACAACAAATTTCTATCTTTGATAAGATCAATACATCATCATCATCTCAAACAAACAAACCCAATACATCTCAATCAATTCTACTAGAAACATGCATAAGATATGGATTTCTAAAATCAACACACAATACCTCACACATCCAATTCTACTCATAATGCAACATGCAGAAAATGAAAGACTTCTTCAACAATAATCTCCAACCTTCTACAAAGCATAATAACTGTGAATGCATAAAATCAACCAAGAGGGAGATGGAGAAGCTAGAAAATGAAATTCTTCAACCACCCTACTCAAACACCTGCTAATTGATCAATGTCCCCTTAGTTATGAAATCCCACAGATAAAATGTTAGCACAATAGTTCCATACAAAACATGCTTAACATCTAATCTCCACATTAACAATAATAATCTCCTATATTTGGCTTCATAACCTCCATGAACATCTGAAGAAGCACATACATAAAACTATGTTGTAAACTCATGATCTGAAGATCATAGATCTCTACTACAATGATTTCATATTCCCTCTCATATGCATCTAAATAAAAATATACAATCTGAACTATACACCTCACTCTCTGATCTAAAAATATAATCTCTACATGTGCACCTTTATATAAATTCAACCTTTGTAACATTATATGTTGTAGGAGGTCGCCCTTTGCTCTCTACACAAAGATATTCTTTTTTTCCTCAATCACAATGGTTGATCTACTCCTTATTTAAAAAAAGAAATTCCAGTAACTCCACTCCTCACTTCATTAAGGAATTGACACTTCAAAACATATTAGGAAATATTGATTTGTCAATTGGAGTCTTCCATGAAAATTATTGATAAAGAAACATCATAAAAACCATTTAAATCATTCGATGAGTGCGAGAAATATGAAGAAACTTCATTTAAAGGCATAGTCGCTTGCACAACACACTCTCCATGTGACTAGGATGCATAGTCACTCCCATAGGCCTGCAATCCAATGACTGGAGCCTAAAACCAATCCCACAGGATTGGATCCATGCGACTACGATAAAGGTTGACTTAAAGCCACTCAAATCAACTCAGAAATGACTCCAACTTGTTTCACAACATATTGTACATATTTAAAGCTTTTCCAAGCCATGAAAACGCTTAAAACCATCTTTGAAATATCTTGATGATCTTATACTTTAAGTAGTCACCATAAGTGCAAGGACAAACATATGAGTGTAGAAACTGCATCAAGTGGAATCAAACATGAAGCTTAGCTATACACGGGATCATGAAAGCCTCTAAAAAACCTTTACACATAATCAAAATTACAAACCATAATTCAAGAGCATCAAGGACACATCTCAAGAGAAACACCTCAATAATTATCTACAATGAGACCTAATTGACCAACTAACCAACAGAATCATGAAAACACCTTAAACATAAACATTTTCCATAACATCTATAGAGACCAATACCATCAAAAAATCATAGCATATGAATACCATCCCCAAACCAAGTTTATGATGCCAATGATAAATCAAGCTTCACATACTACCATGTTGACATCAATTCCGACCTCATCACAACATCAATGCCAACAATCCCCCCCCTTTGGCATTGATGTCAACCCTAGCTGGGTTAACCAAAAGACAACCTCATGAAGAACTGAACTCATTGTTTTCTCCCCCTTTAACAATAATGGAAAAGGGAAAATATCAACAATGAACATGTGAAGGAAGTCAACATATCAATGAAAGAAAAACTCCCTCAATCAACATCACCAACAACAACAACAACAACAAAAAATATGCAACACCAAGATACATGTACCAAAATAATAGCATAATCATGATTAGCAACATGAGATAAAATGTTTGTATCCCCGAGGTAGTAGCAACAAAAAAATATCAATGGAAGCAATAATCAACATCCTCGAAGACTATCTTGATCATCATCCTCTCATAGAAGCATCTTCTAACCAATACATATTATCTTCTCCAAAAACATAGTGGCAACACATGAAGATAAGGAGAAAGGAATAACACAGCCACCGTTCATACTCCCTCAACCAACAATACATAATTAATGAAGAGAAGAGAAAGGAATAACTATGCTCACCTTGTCAATCACAACATCATGCCAGTATAAAACTGATGCAAGCCAATGAAAAACTCCTGATACAAGCTCTCCCTGAACATATAAAGGGGCCACAAAAACATCTCTTCAATCATAATACACAGGATTCCATAAGTTCCCAGCAAGATTATGTATCTGACTGTGGAAACATTCACGCCTTAAATATCTTAGATTGTTGAATGTGAAATATATTCTACTGTTAGTGCCTCTTTGTCCTATGCAGGAAGGTTTCTCCTCATATATCAATGTTTGACCAACTTGGCCCAATGATGAACAATAGGATACAATGCATAATACAAGGTTGAATGAATGATAATACAATACTTTACAAAGCCTCGATCTATCTAAAGTATGAATCCTCTCTCATGTATGAGACACACATGACCTAATAATGACTCATAAGAAGGATGTGACAATACATGGCTACTCAAGGACTCCAAGAGCTCGTACAATATTGAAATGCATGACATCAGTTAGCCCAAACATGGTTGTAACTCTTCTCATCATGCACACACTCTTGACATGACCCATGACTCTCTCTCTTGACTCTTTCTCAAATAAAACAATATATGAATGACAATAATTACATGGATTTATAAGAACAATGCATGGCTATGGCATTGAGAGTACACAACTGTTATGAAAAACATTATGAAAAAATAAAACTCTCATCAATGCCTTTAAGGCATCAAGGACACCTTTGTACACTGTGAGACATGAGATAAAAATGTCATATATAGATATTCTCTTTATCCAATCGCTTCTAATGGAGAGAAATCAAACCATAGACATGTCATGAATAAATGAATGTCATCTATAAGCCCCGAAATCATCAACATTTCAGCCATATGTCAATGAAGCAAAAAAAATGTATAATCTTCCATGGAAGTTCTTGGTAGCGAAAATTAACATATAAATCCTTATCCCTTGCAGCAACAACAATATGTGAAGACATTGAGCAACATTATAGCCTCACTTCAGCAACAATAATGATAATACTAGAAACTCATAATATCTTTGATCAACCATCAATAGAATCTAGCAACAACATGTACCAATATGAGGGTAAAGAAGTGACATAACAGCATAGAGCATCATCATAACAACCTCCATATATGAACTTTATACGAAGCATGAGATCAATATTAAACAACAACATAATATGAGAATCTTTCAAGCAGAAAATGAAGCATATTATAGCAACAATAAACATCATAAACCATATCATGGAATTCATAGCAGTAATAAAATCCCCAATAATAGCACTCTCAAATAAAGGAAACAAAATGACCATGATCAACAAAACTCTTTCCATCCACATCACTAGGAAGCATAAAAACATCAGTAACAACAACAACGGACTCAATAATGAGTTCCATGAATACCATCAACATTTTCCAATAATATCACCAAAGAACAGATGGAATACTACAATAAAAAATTCTTCACCCATAAAACATCATGGAAGACCCAAAAGAAGGCTGATCAAAACACCAGATAGTAGAAACAAAATTTCCTGCAAAAATAATATCAACAACTATGAACCAAGGAAATTATCAAGCAATAGGCATGTAGCATTCTAACCATATCAACCATGAAAAAAATGAAATCATCAAATAGATCATGCAAATATAAACTTGTGCAAATACTCTGAGGCACATCCTAACTGTCACCGTAGACCTTCTCATCATGAAAACATTTTCAAAAGAGAAAAACATATGCATGATAATACTTTCTATCTCTTGAGAATGCAAGAAACTGCTACAGTCAACCACATTCAAGTTTCAACTTATTCAAAACAATAAGTAAATTTTAAAACTCAATATGCTTCTACCAAATATGGATGCATTATCAATTATTATCTTTTAAATTCAAAATGCTACGATATGCTCCTCCTGAGACCATGTTGGCCTTAATTTTTGATGTGGGTCACTTTCTACTCGTTTTTCTTCCAGATTTTGTTTGTTTGATGTACTGTATTATTTTATCTCTTGTCTGATCTAATTTGAGTACTCTTTGCCTTTTGAGTGAATCCCTTGTAGCATGTAGGAAATTTGGAGTCTTTGGACTTATGGCCAATGTTGTCACACATTTAACACCTTATATATGCAAAAGATAATGGAAAAATTTCAAAACTCCTCTTCTTCACATAGTTCCTGCAATTAAAATCCTTATGCGCAAAATTATTACATGAAAAATGATATCCATAAAATGAATTGTTATACCTTGCTAAGGATGATTTTTCTTGATGTGTCATTTTATCGAACTGCTTCTTATGTTGCATGCTTCTACATTTTTCAAAAATATGCCCATTCTTATGGAAATTGAAACATCTTAACGATCTTGATGAAGTGGATGATCTATATGGGACAAATTTCTCCTTCTTTGACTTCTAGTTTTGTCGATTTCCTTCTTCCTAGTTATTCTTATTACTAGAACCATATTTTGTTGTTGGTTTTTTAAGATTTATTGCTGATCTCATTTCTTCTTTGTGTAAGCTTCTATCTAGAGGATTTTGATTAATCATCAACTGAATGGATTTCTCTTTCGAATTATTTCTCAAAGTAACCATTTCTGCTTCGAAAATTTGATATTGCTTTCTCATTACTTCTTCAATTATCCTTGCTTCGTCCAATTGGTTTTTTAATTTGATGATCTCATCTTTATAAACATATTACTTCACATCAAGTATTTTCAATAATCTGTGTTGGTTTTTATTTTTAACCTTTAGCTTTCTAATTTCTGCTTCTACGGTTTCAATCTTGCAAGTCTCTTCATCTTCTAAATCGGAATTTTCTTGAAAAAGGTTATTACCACTTCTCTCCAAAGAATAAAATTGAATTGAATGACCATTATCTTCTAAATCATAAAAATCAATTATATCATCATCACTACAAGAAAACATACTTCCATATATAAAATGATCGCAACATTTACCTTCACCATTTTTTACCATCAAGAAGAGGGGTTCTTTAGAATTTGAAATCTTCCTTGTTTGTTGCTCTTACTTTTCTGAGACTGATTCTTCTTATTCTTCACCATGGCCCTTGATCTTCTCTCGAGCGATCAATCTTCACCGAGGGAACCTGAATCTAACACTGATTTTTGGAAATGTGTTCACTACTCGGTGGTGGGTGAATTAGTAGTGACATTGTATATATTAAAACTCTCTTCCGATTACTAATTCACAATCACACATTACAGATTAATTAGAATATTAGCTCATATAATAAATTAACCAACAAATAAAATATCATGAAAGCCATAATATAATCATACAATCATTTACACACAAAATACATAAGGATATATAGTAGAAAACCCCCCTTCGGGAAAAAAACCACCCTTTTCTACTGCTGTTGCTCTGCTTCTAATTTTATTAATCATCAAAATAAATTTACATCACCATAGCTGGCTATGTCCAGCAAGGAAGTTTTTCATATGAAATCGACTAAGTGAACACCCATCCATTAAAGACTCCAATCCCCTAAAATCCTTGCCGAACACCCATCGGAGTACGATAATATTACATCCTCTACTGAAGCTATTGACACCTATCGATAAGGAACACCCATCCCTTCTTCACGAAACAATCTCACTTTATTTATCACTAGGGCCACATTTCACATTGTTTCAAACTAGGCCCCTGCACAAGACAACAACATATTTCTCTCTTTGATAAGCTCAATACATCATCATCATCTCAAACAAACAAAAAAAATACATCTCAATAAATTATACTAGTAGCATACATAAGGTATGACTCTCTCAAATAAACATACAAGACCTCACACATCAAATTCTGCTCATAATACAACATGCAATATATGCAAGACTTCTACAACCAAAATCTCCAACCATATACAAAGCATAGTAACTTTGAGTGCACAAAATCAACCAAAAGTGAAGTGGAGAAGCTATGCAATGCAATGCTTCAACAATTCAATTCAAACACCATGATTTTGTAGGACCTCATATTTCACTTTGTATTATAAAAGGGTTGTTTTGGGGATTCAGGGGCCAAGAAAATCTTGCATATCAGAAGAATTGAGTGACCTTGTAGGATTTTTATGGTCATGATCCTTTAGTCATGTATATTTCTGGTAGTTTGGAGCTCAACCATATTAATTGCAAGAAAATTTGCAAAAGATGCAAGAAGAAATATATGTTCTTCAATAAAACCACAATCAATTAGTTGTCATCATTACTTCTTCTATGGAAATCCTTAACAATCAACGTAGTTTGATTAAGAAATAAGAAGATGAGATATCTTCCTCATGTCAACAATTGGAAACTTTTTAACATTCTATAGTACAAAATCATTCAGAGCCATGATTTTCAAGAAACTATGTTATCTCCTCTCAGTGCATTCTCTCGGGTCAAAATCAACCAGCCCTGACAATGAAAATGGGTCTTGCCCATTATGTTTATGCATCTCCTGAGCTAGCTACCTAAGGTTTTGAGAGTTTTGGGAAAATTATTTACTTTCCAATTTCCTAATTCAATTGAAGTTTCAAGTTCGCATTTTGGAAATTTAAATAGACTATAAAAACATTTTTGTTTACTGTTGCCAACAAAAATTCTATTTCTTTTGATATACCTTAATGCCTCAATTATGGTCCAAATAATAATTTATAATTAATATAAAATTTCATAACTATTAAAAAAAATGATTTCCAATTTTGATCATAAATTTTTAATGTAAAATTATTATCGAATTATATTTTTTAATTTATTCTTCCATTATTTTTATCATCAATCATTTTAATAAATTGTACTTAAATTTCATAGCATAAGAATAAAAAGAATAAAAAATTTGAATTTTCAGCGTATTAAATATGGCATCCATATTAATAGTTTCAATTCACATAGTGCAAAATTCAAATTTTAAAAATTATTTAATATGTATAATTTATATAAATGTCAAATTCAATATTTTATTTAAATCATTGTATATCAAATTTAAATAGTGATTTAAGAAAATAATTAATACTTTTCGGATAAAAATTTGTCAACTCCGAAATGACATTATAATAAATTATATTTTAAAGCCAAAATGTTACATAAATCGTTATTGTGAAAAAGAATATTAGTTTGACCTAAAAAAATGTCAAATTCATGATGTACTCTATCATCCTTATTATGAAAACATATGAATTTTTTTTAAATGTTTCGATAAATTTGAATAACATAATAATATTATTATATTTTAAATTTAATCTATCATTTTAAATAATAATTATGAAATTTTATTTGAATTTTTTTAATATTATAATTTATTTTGTTGGGCTTGATTTATTAGGATTTAAACTTTGAATTTCATGGTTCACACAATATTTTATAATATAATGATTAATAATTGAATTTCCTCTATATGTTTTTAATACTAGAATGTTTAAAATAAAAATATTTTTTATTTTTTTAATATTATATTTTTAAAATTTAAAGTGATGGTTATGATAATTAACATGTACTAAGATCTATATGGTTTAGCAGACTTTAAGAAGTTTTGGAAATTATAGATTTTATGGAGAAAATATTGTGTCAAATACACCATTAGGTGCAAAATTTAGCGAGTAATTTGCGCTAAACATGGTTAAACATAAAATTCACTACGCCTTAGACTCCATAGCATAATAGAGTGGTCTCACTATTACTCTTCTCTTTGATTCTATAAAATATTTCTTCTATCATCTCCTTATTTGATCCAAGTAAGAAATTAATCAAAATTCTTTAACATTTTATTTCTATGCTAAAAAAAGAGAGGAATGTTCCAAGATCATCATAATTTTGTTAAATAAAAACGTAAAGAAGGTCAGTAGCGTGACAAATATTTAAAAAATTAGATTGAATGTGAGTATAAAATGGGAAATCTAAGAGAAAATGATTTTCATCTTCATCCCTCTTAGGATCGCACATGTGACAAACTCTTTCATCCCATGGCATTTTGGGACTTGAGCAACCTCCAATTTCACTATGAAGCTCATGAGAATAATTTCATTTCTTAGCAATATTCATATTATTTTTAATATTATTTAAGATAGAAAAATCATTTTGGTTTTCGAGATAGAGATTGATCACCTCATTAAAATATCTTTTGAATTTATTAATACTTTAAATTTTTATTTTTTCTATTTTTTTTTGGAATAATTATATGTATTACCTTATGAACAAGAGATTACATGAAAGACTTGAAGGTTTTAGATTGGATGGTCACTATAGAAACTTTATGATGTCAAAAAATGTACCTTTTAAGAAAAGCAGAAAATAAAATGCTACCGAGATGTTTAAAATGCAAAATACATATACTGATAATCTGGCCTTCAAAGGCCATGAGAGGTAGACAAAGAAGAAATACATTAATAAATCAAATACATAATGTGAGTAAGTAAACTAGGAAGAGAGGTCTAAATCTCTTGTTGCAACCTCGATAGGCTCTTTCTTACTACCCAGTGAGAAATAAATAATAAGTGGGGATGCCATGGTTCTTCTATATGCAATCTAATCGGTGTTCCAGGTTTTTCATGTGTCGATGCAGATGTTCCATGGAGAGTAGAAGGTCCTTTATGTTCTCACATTGATCCATTAAAAATTTCCTGATTAGGTGCATATATTGGGTAAAACACTCGTGTGATTTCTTAGTATTAGGAATCCATTTAGCCAAAACTCTCATTACCTCCATGTCCGAAATAAGATGCCATTCGTTGGATCCTTTCCTTTTGGCACGAGTAAGTTCTCCATGTCCGAAATAAGATGCCATTCGTTGGATCCTTTCCTTTTGGCACGAGTAAGTTCTACATGAATAGGGGGAAAGGTGAGCTCGCAAAAGCGAGCTGTTGAGTTCTCAACTCTCAATTGTATCTTTGTACTACCTTGATTTTCACACTCTTGATAGTACACTAGATCTCTAAATAAACGATCTCTCTCTTGGGGCATGGTAGCTACATGAGGAGAGCATGACGAAATAATAGTGAAGGAGGTGTCGGAAAAGGGACATTAGTGGATAGGAGTGGAAGGGATCTTAGGAAATCTTTGTGATCTTAGGAAATATTTGTTAGGACCTTGCCTTGAATAGATGGAGGCAATGAAATTAGGCTAGAATGGTAGATAGTATTCTAGTAGAGGAAGGTTCTAGAGAGATGGAGCACTACGAAAACAAAGTATCCAAGAGAGAGTGGGGCTCCCACTAAAGAGAAAGGGCTTAGTGACAAACAAACATGAAATAAAATCCAAGTCACTACTATGAGTTATATTTAAGACAAGAACACGAGAAGAAAAAGAATTAAGAAAAAACCAGAAGGCAAAAAGGAGAAGCTTGCCATGGAATATGGTTACCCAAGTTTCAACATAAAGTTTAATAGAAACAATGTGCTCAAGCTAGTTTTAGGAAGCTTGATAGAACATTTTCCAATGATTGTTGTTGAAAGATGATTCGAGTTGCTAGAACATTTTCCAATGATTGTTGTTGAAAGATGATTCGAGTTGCTAGTTAGAGTTAAGAATGGAAAGAAATATCAATGTGGAGTAATTCTCACTAACGAGCTAGCACTCATTAAGTATAGTTACTCCAGGAAATCCAAGAGAGCCAGAGCACTACAAAGCACAATGTAGCTGGGAAATTTGAGGTGACCAGTAAGAGCCAACCTCTTCCACTTGAGAAAAACTGAGTTTCCAAAGCTCTTCAGTTAGTTTTCTGAAGATCCCCTCCTTTCTTGATAGCTTTCTAACTATGGTTTCCTTCGAGATTACAGAAATTAATTGTTGAGACCTCAACATTGAATTCCAATATTGGTGAAGGAAAATTCTTCTTATTCACACAAGGCAAGGAGGTCATGCGATCAAAAGTTGAGAACATTTGCGAGAGGAAGTAGATTCGATAAAGATATAAAAAAATGGTGATCCATTTGCGAAGTGTGGACAACATATGAATCAATATGGATGGTTAAATAATTAAGAGGGCATTCTACCATGTTGCCTAGTCATATGGCTAAGTGAAACCGTAACAATCCATCTCGCACTCTTCACACATACAAAACACCCCATACAGAGATACTTTTATTTATTATATTGACTACTATTAAAAAAATACTCAACTATATTTTTTAAAAATTTATTATACATATACATGTATAAGAATGATGGTAACGACCATGATTGATTATTAAGTTTTATTGAAATTGATTTTTTTTTTAACTTAAAAAATATAAATATTCGTGGATATTTTAATTTCTTTCGCTATGTTAAAAAACATTAAAGTCGTTTTTCAAAGTAATCATTATATTTGTCAAATTAAAAAGACTATGGAGATTTATAATGGAGTTAATGTTTAGAAAATAAAATTTAATATAGTATAAAATAAAGTTTAATATGGTATAGGGATAGGAACATTTTATGAGAAATTAGTTTTGTTTTTAAAATTTCTTGATATAACCGAAGGAAATAGAGTCGCTCTTCAAAACGTTTTCTAAATTAAAATTGACAATCAATTTTTAATATATTATTATTTTAATATTGTTTCTTATTTTTCCATATAACTTTTTTATATAATAATTATTATTAATTTAAAACATTTTATAATAACTCAAATATATTCTAAATTGACAATCGTATTTCAATATTGCATCTTATTTTTCCATATAACTATTTTTATGTAGTAATTTTTATTAGTTTAAAACCCTTTATAATAACTTTCCAATTTTTTTTTTCAGTTAACAAATTACACTAACAAATAAATATCACATTAGTATTTTCAGTTAAATCTGCCCAATTCAAAATGCCACTTTTAAATCTGTATTAAAAAAACCCATCAATTTTTACCTTTAAAATTTTGAAGAAATGAAATAGGAAAATAAACTATTATATTTTGGCCTTTAAGATGTATTTGCAATAATGGCCATTTCATTTTTCTTATTTTTTAATATTACACTTTTCAAATTAAAGGTTTCTTTTTAATATTAAATTTTATAGTTGTTTTTTTTTTTTTTAATTTTAAATATGAGTTTTATTATTGTTATTTATTATTTTTTTATATGATTTTTTTTAAATTTAATTTTGTAAATGTAATATATAAATATTATGTGTATAAAATTTTAGGGTGTAAATTACATCAAAGCAAATTTTGTTGACGCTTTTTGAACTAGTCATTGTGGTTCATCATGAGGACAAGATGAGAAATTTGATCATTGAACCTGTTTAAATAGATAAGGAAAGCTCCAACTAGACGTTGTAAAATAACGGCTAGTTTGACTTGAATAAGAAATATAATTAAAAATTATTTAACTGTTGTATTATTATTTATTCAATTTTTTAATGAATAAATTAAATGTTATATAATTTAATATTTATATTTTAAATATAAATTAATTAATTTATTTTTTACTTAATATTTATAATTATAGGTTATATAATTAAAATTAATTAATAGTTATATGTTATATAATTTGAATATCATCAAAAATTATTATTTACCTTACTTAATAGGTAATTTTACTAAGTTAAATCATAATATAATATCTATGTAATTAAAATAAATAATAATAATAATAATAATTAAAATTTATAAAGAACAAAAAGGCATAAAGAAACTGAGAGCCAGAGTAGAGGAAAATACAAGGGGGAGAACAGGGGAAGAGAAACAACAACTAAGTGTGAAGGGCAGGAATCCAACATCTGCTAACACTCCACCCATCATTTCTTTTAAGGTTAACCGACTTCTTTTTTATTTCTAAGGCTTCCCTCAACTTGCGGTGGTGTAAATGGTTAATGCTTGCAATAACCTTAGCATGTTCATTGCAAATGTGATGTTTTGTCTTTTCAGCATGCTCTACTAGGGTAGAGGAGCATGACCTACTATGTTTAAGGTCAGCGACATGTTCATGAATTCTTTGATTAATTGATCAACCAGTTTCACTGATGTAAGGCATCCCACAGGAGCACGAAATCAAGTAAAAACCCTAACCATCCTTAGGGAAAATCAGGTCCTTAACCGATCTAACGCTTAGATTGGTTAAGGACCTGATTTTCCCTAAGGATGGTAAGGGTGTTTACCTGATTTCGTGCTCCTGTGAGATGCCTTACATCGGTGAAACTCGTCAATCAATAAATCAAAGAATTCATGTACATGTAGCTGACCTTAAACATATTAAGCCATGCTCCTCTGCCCTAGCAGAGCATGCTGAAAAGACAAAACATCACATTTTCATTGAAGATGCTAAGGTTATTGCGAGGATTGACCATGTCCACCACCGCAAGTTGAGGGAAGCCTTAGAAATCGAAAATAGGTCGGTTAACCTTAACCAAGATGATGGGTGGAGTGTTAGCAGATGTTGGATTCCTGCCCTTCACTCTTAGTTGATGTTTCTCTTCCCTTGTTCTCCCCCTTGTCTTTTCCTCTTCTCTGGCTCCTGGTTTCTTTATCCCTTTTTTTCCTTTGTAAATTTTAATTACTATTACTATTATTATTATCATTATTTATTTATTTAATTAATTTTTTTAATTACGTAGATATTATATTATGATTTAACTTATTAAAATTACCTATTAAGTAAAGTAAAATTACCTATTAGGTAAGGTAAATAAGATTTTTTGATGATAATCAAATTATATAACATATAATTATAAATATTAGGTAAAAAATAAATATATTAAATTATATTCAAAATGTAGATATTAAATTATATAACATTTAATTTATTCATCAAAAAAATTAAATAAATAATATGAATAAATAAATAATAATACAACTTGTAAAAAACTGCTTTCGGTGATAATCACATATGATAATGAATTGTCGACGCGCTTCTAACCAACTAGTGTGGTTCGTATCCAGGACAAGATGAACCACACTAGTTGGTTCAAAACACGTCGATAATTCATGATCATATGTGATTATCACCGAAAGTAGTTTTTTACAAATTATGGATCATAGAAGCCATATTCCAAATAATACAACTGTTAAATAATTTTTAATTATATTTCCTATTCGAGTGCAACTAGCCGTTATTTTACAACCACTATTTGGAGCTTTCCTTATCTATTTAAATGGGTTCTGTGATCAGATTTCTCATCTTGTCCTGTTGATGAACCACACTGGCTGGTTCGAAACGCGACGACAAAATTTTCTTTGATGTGATTTACAATGAAATATTTTATACACATTTTATGGATCACAGAAGCCAAATTCCTAATCTAAACATTATATTATTATTTTCTATATATAATAGTGGGAAAATTGATCATAATTTAGTTGTGAAATCAATAGTGAGGACAATTATCATTGATTACTATTCAGAAATGATGGTTGACTCATCACTATTATTTAAGGAAAACCACACCATTTGTAATTACCTACCGATGGCCCATAAGAGAAAACATTTTCACTTTGCGAGATGACTCTAGATATTATATCAATGACCTATTTCCTTACATCCAAGAAAAATGAACTCTTAACTTAATAAAAACAATTCTAAAACATACTTTAAAATATATATATATATATATATATATATATATATATATATATATATATATATATATATAATAACTATAATAATTTCATATACTTTAATATATATATATATATATATATATATATAATTTCATTTTTTAACATAATAACTATTAATTTATATTTTTCATAATTTATTATTTTTATTATGAAACAAAATTAAAAAAAATTATTGTTTGAACAATTATTTTTTTAAGTTTTGAGAAGCATAACAATTTAGTATAAAATAGTCGAGATGAATCTAATATTGTGGCATAATAGTTGATAAAATTTACAATGTCGAATAATCTTTGGAGAATCTGACACAGTGACATCACCATTAAGAAATGCGACAAATGTACATAGATCGACTAAGATGAGTAAACCATAACAAAATTATAACTGTAAGAACATTTTATTGAACATCATAATGTGGCATAATCATTAAGTAACATATGAAGTCATGTAATACAACCAAGATGAACATTGTAAAAAGTATATTAACCATATTAGAAACCTCTTAATATCCTACAAATGACCCAATAAAACACAACTCTTGATGAATGTAATAACTTGACGTAATTTAGTGAATATGAATTTCATAATGTGACATGATTATTAAGGAATGTGGTGATCCAACATATATGTGGCAATGTGACATAACCCTTAACAGATGTCAATACCATCTTTAACCATGATTTAGTTATATGGTTGACCATGATTAACCGTGGTTAATTGGTTCAACATGTTTGACTTTGGTTAATGTTAGTTTAACAATAATCGATTATATTTGACCATTGTTAAGTGTGGATGGATTATGAGTAGTTAACCATAATCCAAAATCATTATCAGTAATTTCTTACTATAAAATCATGCCTATATAATTTTTGATATTTTTTTTCTTAGTAAAAGAGATTTAAATTCTTCAAGGCATTGCTTTACATCATAATAGGTAGGTGTGGAAGCCGAACAATCATAAAGGAGTTCAAGTGACCTTATAATGCGGAATCCAAGAGTCACATCAATGTAATATAAATGTACATCTATGGTGAATAATAACATAACTCACACTTATCCTTAAGTTCCGTCTTGTGTCTTTACTATCGTGTGTGTTTACAATACTGTGTTTAACATGGTATCAGAGTTGATTCTTTCTTTCCCTACTGAAATTTGAATGTGTAGTGATTCTGGGCGATTCTCTACCTTTGTGCGAAAATGTCCCTTTATCATTGATTTATTGGCAGGTCTCAAAATAGAGAAAAGTGTGCAAACTCTCATGCTCAACGTTAATCCCTGCACTCTGCTTTACTCTTGCTATTTTAATCCTGTCATTCTGTCTTCTGCCCCTCTTCCATTCAAACCTGCAAACACTCCATACCACTGAAATGGCTGCATTCCACTCCTACCTATCCCACCTATTTCATATTTCACATCTGTTTCTAACCTAAAAGCCATAATAAAGTGCTAGAATTGCAGTGGATTCGTGGTGTAGCAACCAGTTCTAATAGTAACATTGATTCTTGTTAAATCCTCAACCAAAGGCTAACCATACTCTTCCACCACTCTCCTTTTACGAATTCATTGGTGATTTCACCTCTTCTCACTGCATGCACTGTTACATTCCAATATGGGAGGAATAAGGCGCACCCCAAAAAGTTCCTCTTTCAAACCAGTAATTGTATGATAATATATTCCTTCAGTATTATTTCCACTGGTAATCTAATCTATATCCTTTTCAAAATCGTGCACCTGATCTAATGTTCTCAGAATGAAAGACTGAACAAAAATAACTTTAGCTATTTCATCCTTTGTAGAGTATTGCATACCCCTACTCCAGATTTTCTGTTGCATATTTTCAAGATAACCATTACTATCTTCATCCATAATTGATGGATCAACCAAAAAATAAAAAAGCTCACGGAAAGCCATAACTTCTACTCCATTTTTTTTAAAGAAATCAAAGACAGTGGTAAGTTGCGAGGTGTATGCAGGTTGCGCAAAGAGGGAGGCCGGTGTGAAGTGAAATTGATAGCAAGGGAGGTCGTTGAAATCTAGAAAGTTGTGAACTACCTCAAATAGTTTCTTGAAAGCCGAATGGTATGGTCAAATGATTTTTAAATGGTGCATGGTGAATAATGCCTTATTTTTTATGAGGGCCGAGATCAATAGTTCTTTTATATATCGTTAAGGTCACATTTCATACTTCATACAAGTTTTAAATGTATTTTATAAAGAGGGCCATATATGAGCATTCGTTCTTTTTAGAAATTCATATGTTTAAAAGGAATATGTGGCATGGATGGTTTATAACATAAAGTGCACATGGATATATGGAAAGTGAATACATTGAGTTCTTTTTAAAAGTGTTGTGAGGGGTGCATTATAATATATTATGTGGAGTATATATATAATATATATTGGACATACAACCATTTATGAGCCTCTTTAATTTATAAAGATCTCATTATGTCATAAAGGTATATTGAAAGCTTATATTTTCTTTTGAAGACATACCAGCTTTCTTGCAAGTAGTTTGAGACTTGTTTTGAGTGTTTTTGTTAAAAATTTGGTGAATATTAAAGTATTTGGGAATGGCATATAAGTAATTTTTAATATGCCTTGGTGAATGATATTAAATTCCTTGATGTACTATATTGAGTGTTGCATAAGCCCCTAAGGTCCATGAAAGAAATGTTTTTAATGATCAAATGATCACATATAAGGTGTATGTTGAAATTTCATGCTAATGGTTGCTCCAAATCCTACCATCAAGTTTGTAGAAGAAGATATTACATAATTGCTAGAGAAAATTTTGGTATATAGTGATATAATTGAAGCTCACACTCCTTATTTGCAAGTTGTTAATAAAAATGGCTAAGCTTGAAAGAATATTAGAGTTATTGACAACTCTAATCATATCCACTACTGACAACACAATCAATATCAGTAAATCAACTATTGCCGACATTCAAAAATGTATACAAAATGCACAAGAACAGATTCAGTTTTTCTAGCTTCAATCTCTGATACATCAAGAGGAGTTACAAAACTGTAGTCATCATTCTGAACCTGTTTTTGTTCAGAACATTGAAAGATAATCCAATAAGAAGCAAGCCAATAATGCTGCGGTTGATTCACATTTAATGCCTAGTATAAGAGAAGATTTTCACGCAGAAGCAAACATCTAGGCTGCACCTCCCAAGCCCATCATCAGACCTTGGGAAGAGCTTGTCCACAACAAACATATAATTGGTATTAGATATGACAAGGAATTTTCCTTTCATATTCCAGACTATTCCAAGCCCATAAAATTTTAGAGTGCCGAATTTCTTCATGATAGCTCACCTTCAGTTGTTCTAGATCTCACTCCTCTTCCAAAGTAGCAACAATAGATTGTAAAATGTCAACACTATGATCGATTTGGCCATTAGAAAGATCATTGTTTCGATCTTCACCCATGCAAGAACTGTGGTCGGCACACCCACTCTTCACATAGATGCTTCAGAAACAAGCCTCCTACAAGAACAAAGATTCAGATTGGATGGATCGCTTCTTTGCAATGGGCATCAAAAACTAAGAATATGTTTAATTCGCATGTCAGAACTTGTTCTCGAATATTGAACAACCTTGCAGTTTAGTTTTCTCCATCATCTCACCTTGTACCTGACAAGGGGAAAATTGGTGGTCATCTACAAGCTTCAAAGCCAGATCAAGTGAGCCTGAGCCACAATCTCTCATTCCAGATTCAGAGTTGTAGCTAAAGACACAGTAGTTCAAGAGAGCCTGAGCCATAACTTGTCATTCCTGATTCAGAGTTGTAGCCAAAGACACAGTAGTTCAAGCGAGCCTGAGCCACAACTTGTCATTCCAGATTCAGAGATGTAGCTTGAGACACAAATTCCCATGATCATTCCTTTGGTTGGTGGACATCCTTAAACCATATATGCAATGTTGAAATTCTTCCTGTTCAAAGAACTCAGAGCACTTCTTCTAGACAAATACTTTAGCTTCTTGCTAGCTTTGGTAGAGTTCTGACAAATGTATTAAGCATTCCTGTGTTGGTGGTCATCCTTAAACCATCATAGGTTTTAGACCTCCCTTCTTCTAGGTTGAAAGTCTTCCTCTTCAAATATGAGGGACACTTCCTCTAGTAGAAGCCCTCAGATTCTTGCCAGATTTGGAAGAGTTCTAAGAACTACACTAAGCGTTCCAGTGATGTTGGTCATCCTTAAACCACCTCTTTATGCCAACATCTCAAAGAGTTGATTTAGCCTAAGTGCTGCCATGCATACTTTGCATATTTGTATTACAACTCTCTTCTTGGACTCACACATACCCCTTCAGATTAAGGGGGGTAATGTTGGACACCTAATCCTCAATGGGTAGGTGTGGGAGCCTAATAGTCATAAAGGATTCCAAGTGACCTTCGAATGCGGAATCCAAGATTCACATCAATGTAATATAAATGTACATCTATGGTGAATAATAACATAAATCACACTTATCCTTTAGTTTTGTCTTGTGTGTTTACTGTCGTGTGTGTTTACAATACTTGGGCTAAACAAATACAATAGAAAACATACTAATCACTGAATAAATACCTACAATCTAACTCAATACTGTAATAGCCCCGGGTTAAATGTTCTTGTAATAAAGTTAATAAAGGAAAAATAACACCATGATCATGGGACACTTATTCCAAGCTAAAAGTTTGGCAAAAAATCCTAGTGGGCATCACTTGATGTGTTTATGGCTAAGGGAAATTGGAAAAGGAAATGGAAAAGGATTTGAAAGCGAAAAAAATAAATTTTGGCATTTATTTAATCAAAATAAAGGAAATTAGGAGAAAAGGAAGGTGAAAGGTAATAATTTCCATGTGAGGAGGAAATTGAAAGAAAATTAAGGAAAAAGGAAGAAATTAGAGGAATCAATAATAAAAATATATCAGAGCATCAATTCAAGGCCCTTTTTCAGTTTATTTTTGGAATGGGTTTCAGAGAGAAAAATAGAACCAAGAGGAGAAGGAGAGCAATCAAGAAAAGGAAGGATAAGGAAAGAAAGGGAAAGTAAGGATCAAGCAAGGAAAATTTGAATCAGACAACATGAATACTTACATGTAATAGGTTGCATGTATGATTTACTAGTTGTTTTTTGCATGCATTGGATATGCATGTGTGTATTTGGTTTATTTTATGTTAATGGCGTTATATGAGATTTACGATTGCGAACAAAGGTATCTCTGCTAGGTTTGGTGGTAAACCTGGAACAACAAAGAGACAAGGAACACGACGATTTTACTTAAATTAAATAGACGATTTAATGAGGCCTACTTGGAATTTGTCGCACACTTCACTGCTTCTTTATATTGGAAACTCCAATTCTAGCTTTGATCGCCAAAATTAGTTCTTGCATAGTCGGATAACACAAGCCAAGAAAATACGAGTTCAACATGGTATTGAAATACTCTATTCAATATATCAACATGGTATTTAAATAAGTGAAATAACAACATCACATATAGGAAAAAAGACAATTATTTGCAGTAATATAAATGGAAGGAGATTACAACCATAATTGGAAGTCGATCCTGTAGAAGAGCTCATCCAAGTTGTTAATCCTTCCTTTCCTTGTCACATTATGCAAGATGATTCACCTAACAAAATAGTTTGATTAGAATAATTGTGAAAAGTTTATCGCATTCATATATATGTGATTCTATATCTAATAATAAATCATAGACAAATATTATTATAGAAGTGCATTTGACATTAATCTATAATGACGTTTCAAATATATAATGGAATAAAAAGATGACTATCATTCTAGAAAGTAAAACTTAATACAAGTGAATAGAAGTACCATAGGTACGAATTTCTACTCATGTAAACTCACAATAGATATCTTCTCCTCTTCAATTTAAAGAAATTTAAAGAGTACAATAGTGCAACATCAGTTAAAAAACTTCAAATGTCAAAAAGATAACAAACTGTGTTCCATTAATTCATCAAAGCATTCACAAACTTACAAAAGTGCATTCTTTGAGAATGTTTTTGGAAACTTTCTGGACCCTTTTCTAAATGCATGGATGGGTTTAAATACTAAACTAAATATTTTTTAAAAATAGATTGTTACATAAAAATAGAGGAGGTTTCGAACAACCATCCTCGTAAGAATAACTTTAACTACAATATAGGAAAATAAAGTAACAATGTGACTATGAATTCTGATTTTTCTTTTGGATTTGATCCCGAAGTTGACAAATATCTAGCATAGGCTTGAGCTGAGCTGGCTACGAGATCCTCGATTTGCCCTGTCCCTTGAATCCCACATTTGAGAGTGATGGATGCAATCTTTTTGTCGAATCTGTTAAAGATTGCAGGGTCTGGTACTGATGATAAGGTCTGATAAGAAAATTCCAATCATTTTCTCGATAAAACATATTTAATTTTTTAATTGTTTCATCCTGTATTTCTACCTTTTCTCTCCACTGTGTTTCCAATTTTTGGACTTCTGAGAGCACTTCATACGTGCACTCTTGATAAGTTCTGATTTCGCAAGTTGTTCACATACAGATTCAGTAATCTCCTTTGTTAACCTTGATGCTTTCACTGTTGCTTTCTCTTCTTGATTTATCTGTGCTTTCCAATCCTTGAATAAGATCTCCTTGTGGAATTTATCTACCTAGGGTAGATCATCTTCTTTTCTTCAGTCTAATGTGTGCCATTGAATGTGTTCATTGATTTTCTTCTCGGTCTTCTCACATTCAAGTTTCTCGATAGGTACTTGTTGGATAAGTATTTCACTTGAGTCAAAATAAGAGCTACTAATGGAAACTTGTTGGAAAAATACTTATTGTTGTTGCTTTAACATAGCATTCACATCCAATGCTTCTTTTATGAATTTCTCTAACTGTGGTTGGATTCCTGGGAAGATGATCCTTTTCCATTGCTTCCTCCTTTCTCCTGCATCTCAATCTCTTGGATTACTTGATCAATTATCTTTTATGAATTCTCCTTTCTGTTTTTGGATTCATTTTCAGAATGATCTGAATTCTGAGATTGATGTTCTGATTGCCCTGAATCATCTTCAAACATGTCTTTCACTTCATTATCCAAGCTAATACTTTGAGTATGTCTGTTGACATCTTCAATAGTCAATAAATCCAGAGGAATATTTTCCAGTCTCTTTCTTCTCTATGCTTGGAAAGCTTGCAAGTCATGTTGATTGAGTTGGTTGGATGCAAACTTAAGTACATCTGAAAAATTTTCAATACCTTGAAAGAAATCATCAAATATATCTATCTCTTTCACATAAGTTTTTACTTTGAGCTCTGTGATGTAATTTTTAATCACATCATTGGGGTCATATGGCCGCTTTGGCATTACTGCTAAATTCAATAGATTAACATTCGAAACTTCCTTGTAGACATGATCAATATCAAAAAGTTAAAAATTACTGCACTGTAAAGGAAATTTAGGCCAAACAGCCTTCTTAGCGTCTTTAAGTTGTTTAGAAGTACCATTTACAACAAGCTCATAGGAAATTTATCTTGCAAGTAACTTATCAGGAACATAATATGGTAGGACATGGGGAGAGGCATAACTACCAAAAACTATGACATATGTGAAAGGATTTCCTCTGCGAACCATCTAGCAATTGGAAAAATGTCTGTACTAGCCTATTTGGAAACCCTAGGGACTTTCTCATTGAATATCATCAAGTGCATAGGAAAAATTACTCTATGGAAAATTTTGTAAAAATACAGATGGAAGTCTAATTCCCAAAGGGCTCTGTGGTAAATGTGGATTGGAGTAGGGCCTTGGGTCGTCCATTTCCATCCCATGGTAGGAAAGCTAGAAGAAAAGAAAATTGTGTCGATGACATAGGGACTCATGTAAAAGGGGGGTATTTCTCTAGATGAAACAGTTATTTTTCTCCTATACTCCATGATGTTTCTTGCTAAATTATCAGATAGGATATTTTCCCAATTCAAAATTAAGGAATTGACGATTGCGTCAATTAATGGGACCCAATCTACAGAAAACCTAGTGGTATCAGGTTTTTCAAATAGTCTACACAATATACTAGCAGTATAACAGTAAGGGGAAGGAATTTGTGCTATTGGGTATGTACCGAGTTTATCTCGTTTAAGATTGCCTTGGTCTTCCTTCCATTCCTTTATGACTTTCACTAGGTCTAGATGTTTTCCTCTAAAGCTTTGAAGAAAATCTTTGTCATAGTTCTGCTGCGGGACAGGTAAGAGGTACATTGTCCTCAAATATTCTGCACTAAACGAACCAATATTCTCTCCCTTTGAATCCTTGAATGTTCTATATTCTATGTTCAAGTGTTAAATTACCTACTTAACCATATATGTATAGGGGAGAATATTTGGCCTTGCTACTACCTTATGGATGAATGAACATGAAATGTCAAAATAGGTCGGGTCTGAAGGAACTGATGCGCCTGTTGTAGCAGCTCAGACTATTTCATCTTCGAAAAAATTATACATTGCCTCCCACAAAGAACTTCCTCATTCCTTGTTGTAGGTGGTGTCTTAGAATAGGGGAGACATATCTGAGTCTTTCATAGATGACGCTTGCGTAATTTATTTGCCTTTCTTTCTCAACTCTATTTTCCTTGCTCTGTTAAGTGGTTTCCTGATTTCAAGCAAACATAGAAAAAATTAAAAATATAGAGAACAAAGAGGAAAAAGAATTAAAACAAATCCATCGTTTTTAATCACTTCAAAACATGCTCGAAGTAGATATGAATCTATCAAAACCTTATTTCTATTAAATGTTGTTTAATCACCAATAATCTTCTTAAATCAAATCTCCTACACCTTCACGTGAAATGTCTATCGAACAATTTAAGAATTTGGATCTCATATTCAGTTTGATTTGACATAAGTCATTTCACATGCTTGAGCAATTAACTACTACTCATCACATATCACAACTTATAACTATTTCCATTTGTGATGTTACCCATAAATCTCACGAAATGCGATCTGTGCAATCGCACATCGCAAATTTTATGCGATAAATGAGTTTTCTTTTAGTTATGTCTTGCAAAATGCACTTTAAGAAATCATGCCACTACGCTTTATCGGACCTTGGCTTTTTATGCTTATTTATTTATTGGTTTGTCAAGTCCGCTTAATTGCAACTTTCACCGAATTTCTTTAGAATTTGATCATTTTATTAGGCGCGATGTGATTTTGGTTTATAACCGTGTTTGAAGTGTTTGTAATGAGACTTTGATATGACTTTGGAAAGGCTTTAGCGCATATCGCATCCCACATCACTTAGTGGATTTTAAGTCATTTAAGTTTGTAAGCTATGAAAATTGCGATGCGCACTAAGGAATGAAAGTGGAAAAGTAAAAGAAACTTTATTTCCTAAAGTTTTATGACTTAAGTTACAAAAATAAATAAAATAAATTTCCTAATTATTTTTAAAGGGTCCTCATTTAGTAAAAATAAATGGGGGTTGTTGTATAGCACAATAGGTACCAAAGTGGTGTTCCTAAGTTGACTTCTTGGATGATGTGATGATGTCGATAGGAAGCAACCCTTCGTAGGAGGGCCTTGATGTATCCCCCATTAACAAAATGAAACAAGTATCATTATTGAGACAGAATGATTAGAATGATGCTGATATGGAACTCGATGAGGAAAGGAATACATGAAATGAAGGCTTAATATTATTGTAGCGGAGATCAATTGAAGGACTTATCTTGAACAAATAATGACACTGAATGGAGTTGGTAGCATTGACCCAAAACTGAAATGAAGGCTCTGAAATTGGTATGATAACTAAAAGACAAGTAGATTACCCAACCCAATATCCACAGAGATGAAGTGGAAAATTTCGTGTTTAATAGTGACTCTTTTCCATTACCAAAAAGGAATCCCTTGTGTTCCCAATTTCACCAACCATAATGGTCAGTACCTCTTTCTTTTTTTACAAGCTTGAGGAGGATAAACATATTCTTTTTCTATAAGTTCATCCTTTAGATGAATCTGTCCAAGTATTTTTAACAAACCCTAAGAAGGAGTGGTTTGGCCTTGTCATGTTCGACAAGTCCATCATTGTTTGATGTTTTAACGAGTCCATCGAAGGTAAAACTCAACATATTTTTCATGTTTAGAGAGTTTGAAAAAGAGGAAGAAAAGAAAACTTCAGATGTCCCTTTTCGTAGATAGTCTCTTACTTTAGAAAAGGTAGAAAATGATACTCAAGAGAACCTCTTATCCATGTTCGACTAAGGTATTCCTTTTTCTTAGTTAGTCTATCCCAATCTAGAAAAGGGTTAAAATTATACTGAGTAGAAGTATTTTCATTTAATTTTACAAGCTCGGAAGGACAAGTGCCTAGAAATATTTTCATATTTTGAGAGTTTTAAAAGAGCTGAAAGAGGACTTGAGGGGGTTCCTATTTTGTTGGTTTATAGAGTCTTAAAAAGAGATAAAAGCGTACTCTTTGGTCAAAGTAACCTTTCACAACATAGTAAAAACCTGCTAATAGTTTTTGATCTTCTCAAAACACCACAAGAAGGATTAAACATAACCGTTTCATAATAAAAATGAAGAATATGTAGGTCAAAATGTTAAAAATGAATAAAGTAACAAGAAAATAACCATAAATATATAAAATTACTTTTGGTTTTCACCATTTCATACTTTACCTTCAACAATGAGTATTTGGAGCCATTTTTCTCTTGATATTCTACAACTGATTGTGATTAATCCAGGGAAAAATTTCAGGCGATGTCAGATCCAGGTAGAAGATAAGACCTTCTATATCTATCCACGAATCATTTTTGTGTTTTCATGCAAATTTTTGAGTTTTTTTTTGCCCCTACGGTTTATAAAAAACACCATGGGACCAACACAACCCATTTTTTTCCAAAATGGAATTGCACCTAGGTAGAGGAGCACTATAGACAGAGGTGAAATGCTCTGTCTAAACCTTATGGGGTGCATTGGGTGCATTTTTCCAAGTTTTTTCTCAGTTTACCTCAAATTTTGTGAGGTTTTCTACATGGGAAGGAGTCGAATGAGTTCTTTATTGATGATTCAGGTACCCATTACCACAAAATGTCATTTATCTAGAGATAAAGAGAGAATGAAGCATATGATTTAACTTTATGAAATGACCTCGCTACCATCTAGGTGCTTAAAAATTGTGATTTGTTGAAATTCTTTTGGTTTCTTGATATGAGGAAACAAATGGAGTTGTAAAAGTACCTTGTGCATTCATGGGATATTCAGGAATATACATTCAAGTTTGTGGGGAATCTACTCGATATACATGTAGATGATATTTAATTTCTGATAGGATTATTAAAGTGAGGTGTTCCCCATCTCTCTTCTAGGTGGAAGAAGTGGTGGTGAGATAGTGAAACATTACATTGCTACCTATTGCAGACCTCGAGCTATTATTACTAGGGACATAAATATTAACATAAAGGATGTGACCCAACTACCTTTGAGAACGATGTTGTTCATTATATCAATATTGGCAAGACATCTCGACATTGCATGTGGCAATCAGATCATACATGCACTGCAGGGTAGAATGTCTAACACCGACTGTATTCAACTGGAGCGAGGGTGTCTTAGTAAACTTGAAAGAACAAGTTACTAAAGAAAAGGAGGGGGAGTTGAAAAATTTAGGCTACGTGTCATCCTGGTATATTTTTCCTTAGAGAAGGTACCATTACTACAGCCTTAGCAGATTGTACTCGAGCCCTTCGATCCAAGGGTCCCATGGATGAGGGGGTGGATAGACCACATGTAGGTTCATCATCGATTAGATTTTTACCAGCCTTGTTTGGATGGTTGCATAGACAGCTCATCATGATCTATGAATATATTTACATAGGGATAGATTTCCGTGATGTTCCCGAGATCGTACTACCTAAGGGTGAACAATAGGATGTTACGTCAGGTAAGATAGTTCTACCATTAATTTTTTAAGAAGTTTTACAATTTTTTTTGTTTTTTCATGTTTCCAAGACTAGACTATTTGATCTTTTGATTCAGACATTAGACCTGATCGAGCATTGGGTGCTACATATTTCCGTCACACAGAGAGATAGCCATAGAAGGAGGCAGTGGGACTAGTACAGGACACTACAGTGGAACGCGATGCACTACACAACCTTGAGGTAGCCAAAAAGGTGGAGCGCCACATGGAGGGATTGACTCATGGGACTGATGAGACCATATTTGATCAAATTCTATTGCGAGTTCAATGGCATACCATAGGGGTACCCAGTCTTATTGGTCAATTACTGCACAAGATAACTCGTGCATCGTTTTCATATCATGAGCACCATTGATTGTTCACTTAGGTATTTTCACATACTTTTTAGCATATGGGTGATGTATCCATATTTGTCTCGGGGAAAACATTTTGTAAAACCAAACTTATCACACACACACACACACACACATATATATATATGATGTGAATTAAAAGTTACTTACATTCACTGCAAATGTCTATCTAAAACTAAATTAGCTAGGGAATCTGCTAAAGTGTTAGATTTATAGAAATTTGTTCATATTGTATCAAATCAAAATTCATTTCCAGAAGACACACTCTCAAAACCATGCAAAGGATGGCAATATTTCTCACTGAATAGATATTCACGAAATGTAGTACTACGAGCCGTGAGTCAATCCTGATGATTATATGGCGGATATCATGTGAAATAGAATTAGATAAAAAATCAGCCATTGTGCTATACTCAACGATGTTATTAGTAGAGTAGTCAATCCAAATCCCTTGCATTCTCACTAGCTCACCATTTGGAGAAAATATGGCCCATGTTGTAGAGCATAGGTTCTGAGTACTACAACTAACCTATATATGGTTCGAGAGAGGTTGACATCTATAAACTAAAGTAAAGAAGGATCAACAAAAAACATGGGAAAATTTGAAAAACACACTCAACACACCTATAGATAATATGTACACAATATAATACATGTGGGATCAAGCATAGTATTTTTTGAGATACAACCTATTTCTACGTTACGACAGTGGAATTCCATCAAGATATACTAACTCGTAATCTCCATTTTCTGGATTACCAGGAATACTAACACGTTTGGAAATGTATGGGGCTAGCCACATAGGATGTAAATTTCCTGGGCCTGTCTTATCAACCTCTAGGTCATATGAGAGTACCATATCTCCTTCCGAGAACGCTCTAGGCTTGAAAATTTTGTCATATTGCGCACTAATGCGTATTTTATGAGCTTCGTTGGCCAAAATGGCATCACGACGGGTCCCTTCCAATCGATTCAAGTGTAAAAGAAGCTCCTCCTCTATGGAGGTAGCAGGGAGAAGTTCGATAGCTAGTTTTAGCAATGAAATTTCACACTCAATGGGAATGATTTCTTCCAGACTATAAACCAACTGAAATGATGTGAACTTGTTAGTAGTCCTTACTAATGTTAGATATGCCCACAAATCCATATAGAGAAGTAAATTCCAGTCTGATTTATGGACACCTATCATGCGTTGAAGCATAGTCTAAAGAAATTTGTTGATAGCTTCAAATTTTTTGTTAGCCTTAGGATAATAGGAAGCATAATTTTCCTCTGAAAGTCCCAATTTGGCAGTTAATTTGGTCATCATATGATTTCGAAAATGCTTCCCGTGATTTGTAACTATAGCGTGTGGAAAACCAAACCTGGTAATCACGTGGTTGAAAATGAATTATGTAGCCATTTATCGGGTATTATTTAATGTAGGAATCGCTTCAGCCCGCTTAGTAAATTATTTAACAATGACAATGATATAACCATGCCCCTCGGCTGAATGAGGGTTACATGTCATCAAGTTGATACACCATTTCATAAAGGGACCAACGACGATAACGGGATGCAATGGAGTAGGTGGAGCATGTAATTTCTGATCATATATCCAACAAGAATGACACTTATAGACTCCAATGATACAGTTGCAGAAAATGGTGGGTCAAAAATAGCCAACGAGTAAGATCTTTTACGCAATAGCGTAACCAGATAACTGCCTGCCACATGCTCCCGAATGGAAATAATTTAGAACATTCTCAACATCGTCAAGGGTGAGGAACCTTCGTAAAATCACGTTGATACAACAACGATAAAGGGTGTTGCCAATAATCAGATAATTTCGGAAATGGTACTGAATACTTCGTTTCTCAGAGCGAGAGGTATTAGGATGGAAAGTTTGGGTCTCGAGATAAATTAGGAAACATCCATTTTTTGAGTAACTAAGTAAATCCTTTGGTTAACTCAGTGTAATTAGGGATGAATCTTCTCAATAATCTAGATTTACCTTGGAGTCTTTGTAACTGAACTAAGGAGGAGGGCGCTCGAAAATGAGCAATTTCCTGGACTTTGAGAGGATCAATATGAATACCTTGTCTGGAAATAATGAAACCAAGGATTCGACCAAAATCAACATAGAACACACATTTGTGTGGGTTAAGTAGGAGTTATAGTGCCTAAAATAGAGAAAAATGACTCGTAAATGCAAAGAATGATCATCTTGATTCTTCGAATGAGCAAGGAGATCATTCAAATAGGGTTCCATGATATGCTTAATATCATGAAAAATCATAATCCATCGCAAGTTGAAATGTGGCCCCTACATTCTTGAGACCAAATGGGAGATTTTTATAAGCAAAATTACCCTAGGGATAAATAAAAGTTGTCTTGGGTTGGCCCTCGGAAGAATGCTTATTTGATTGTAACCCGAGAGTCGATCTATAAATGAATAAATATCGCAGCCAGTGCAATCATCAACAATCTAGTCAATAAATGGGGTTGGGTAGTTGTCTTTCATACAAGCTCAATTAGCATCCTAATAATCAACACATACTTGAATCATGCCATGTTTCTTCATAACAGGGAATACGTTTGAAACCCAATCGGTTATATGAATGAGGTATCTGAAACCAACCTGAAGAAGTTTTTCAACTTCAGTTTTTATCCTGGTAACATTCTTAGGATGGACCGGATGGAGGCTTTGCCGAACGATTTTGGCCTCAGGTTACGTTTTAATTTTGTGCACCACTATGTTTGGGTCGATACCTACCATTTATTCACACTTCCAAGCAAATAAATCTCTAAACTCATGAAAAAAGGCTTGGTATGTCTCAACTTCAGATGAAGAACAAGATGCTTCGATGTAAATATTTTCAACTATTCCTAGTTTGATCGAAATATTGAGAGGAATTTTTTCTTCAATATTCAAGAGGTTATTTTCAAAGTCAATCTCATGAATGGAAAAATAATTCATAGAGGGGTTGATTAAATTACGTAGATACATGCTACTAAGATTACCTTCTATGGAATCAAGAAGGGAGGAATGATGATGATGTTCATCCCAGGACGCATCTTATGACATCATGATATCCATGATGCTTTCATCAGTGGAGAATATAAATGAGATAAAATGATAGGGCATGACATAATCCAGGGATTGATCTACAAAATTAATCCAAGAAAATGTATGGGTCGTACAAACTGAGTAAATGGCTTCATAATATTGCTCAATGGGGCTAAGCAACATCCGGTCACCAAAACTTTGGATGTCAGTTTCACCTAGTGCAATCCATGAATCGGCCAGAATCATAGAGGATGATATCACATTGATATAAGAAACCGAAGGTGGGGAGATGGAAGGGGAAGGAGGGGGGAGGGAAAAAGTCCCCATAAGTGATGAATTCTTTAATAATCCAAATCCAACATGTTGATAAGAATGTAGGGCTTCACTTACAAGACGGACACTTCTGGTAACATTGGAACCATAGGCAAAGAACTTGAGTTGATATATGGCTACGATCCCACATTTATGAGGAAAGGTGATCATGTGAAAGTAATTCAAAATAACCACAACCATATAATAAACCCATGTACATCCCAATAGAATACTATAATGAAGAGGTCCGTCAATAAATTTTATTTCAATGGAGATGGTTTTTCACCCAAGTTCCACTTGAAGGGAATTCAAAATACCACAGGGTTTATATGTACTTCCACAAAGTATTTTAACATGGTGGTTAATTGATTGAGTTGAGGTGAACCAATCACCTTCTATCATGACATATACATGATGCAAGTCAAGGCTCCCTTGTCAAAAATAGAAGGATGAATGTTTTTACCATGGACAATGACCTGAGTCATAAAAGATAGCTGAGCTGAAATCTAAGTAGTATAGTTTTCATGAGAGAAAACCACTAGGTTGGAATCCAATGGGTCCATACATTTTATAGACGACAGCAAGGCCTTCTTTTGGGCAGGGTTGTTTTGCAGCACCTCAAGAGTAGACATAGATGGTGGAGACAGAGCTAAATCTTCATCCACATTGTAATTTTGAGAATCTCTTGAATGAGGATTGTAAGAAGAATTGGGGATAACACCCTTCTGAGGCTTGATAGTCAACTCTGGACGTGTAATAGAATCATATGAGGTTGGTGCCGAACTAACACATTGACGAGTAGCCTGAGCATTCAGTGGATTTTCATTACTATAGTATTTGTTCTAAGTTTCCACCAAAACATTAGATATCAGCCTTGAGGAGGAAATAATAAAAACCATGTCAGAGGAAGTGAGGTCCCGAGAAACCATATGAGTCTCTTGATTAGGAAACGGGTCGGTCAGCACAGTGGGAGAAGTGGATGATTTAAGAAACTGATTCACTTCAGTGTGGTGCATAAAATCAAGGGTAAGGTGATCCTCGTTGAAAATAAAGCATGGATATCAAGGCTTTCATTTGTCATTGAAAGAAAAAATAGCGTTTTTATCCCAAGGTGAGGAATATTTCTTTTTCTTACCTTTACCTTTCTTCTTGCTTCCAGGTTTTTGTTGATATTTTCCTTTATCAAATGATATGGCATTTATCTTAGAAGTAGAAGCCACAGGAGGGTGGGATTGAGGGTTTTGAGCAAGAGTGGTGAGTGCTATACCAGAAGGTTTACTCGATGAATGCGAAATGGAAGAATCAATAATGCCATCATTGGTATGTGATTGTTAACCAGGTGGAAGAGGAATAATGTATGAAGGTCGTAGAGAATTTGGTATCTTATCATAGAGCATGTCTGATTCGGTATAAAACATATCTGAATATTGAGCACGAGAAATGACTTTCTCTATGGTCATGACTCCAAATTTGGCCACATGTTCTTTTATAGGAGCTAACATAGATTTGACAAACCATTCTACCAACAATTGATTAGGAAGAAAGGTATTGACCAACCAGGGATGATTCCTCCACTCATGAATGTGATCTGAAATGTGAGTGGAATCTGATTGTTTGAAGTTAGTCAATAGTTCCATTCCAGTTTTGTATTTGATGGGCGACTAGAAATGTGTGAGGAAGGTGGTGGCTAAAGTGATGAGATCATGAAATGACACTCTAGGTAACTCAATATACCATTTAGCCATGGCACCTGTGAGTGTCCGTTGCAAAAGATGAAGTAAAATGGAATCGTCATTAAGGGAGTTATATGAAAACCATAAATGATACATCATGACATGCGTCAACGAGTCTTCTCTAAGATTCCCATTGAAATTTAGGATATCAAATGGAAACTTAGTGAGAATAATCGGCCACTGTGGTGAATGAGCAATGGGGTTGTTAGTAAGGCGAGTTGAGTCAGGTAATTCAAGAGTAGCCACAAAAGGAAACTGTCAATTAAATTATGGATGACAATGATTTGGGTAAGCAAGAATAGCTTGGGAAATGGATACTTGCATGCTTGGATAATAAGGGTTCTGATAATAAGGAACCTGGTTACTGCGATATGCAGGATTCTGGTAACCAACATATAAGTGAGTTTGTTTCCCAGCCTCATGATGGAAATAAAGCTGTTGGAATGATTGGGTCTGGATTTGATGCCCTTGAAAAGGCCCATGATGAGGTCTATATTTTTTCTCAATATAGGTTTAAATTTCACCAAAGTATGGTGAGTTCAGTTGAGACTATGCTACATTTTTAAGACTTTGACCGACCAAAACTTGAGAAGAAATTTCTGCAAGTGATTGAGAAGATGAGGCACCTTTTACAGTTTGATTAAGTGGTGCCTGGGAAGAACGAGATATCGTTAGAATAAGTTGTAAAGGTTGGCTCACATGTATTTGAGCTTGTTGGTGTGCTGACGGACAGATAGGAATTTGTGATGAGGACTGTGAGGCCTAAGGATTCAGCAATTTATCCCAAATTGAGCCAGGTTTAATAGGGGAAGTAGGTTTCCAAACACTGGCAGCCATTCTAGGATAAGGCGGACCATAATTAGGCAAATTACCATATTGAGGCATACCAACAAAAAATTTCCTCCTTGCATAAGGAGGAGAAGATAATAGAGGAAACTGTGATCCAGATAGATGGTACCCAACATAAGGAGAGTTAGGTTGTTGAGGGTATATTTGTCTACCCATATGAGGAACAACCTGCTACTTTACTATCGGTGTATTCAGATGAAGGGGAGCATATTGTATGGCATTCATAAGATAAGTACTAGACATTATTCCTGAATTATATGACATGGGAGATGTTCGAGGATTTGATGCCACACCATAACAGATTCCATATAATGACTGATAACCAGGTGGGATGGACGAGCCACCATAAAAATGATTTTATCGTGATGTCATGAACATAGATGAGGAAGTGACACTTGATGTCTCAACCACAGTGGTGGGCATGGGTTGGGAGCTTGAATCAGTTTCAGTCATGGTTGACAATCCCAATGAATATTTTTGCCAAATATCCTTGGGTAAGCAAAAAGAATGAGGTAAAGGAGGTTGTATCAAAGTTTGAACAGACAAAAAAGGTTCATATTGATAAAAATTAAGTCCTTCCCAATGAATAGGGGTAGAAGGATGAGGATCTTATTGAGGGATCTCTTCAATACTCAAAATTCTATATGGAAGAGGTTCACTGTTAGGTCTTAGATATACTGGTTCTATCTGAGACAAAGGAAAAGAAGAGAAAGGTCGCGTTGAATCAGGTGAGGATGGCTGAGCCTCCTCAAGTTCAATGACCTTAGGTAGAAAATTTTTAGGGACTTTTTTTTCAATTGTGTCAGTGTCACCAATAGGGTTATATGTAATATCAGGTTTGGAACTCAAAGGGATAGGCGATTATGGAAATTCAGTATCAGGAGGAGGGCCATAAGTGGTGCTTGAGGTTCCTAATTTGGTATTTTTCATTTTCTTATGTTTTTGACATCCGATAGGAGTAGCCTCTGGAGGTAGAGGAGGATTATTTTGAAATCTAGGTGAATGATAGGGAGGGGGGTTTTTTTCTTCCATGTTGGACAATAAATTTTATTAACACAAAAAGGAATAAGTAAAAAATAGGGTAATCTAGGCATAAATGATTACCAAACAACCATGAACTATAATATACACCTTGGTGAACCAAGGATTTAACGTACAAAAGCCAATCTCCCTGAATGTTGTGTTCGGTGTATCACGATATATAAGGCATCAAACTCATTTACCTATTGAAGGATATCAACCTCTTGGGGACTCGCAACATATACTCAATGGTACATGGGAGTGCAGTCCATAATAGTCTTGTCTAATGTGTAACCATTTGATAAGAATGTTCCCATATACTTTTCATACGTGGAGCACCATCCAATATACACGAAGGTACATGGAGAATGATCCTACACACTTATGTACGTGGAACGATATTTCACACTCAGGATGCAACGATGGAAAACAATGACAACTCCTAGGTTTAGTGATGCAAGGAAACGTCTCTAACATAGACCTCTAAATGTTTGCGTTAATGTTACAAATGCTCATTTGGTTGATTCGATAGATTTTACTATTTACCTTTAATTAAGTTACATTTTTAGGGCTCACCACGAATGTAACCTAAATATCCTAAAATACAAATCTAGCATGAGAAAACATGAATTGTTTCTCTTTGAATGAAAATATAGATAGGGAAGGGAATAAACAATCAAGATGAAACACATAATATGGAACAAGAAATATGCAAGATGAAATTTCCCTTTCAATGCAACTATTCCTAATATAATGCACATACAAAACCCAAAATGCCAAATGCAAAAATTTTCTTTTCACCAGACTTAATTTTGAAAATGAATAAAACTAAGAGGCAAATTATTCAATTACACTTTTCAGGATCAGGACTCAAGTAAAAATTCATCCAAGTGATCAGCAATAAAACAAAACAAGTTTTCAAGAGACCACACGATAATAACAAAGAAAAATTGAAACCAATTATTCTCAAATGCAAAAAAACACAAATGAAAACTGAATGGAGTTTTTATAGATACCAAAAGACACTGAAGACTGAAGGAAACTTAGATGGAAGCAAGAAGATGAAAGAGAGGATCAAAATAAAATGAAAAGCTTGTGCAAAAACAGGGACCATCACTGGTGCAAAGAGGGCACCAGTGCTTTGCAATGGTGGGATAGAGTAGACCATGGTGAGGTGCACTGCTCTGTGAGAGGCATTGGGGGAGAGTTGGGCCTGGGAAAGAGGTTTCCATAGAAAAATGGAAAAAGGGGTTGAATAAAGCCACTTCCTAGGTATTTTCTTGGCTGTATAATATAACAAAGGTCTATCAAGGAGGTAATCAAACACAAAGGAAAAGGAAAACCACCAAGGGACTACTACATTCCTCTGTATGGTCACCAATTTATTATACGAGATTTGCGATTGTGAACAAAGGTATCTCCCCTAGGTTTAGTGGTCAACCTAGAAAAACAGAGAGACAAGGAACCCAATGATTTTCCTTAAAGTAAATATATGATGGAGTGAGACTAACCTGGAATCTGTTGCACACTTCACTCCTTCTTTAGCTTGGAAGCCCCAATTCCATCTATGATCACCAAAATTAGATCATGCCCAGTAAGATAACACAAACCAATAAAATATGAGATGTGTGCAATATCATCTAAATACTCTAGTAAATATATAAACATGGTATTGAAATAAGTGAAATAACGACATCACATATAGGAAAACATAGAATTATTTTCATTAATATAAATGGAATAATATTAAAACCATCAGTGGCAGTCGATCTTGTAGAAGACCTCCTCCATGTTATTAACTCATCCTTTCCTTGTCACAATATGCACCTCCAGTCACCCTATGCATGAGATGATGACTACTGATGACAATAACATAAGCTTCATTCACCAACCTTTGCATAGGCGAAAGGTTAAATATATATGAGAGAGGGGTAAGTTGGGATTTATTATCCATTTACCATTCTAAGGCTTTAGATCCACCTTTGATGGAGCTATAGGATTAAATGATAAGTGGTGAAAACTCCAAAATAGGGTATGATAGGATCCGAATGTTAATCCAAGGTAAGTAACTGAAACAAATCCTGGAAACTCCTAGAAGGTGAAGCTTCCAGAATCATGATCATTCTCCCAGAATTCTAGAACCAATGTAGGTGCAAAGGAGAGCAACCTATTAGTGACCAATACTGGAAACAGTAGATTAATTTTTAGGTGAATGCACCTATGTAGTACTACAGGGAGTGTTGGTCCTCAAACTAGCTCAGATAGGGCTTTTTAGGGTTGAAATTCTAAGGGATGAAAGGTACATGCTTAGGGATTTGTGCAAGATAATGAAAAGGGGAACGGGATGTTGATTGATCCAATTAGGAGGATCATTTTTATTGGATGTGACAAAATGGCCTATAATAGGTGGAATGAATTTTTTCAGATTTTGAGAGTTGTTTTAGCCATGCCTTTCCATTTCGGGATAACCATTTTGTGATGGGATTCTTTCTCAGTTGAGCTTTGGACTAACATAATTTTTTGGATTCAGGTGAGGTGGTCTCAAGTAAATCCCAAGGGTTGGGGGTGGATATGGTTTTCTCTAGGAATCCCTCAACATGGTTGTGGAGACAGGAAAATTCCTTAAGGTATGGTGAAGGAATTCTGAGGCATCTAAGCTTGGTTTGGTTTTGTGATCTTAGAAGTGCTTTAGGTGAGATAAGAGTATGGTGATGGTAGAGGTGGGTTAACCTCTGGATTTACTTGGTTTTTTATGGATTGGTTTATCCCATCGAATCCCACATTCATGATTGGAATATGGAATGAGGGTGATTGGATGAAAGAAATATTTGATTCAACCCAATATATAGTTGGGTGGTACGTGGAATTCTTAGACGTGGCTGGATTTTGCATATGTTTAATAAGAGCCAATTTTCTCTTATTTTTGATGAGTAAATTTACTTTTTATTATGTGGCTTTAATTTTTGTTCTCTCATTATTATTTATCTTGTTATAGGCTAGTTGTAATCATGGTTATTTGATAGATCCAAGTATGGATCTTATCGCCTTTTCATTAATGAATATATAGTTCATGAATGTATGACCTAATTGGTGTTATGAAAGCTATTGTGAGAAGGCATTAGTCCTTCTTTTTAAACCTCGATAAATTTCCAGATACTTATGTTTAGATATGGATTCATGACTTATAGGTTGCATGTTTATTAAGTGTTTGACATAATGTCAACCCCGGTTGGGAGAGGTCAAGTCAAGTCCTGGTTAAAAATTTTATTTATTAGTTTTTTTCCTATGTTATTCATCATTTCTAGAAGTCTCACTCCGTTTCGGGCAAAGACTTGAGTCCCAACCCTGAAAAAGTGACTTAGAATTCAGGGTCGTTGGCATAGAATTGGCTGGAAAAGTCCACAGTCGCTAGTAGGAAAGCCTATGGGAGCGACTAGAGGGCTATAGTCACTTTAATGCCATGGAAATTGAGTGACTAAGGCTATAGTTCAGTGAAAAAGAGAGTTATCTTAGGGGTTGGACACCTAGAGGGGTTGGGTTTCTCTTAGAAGTGTTGTAATACTCAATGGAAGTCAGTAAGGTATTAAGTTGTCAAATCTATTTTATTAAGGTCATATAGTAGGTTGAATCTTATCATAGTGACCCTTAGATCATTTTTACCCCAGGAAATCTGGTGAAAGTTGGTAAATGTGGGAGGAGTGTGCCACAGGGTTATATTAGAGTGAGTTGCGCTCTCTTTGGATAAAGTCTGATTTTTTCAAGGTTATGGTTGTCATGCATGGGGTCATGGTGTATAGATATTATGGTAATGCATGATGTTGCTAGATTCATGCGATTATGATTATACATTTACATGATAATGTGGACTGATATTGCAGATGAGATAATCCTCCCCTGAACATCTATGACGTATGGATTTTATTTTGGTATCTATTTGGTTTATCGTACATGGTACACTTGTGGGAAGAAGAGAATCAAAGATGGTGAGGAAAGTGGCAGACTACAGTTCCTGTGATTCTCCCTACAAATATGTTTGGAAGCAAGGAGAAGAGTATTATCCTGATATAACAAATAAATTAAGGATCTTGGGGGAAGATACCAAAAGTTGCAAAGTAGAAAATGATAGGTAATTTGAGGCTCAGGAATGAATTGAAAGGTCATAGGAGAAGCAGGTGGAGGTCGATGCAGTGATTCTTTAGAGCTTGTCAAAGTTACAAAAACAGGGATAGTTGAGGATCAGTTAAGAGAAAGAAGAGAAAACTAATGGAAGTTATGGTAGCATGTCTCAGTTTAGATATGGTTTGGATAAAGGGGACATAGTTAGAGGTGGAAGATCATTGGATATACCTGACAGGAGGAATTTTATGTATGGGAATCATTCTAGTTCCCCATTTAGGACACATCATCACAGTCATCAGTATCATCATGCTTATATGAGGAGGGAGTACTTACTTGAGGAGTTAAATAAAGTCAAGCCTCCTACATTCGATGGAGAGATGTAGAAGTCAAAAGATGTAGAGGCATGTTTTCTTGGGATGAATAAATTATTCAGATTGCATAGATACTTAGAGAATGTGAAAGCCAAGATAGCCAGCTTCAGTCTATAGGGAAAGAAAATATTTCATGGTAATATGTGAAGAATGTCATGGGAATTCGGCAAGAAGACTTGATTTGGGATGATTTTGAGAAAATCTTGAAGAAGAAGTACTTATCAGAGAGGTACTATGATGACAGAGCTAAGGATTTTTATGAGCTGTAGATGGGTTCTATGACACATGATGAGTATACTAGCATATTCTTGGAGTTTTTGAGGTATGTTCCTTATCTTAGGGATGAGAAGGCTAAGATTCATAGATTCATTACTGGGTTGCCAATAACATATATATACCATATTTAGTTCGATGAGCCTATATAGTTGGATGAGGAAATCAGGAAGTTAAAGAATTGTTATGAGAAGTAAACACACAAAGCTGAGACTAACCATGATTTGAATGGTAATGAGAAAGTTAAAGGGAAATGGACACCAAACTGGGGAAGAACTCAAGATGTAGGTGAGAAATAAAATGTGGTTCCTTACAAAAGTTAAATGTAGTTTAGAAGGGGCATGGGTCATAGCCTAGAGAGAAACAGACTAGAGGTTATGGTAAAGGACCACTGTAGTGTTGGATATGTGGCAAAGATCATCGCGAGAAGGATTTTCCATAGTACAAGGGTGTAGGCCTCAGATATATAGTGTTTATAAGGCATTGATAGTTGGGAATGTCGGTCATATAATTCCTAGAATTTATGCATCTATGGAAAACAAGCAGGCACATCACCAGACATCCATTATTGAGATGGAAGGTACATTCTATGGTCAGGTTGTTTCTATTTTTATTGATCCTGGATAAATTATAGTTATGTTAATCTTGAAATGGTGGATAAGTGTGGCTTAAGAAAATAAGTGCATGTAGTGTCCTGGTTGGTGTAGTTGGATACATGTAATATGAAGAGAGTTCATCATTGGGTAATAGCTTGTGCATTGGAGTTGAATGGTATGCCTACATCAACACATCTAAATTTACTACCATTGGGATCGTATAGTATGCTTTTGGCTATGGATTGGTTGTATCTTCTCAGGACCAAAGTATATTTCTATGATAAGGATATTGAGTGCGTGGATGATAATGGGGAAATAATAATCTTGCAGGGAATGGAGAATCCTACATCAGTTAGGATGATCAATGCTATGCAGGACAAGAGAAGTTGTAGGAAAGGTTGTGAAATGTTTGTAGTTCATATTTATAGTGATAAGGGAATGGATGTTGAGGATTTAGAAATATTCAAGAGGTACCCTATCTTGTAGTAGTTTTAGGATGTATTTTCTGCATAATTTTGAGAGTTTCCTGCTCACAGGGAAGTGAAATTTTCTATTAAGTTGGTACCAGGGGCAGCACGAGCATCAAAGCAACCTTACAGGATGAGCACTCCATATTTAGTGGAGTTGAAGTTGCAGCTAAAGGAAATTCTTGATAAGGGATATATTATGCCAAGCATATTTCCTTGGGCTACACTATTATTGTTTGCGAGGAAGAAGGATGGTACTATCAGGTTCTGCATTGGTTACATGTAGTTGAACAAGGTGGTGATTAAGAACAGGTACTGATTTCCAAGGATTGATGACTTGTTTGATCAGTTTAAGGGAGGTGCAATGTTCTCAAAGATTTATTTGAGATAAAGACACCATCAAGTACGCATCAAGGAAGATGACATCTACAAAACTACTTTAAGGAAAAGGTATGGGAATTATGAGTTTTTTGTAGTTCATTTTGGTTTGAGTAATTCCCCAAATACTTGTATGTTCTTGATGAATAGTGTGTTTCATCCTTATTTGGACAAGTTTTTAATTGTATTCATTGATAACATCGTAGTATATTCTAAGAATGAGGAAGAACATGTGGAGAACTTAGCAGTAGTGTTGATATTGTTAAGAGAGAAACAATTGTATTCCAAGCTTAGAAAGTGCAGTTTCTTTCAAACAAAGTTACATTACTTGGGACATGTTGTTTCCAAAGAAGGCATTGGAGTAGATCTAGGAAAGATAAAAGCTATCATGGAATGGGAAACTCCTAGAAATGTGGATAAGGTATGATCATTCATGGTGTTAGTAGGTTACTATAGGAGGTTCATTAGGAACGTCATGCACATTGCATATCCTATTACATCATTGTAGAGAAAATGTAATAAGTTTGAATGGGCAGAGTAGTGTGGAACAAATTTTAAACATTTGGAGCAGTTGTTGACAACGCTTTAGTCTTAGAGATTGCAGATCTGAATAAAGAGTTCATAGTGTGTACAAATGCTTTCAAGAGAGGGATTGGTGGATTCCATAAGTAGGAGGGACAAGTGGTCTGATATGAGTCTAGGAGACTAAATGAGCACGAGCAAAACTATGTGACTCATGATCTTGAGTTGGAAGCTATTATTCATGCCTTGAAGATGTGGAGGAATTGTCTTCTTGGCAGGAGGTTTTTATTGACGAGAGATTATAGTGGGTTGAAATATCTATTTGGCCAACTGAATCTAAATGGAAGTAATGGTATATCATTTTTTACCGTTAGCGAGTTTTACTTTGAGATTAGATAGATCAGGGATAAAGAGAATAGGGTTGCAAATGCTCTCAGCAGGAAAGAGAAGTTGAACCATGTTGTAGCAGTGAGCTCATATGGGATATATTTACATGATCAAATCTTACAAGAAGGAAAATAGGATGATAGGTAAATGGATATTATGCACATGTTACATCAGGGTATAGGTGTTATGTATTTGGACTATCATCTTACGGCAGATGGTTTGGTGAGACTTAGGGACATGATCTATGTGTCAGATGACAATGAACTCAAGAAGTTTATCTGGAGGGAGTTTCATGTCAAGCCATATTCTGGTCACCCAGGATATTATAAGACATTGACAGCAGTGAAGAATTTATACTATTGGTTGAATATGAAGAGGGAAGTGGCATAGTTTATGGCTAGATGTTAGGATTTTCAGTAGGAAAAATCCTAGTGTAAGCATCCAGGTGGGTTGCTTTAGCGTATTCTGATTCCATAACGGGAATGGGAGGTCATTTCCATGGACTTCATTACATTTTTTACAAGGACATAGATGCAACATGATTCTATCATGGTTGTTGTAAAAAGGTTGAGAAATGTATCTTCATTTCATTGAAGATTATTTATTCATCTAGTGAGGTAACATAGGTCTTCATTAGGGAGATCATGATATTTCATGGTGTTCAGAAGAAGATTATGTCGGATAGGGATGCTAAGTTCACTTCCAATTTTTGGAAGGATTTATGTATAGGGTTGGGGATATATTTGGCCTTCATAATAGCTTATCATCCACAGACATATGGACAAACAAAGATGGTCAACAAGATTATGGAGGATATGTTGAGAATTTATTTCATGCATCAGCAAAGGATATGGAAGGAGTACCTTCCATTAGTTGATTTTTCTTACAAAAATGGTTATTAGGAGTCACTGAGGATGAGTCTTTTTAAGGCACTGATGGGAATATTTGTAACACTCCCATCAGCTGGAGTGATCTAGTGAATATGGTATTTATTTGACCTAATATGTTGATAGGCATGGAACAAGAAATGCAAGTTATAAAGAATAATATTAAGGCAATATAGGACAAACATAAAATCTATGTAGAATAGCACAAGGAATTTAAGGAGTTTTAGGTTTGGGTGCAAGTGTATTTGTTCATCAAGCCCAAGAAGAGCTCCTTGAGGATCAAACCATGTGCGAAGATGGCACCACTGTATTGTAGGCCTTTTGAGATCCTTGAGAGGATTGGACCAATGGCCTAGACACTTGCACTGCCTCCAGTAGTGAAAGTCCATGATTTTTTCCATGTTTCATTTTTTTAAATATGTGTGAAGGATGTTGATCATGTTATTGATTGGTATGTATTGCGGGTGGTGTTAGTATCCTGTATTTCTATAGTATCAAAAGATGACTGTTTATTTCTTACATTCTACTAAAAACAATATTCCTTGACTATCATTTATTTTTAGAAATCTCACTGCATTCATTATTTTCCATTTAACCTCTCCATTATCTCTCATTATACCTTTCCTGATATTCTCATGCTCTGAAATCCTATATGTAACCCTAATCCCCTCATTTTAGCCTTTCCTCATTCTTAAACCTTTTTCCCCTATGCTAGAAACCCCATTCCCACTACTAAATATTCATTTCCCTTTACTCATTTCCCCTTCTTTCATTAAAACAATGTAAAAACCCCATTTTTACATTTTTTTTAAATAAAATTAATATATTTGAGTCCTGGTTGGATAAACCCTATTCATATTAAACCCCGACCCTTGTTATTTTGATCACCTTACCCCTGTTTGTATTAAAGCCCCACTTTAATACACCTTTCCCCCTGCTTTTCATTTACTCCTCCGCGTTAATACACCCCCGAGCCACACCTTATAGTCTAACCCCCTTACTCCATTCAATCCTAACCCCACTCCGTATTTAAAAACCCGCAGTCTCATTTAAAAAACCTAACCTCACCTATCCTCCCGAACCACAATCATTTTGCACCCGACCACGGTCAGATCTCCACCCTTTTGATCCGATGGTCCCTGCCTCATTTCGCACCTCCAAAGATCCTGCTTTTAAAACACCTTGGGGGTTTTTAAATGGGTGGTTTCGCACCCATCCCATATACCACGTGTTTACTCCCCACTCCATTGCATCCCTCCAATGAAAACCACAAACCATTCGTGCATTGCGTGATAAACCACGAACATCCCTTCCTTTACAGTGACCGGTCCCACCTCTTGCCATCCATCTGAACTCGAAAAACTGTCCAATGTCCACCCCTGGATCCGATGGCCCTCAACCTCTTCACACTCCCCGCCTGTCTGCCTCCTACCAATGCTTACAGGGTATGAATTCGAAATTTTTATCCGTAGCAAGGGTAAAGCTAAAAACAGGTGGAAGACAAAATTGGTGATAGAGTTCAAGAACAGATGAAAGGCAGACAAAAAAGGTCAAAGATAACCAAAGTTAAAGGAAAGAGTTAAAAATAAAGAAGATAAAACAGTAAGGTAAAGAAATAAATGACAGTGACAACAAAGGTAGTGAAAGAAAATATATAAAAGATACAAAAGAAGATAGATTAAAGATTAAAAGACAAATCAAAGAGAAAATCAATGAGAAAGGCCATGCCAGATGACAAGACCACTCAGCATTTACTTCTTCTCAAACACATTGGACACCTATAGCCTAATTGTGATTTAATGAAGTCAGCTACTAAAAGTCAAATGTTACAGTCAAATATATTTTAGCATCAATTGAGAAGTTATTGTAAAACTTAATGTTACAGGAATTTGGTCAAAAATATCTTAAAGCTAGCTCAACAGTTAATTTGAGAGTTATTATTACAGAAATCCTGTCAATGATATTTTCGCTTGGGCCTTGCATGGTCTCAAATGTCAAAATTACATTTACTCTTTAATAAGTGTAGCTTGTAACCCTATATTAGGGCAACCTCCTCGAAATGCAGTTAAATACTGCATGTATTATTCATTATCAGTGTTGGTTGTTCATTTGGAGTTTGCTTAGACTCTGAGTTGCAAATATTATTGCATTGGAGCAATGTAACTATTTTAAGCTGGACATTAGTAATACAAGCACTTTCATAGGATCCTTGAGTTATGTTTAATGGTGATGTTATCCTTATTTGTTAATTTTTTTCCTTTGTTTTGCCATATTGTGCATCAAATTCCCTGATAGCAGAACATAAATCTTAGAATAATATATGTTGCATGAGCACCTTAATTCTATCTATACTCTTATCTCAATTTTTTCTCTACAAAGTATAGCTAAAGAATTCAGAGTTTGTCTGCTCTTTAGTTTCACCTAGCTGTTATCTTAGGGTTTTCTCTTGAAGTTTAACTAAAGAATTCAAATGTTTTATGCTCTTTAGTTTCTGTTAAATTATTATCTTGAGGTATTTCTTATGGTGTTGAGTTAAAGAATTCTTAACTGCTCTTTACCTCTACTGAACTATTGTCTTACATGTTTTCCTCTAAGGAATTGAATGCAGAATTTAGAGTTTGTCTGCTCTGCTTTTATGTTTATGTATACTTAAAGAATTCAGAGACTGTATGCTCTTTAACTTTGTTGAACTCACTATCATCTCATATTCATCTAGCTACAAAGATCCATTTGATATAGTTAGCTTTCCCTATGAAAACCCTTGAAAAATTGATGTACAATTTAACCCTTTTATGACTCCATAGCCCAATGGATAAATCTTCCCACATTGTATCTATCCAACCTACAATCAATCAAACAAAACAAAAAATACCAATATTTATAACTAGCCTAAGATCAGAAGAATATAAGCATAAATATAAATTATTTAGTCATAAACACAGAGAGAGCCCTCTCTAAGCCCAGGAAGGCTAGGTCCTGGACTCCAAACTAGTTTGATGTGGTTCCCTGCTACCTGTTCTTACCAATCTTGCAAATTACAAGGAGCCAACATAATGGCGACCATACTGGGGAACTGAGTTATTGGAGAAAGCTTGATATTCCCGCAAAACTCAGAAACCCCACTCAAAATTATAAGATTCAAGTATTAGCCAAGAATGGTATCTGGTTGCTAATGGTGGACAACATCCACCCTCAAGAAGGTTAAAATCATCCACCTGGTGACTCCACATTTTTCAATAGGCCTAAAAGACTCTACTGTTTGAAGAATCCAGATTGGTTGTGAATATGCAGTGACCCTTTTCTCTGATTGATTGACAAATATGGATTCAAGAATACAACGCATGTATGCTCCAATGAACAGAGATCACATTCCTAGATTCCCACATGTTAGTGTCCCTTGATTTAGCAGATTGGAAAACCAAATGACAGGGTGACATCAGACCAGTATTTGGAGTCCTAGGACCTAGCCTTCCTAGACTCAGAGAGGGCTCTCTCTAATATGCAAAGGATGTGAACTTGTTCGCTTTGGGTGATTGATTTTAGGCTAGTTGTTAAGTGTAGGTTTGTTGTTTGTTTTGGGTTGGGGTAAGATGACTAAGTAGGATAGGTGGAGTGAGAGGTTATCAAATCAATTGGGCAATGAAGTATATGAAGTTATTTATATCTTGGTAGCAAATCTGGGTACATCACAAGGAAAATATGGTGTAGTCAATGGATCTTTTTAGTTTATGTGTGAGGTGGAATGGACAATAAGTTTGGGAACCAAGGTAGGGCAAAGGGAAATTAAGAATCCTTTGTCAAATACCTATGCACAGGGAGGTCTTTAATATTGATAAGAAAAATGCATATTAATCTTGAGATAGGGCACACCATTTACTCAGTGACAACACTTTTAAAAAAATAAACATTGAAGATAAACAATCTAGTAGAACACGGAAGCAAGACAACTTATCTAACTTCAATGATTCAAATTTCAAGATTTGAAAACATATAAGAAAAAAATAGCATCAATAAATGAAGATGGAACACCTAAACATCATTCATTAAACTATAAATAACTTTGAAGCAAACTAATAAGCATATTCAAATGGCAAGATCGAAACAAGACCTCTTTGACTTAACCTATCAATCAATACATCAAAGAGAGATTTCAAAACATAGTTTAGAGAGCATCAAACAAGTAAGGCTTACCATGAATCATGTTTATAAACTATCATGTTAATCCAACAATGAAATAGAAAATCTTAGGTGGGCCTAAGGAGCAATGAAGAATTATTTAAGATAACCCAACAGAAGAATACATGAAAACAATAGCTAACAGGAGGATTGAGGTTCCTCAAACAACATTTATCATCCTATAATTTTCTAAGCTATTGAAAAATAGAAAGATGGGCATATGGAAAACAAGAAAAAACATGAAAATATGAGAGATAAATCACCATTAACTAAACTTAGGGATCATGAAAGCAAGCCTTCATCACCATCAATCAAGGCAATCCATCGACAAGCTCCACAACACTAAATTGTTCTTCAACTTTCAAAAACAATGTATTTCTCTTAACACATCAAGTCACAACTATTTACAATGATTCCTCATGCCTTATATAACAAGCAAGGAATAGGAAAACCAAAAAGAGTATCTAGAAGCCTATTGGCCAAAAAGAAATATCCTAAGTTGTCCTTGAGGCTTTGCAAAGCCCAAGGCACAAAAATATCTAACAAATATATTTTTCGAATATAAATGGAAATTAAATTGAATTTTAGGCCTAACATGCCTTTGAAAACTTTCTAAATGCACATTTTTTCCAGTCACCCATAGGAGCGCTGCACACTGTGTCAAACTCTGAAATTATGCCAGGAGCGCAACACAAAAATAGGCCTTTTCGCAGCAGTGTTTTAGAGGCCTTCACGATGTCGAAAAAGGCTCCGTAATGGATCGTTTGAAATCCATTAAAGAATAATTTCTAGATATAGCTTTATCGAATCAATATGACCTCTGAAATTTGCCCAAAAAGTGAAAATTCCAAGACTTCCAGGAGCACAGCACATGCTCAGAAAAGTGGGCAGAAAGGTGAAAAATTGAGTGTTTTTGACCCTTTTGGGGGGTCAAAACGACTCCAATTGAGCTGAAATTTGGTGAGTATACTCCTCTAATGATGGGGAATCTGAAAATCTAGACCTCTCCTCCTGAATATGCCCTGGGAAAAATCACAGCACAGGGTGTGTTGCGCTCCTATCCTCAAAATTTGCAAAAAACAAAACATTGTCCAATTTCTCTCAAAATTGGTAGGTAGGTGCCTCATGGGTCCCTGGAAACTTGTAGAGAAGCTTGGGCCAAAATAGAAAGACTAGCTTGGTATTTTTCATCTTTTGGTGCCGGGCCCTCATTTTGGGCAGTTTTGAGTTTTTTCCTTGCAAAGTGGTTTCTTCGTTTATAGTGTTCAGTCATTCATCTTTGCAAGTTAAAATTTCTGTTGGCCTTCTCTAGTTTGGTCTCAAGATGTATGTTGGCCCTTTCAAGCCATGATTCCATGTTATGCTCAATTTCCATGGCAAGGAGTTTAGTGAGGGGAAATTGTTGCGCTTGGGCTGATTCTTGCTCCCTTTCTCATGCCAAAGCCTTTCTTAGGACCATAGTTCTAGGCCTCTTTCTAGACTGACCCTCCTCATCCTCACTTTCTTCATAGGTGCCCATGTACTCCTCCAACTTCACTTGTGCTCTTTGAGCCTCTTTCCAGTATTTGAGTGCCCTTGCTTCATAGATGGCCTACTGGAAACTCATTTTTTTATTCTGCATTTGTAAGAAATGAATGAAATCCTTAGCTCTCTCTAATTCAACCTCCAAATACCTAATTTGTGCATTCCTATCTTGTAGAGAGAGTTTGAAATTCTTGTTTCATTTTTCTCATCACTGTCTATGTGAATGAGCTCAAATTCTCTCTCCTCTTCATGATTGTCTTCCTCCTCCTTTAATTTTTCTTTACCTTTGTCAATCATTTGAGATGAGGAGGATGGCATGGCCCCTTGCCCTTTGGAGGTAGCAAATGCATGCATCTCTCCTCTTTGATAGGTAAATGGTGAAAGGTGCAATAAGTTTTACTTCAAAAGCTTGATCATTAGTGACCTTAGGACTGTTTTTCTCCTCAGGGATGATCTCTGTGTGTGCATCTTCCTTACCTTGTTCTTGGCTGCCCCTTTGATAAGCATCCTCACTATCTTTATGCCATCATGACTTTCAAGACCCTTAGGACTGTCATCCTCTATTTTTTCAATGCTAGAAGTGTCTTCATTATTGCTTGGTACATCTTTGTCTTCATGAATGTCCTCTTCCTCATCATTTGACCCATTATTTTCACTGTCTTGCCTATGGTATTTACCTTTAATTTCAACCTCTGTTTCATAACTTGTATCATTTTCAATTTTTCTATGTTCACTGCCTTTAGAATTTGTCCCTTCACCATTATGCATACTGTCCTTTTGGTTGAGTTCTTCTTCTCTGTTTGGTCCATTATTTACTCCTTTTCCCTGACTGTCACTAGTTTGTTGACTGTCATTAGTTTGTTGACTGTCACTAGTGTGTTGACTTTCTCTAAGCTCACTATTTTTATCTATGTTTTCTTCTTTATCAATAATTTCTTCTTGGTCATTTCCTTCATTAATTTCTTCTTGGCCATATTCTTGGATATCTTCCTCTTTGTGGCTATCTTCCTTTCCTTGACTATTTTCTTCATTTTGATCATCCTCTCCCTCACTGCTTTCTTCTTAGCCATCTTCCTCTCCTTCACTGCTTTCTTCATTTTCTGATTTCTTAGGGGATGGTGAATGAGTAAGGTCTATTTGAGGAAATGATTCATGTGAAGAAGATGAACCAAGGTCGGTGGAGGGTGATGGAGGTGTGTGAGGAGGATTTTGAGATGATGATGGCAGACTTTGCATATGGATGGGCTGTGGAGTTGTGAAATCATCATGGGCAATCAAAACCTCCCAGGGGATGCCTTATTGTTCTAGTTGGTGTGAGAAAATCACTTTGATGACGAAATCATGAAAAAGGCTTGACATTTGTTGGGATGGAGGCCTCTTTTGCATGATGGAAGACATTTTCTCAATAATTTTGCAAAGATAGTAGGGCATATGTAGCAGCTTGGTTTTAGTGAAGTGCATGAGGAGTGTTATGTGGTAGGAATAGACTATGGAGAATCTACCCTTGTAGGTGAAGTATTTCATAATGATTTTCATTAGGAGAGCATATCTGTTCAATAGATGATAGAAGGGGAACATGGTTTTGTAATCAGCTTGAAAACTTGGTTTCAAGAATGGGTGATAGTGGCTTAGGTCCAGATGCTTTTGTTTGAACCACCTTTCTCCTATGCAAGTATTACAGTGGCCCTAGAGATGGCATAGGCGGTCAACTCAAATTTTACCTCAGTTAGGTGTACTTGATGATTATGACGGCTTAGGGCAAAGAGCTTGGTCAATTGAGGGTGACTCTAGATCATTTGTATTTTTTTATAGAATTCATAGCATCCCAATTCTTGAAAATAGGACAAAATAGTAGGGAAGTTTATCAACTCTTCAGTGCTTATAGGTTCAAACCTATTTGGAGTCCCTCCCTTCCTTGGAGGCTTTTTAGGTCTTTGACTTGCCTCATCAATGTCAACATTCTCTTCTTCAGACATTTTTTTTTTACCCCTGCCTCAAAATCTTTAAAGAGGATTGGCACTTCTTTTATAATAAATGTTGAATGAGATGGTGAAGTTTTCTAATTAGGTCAAGGCCAAACAATGTGTAGGCCAAGTGTTTTCTTTAGAATTTCACTGCCTACTCCAAAACAACTTCCAAATTTCCTTTGTGACCTTATCTTCTTAGAAAAACATGAAAATGTAGGAAAATTTTAAAAAACCTCTTCAAAAGGCATCCACAGCAGAAAAATAGCTTAGAAAATCTTGTCGGGTGACTTAGGTCACCCTTTGAACATGTTTTCATGCAAAGGTTAAAAATTGTGGCAGGAGCGCAGCACAACTCCTGTCGGACGGCCCTGAACAGGCCTTTGTGTGGAGCTCAAAACTGTGGCAGGAGCGCAACACAACGCTGGTCGGGTGGCCATAAACGAGATTTTGTGTAGAGTTCAAAACTGTGGTAGGAGCACAGCACAACGTTAGTGGGGCGACCTTGAACGTGATTTTGTGTAGAGTTCAAAACTGTGGTAGGAGCACAACACAACGCTGGTTGGGCGACCCTGAACGTGATCTTGTGCAGAGTTCAAAACTGTGGCAGGAGCATAGCACAATGTTGGTCGGGAAGCTTGGGTCACCACTGAACATTAGGAAAACAACATACTCATCTTTTACACCTCCATATTGAAATTTTGCAACATCAAAGAAATTCATTCAACTGAACCGCATTTACATGCAATCTTGCATCAAAATTTTCAACTAAAATACATGCATACCAATCTGAAATTTACATGTACAAAATGAGTATAACTTACTGCATTAAGAACTTAATCCACTTCCTACCAAGCCACCTCCATGGCGTCTTTTCCTGTTGCAACATTTCTACATGTGAATCTTCCATTTCTGCATCGATAATGGAATCCATAGATCCACTTGCACCAATATTTTTGTCCTATAACTGGATGTGCTTTGGACAACTTGTTGGATGCAAAGTCCAACAATGAGAGACTTCATATCCCTTATTTTGACAAAATGTGCAACTCTTCTGGACTTTTTGTGAAAGTTTTCTTTGCCTCTTCTGCTTCATGTATGCTTTCTTTCTCAACCAGCATCTTGAAGCAACATGGTTAAATCCACCACAAAATGTGCAACAAAACTTTCTTTCATTTCAACAAGAAAAATTATCATTATTTGCTAAAACATAATCAAATTGATGATGTGAATAATTATACCTCTTTTTCTATTTAGAATGTCCATCCTTTTTGTCTTCATGAGATGATGAACTAATGAAGGCTACAACTTTCTTTTTTAGACTTACATCACAGTTCTTGTCTTGAAAACTGTTTGAACTTGAATGCTTGCCATAAGAGGCATATTTACCCTCTACTTGATGCAATGAAGGCTTAAAACAATGGCAATCATCCTTAAAACAATTTTGACATATATGCATTTAAAACTTGGAATAAATGTTCTCTTTAAATTTGCATCACATGCATTCAAGGATTTGGAGTCTTCGCCATTAAACTACATATAACCAAGACCAACATTCTTGGGTCTCTCCACAACCGAAATAGGGTCAACCATGTCTTGTGTATGCTTGCCCAACCTTTTCCTTCATGATAGCCCATTTTAACCATTAATTTGGACTCTATACCCCTTGTATGTTTTTCAAAAGAAGCATCACACTTTTAAATTAAGGAAATTGAAGAAAAGTTGGAATGGTTTACCTCTTCCTCATGCTTGTTCTTGGACAAAGCTTATTGAGCTTGAAGGATTTGTTTCTCAATTTCATGCAGTCTTTGGAGAAAATTTTCCTTCTCTTCCTTCATGGCTAACAATTGTGCATGAAGCTTAGCACTTTCTCTTTGATCCTCAATCAAAATCTGCACCATGTCCTTCACCTTAATGAACTCATTCTTCATGTCATCATTGAAGAATCTCGTGAATGAGGAAAATTCACTTGTGGAAGAAGTTTTCATTATGTAAATGGTAAAATTAACAAAAGGAACTTCCAAAGAAAAGTTCTCAAAGATTTCAAACAAATGACAAGCTTTTAACCAAATGGCTGTAAAGGCCCCTTCTTATTCAAGCAGCCATAAAACACAAGCTCCAATAGCTTTTGTAGCAAACACTAATCAAGTGGGTTTGTTTTCCAAAGATAATATTGAGGTACTTTGGGGTAAGGAAATAGTCTACAACTCTTTCCAAGACTTAGCTATCAACAACTATCTTTTCAGCTCAACCAAACTCATACAATCAGCCATTTTGCAACCAATAAAACATTCAATATTTTACACTGTTTTAACACCTTTTGCACAAAAAAAAATGCTCAACCTGAGTACTGATACCATGCAATTTGAAAATGGAATTATTTTTAAATGTTTTAAATTCTGTGCAAAGCATCCATTTCCATTTAATTAAATGTGTGCAAAATTCTCCATGTCTTTCAAGTTAAACAAAGTGTATTTGGTAATTGTTTCTAAGTTTATGTATGAGGGAATTTTAATTAATTTTACTGTTTAACATATCATATCAGCAATACAAAATAGAATAAATTCAACATAACATAACTCAGATATTTGGTGAGCAGTTCACCCCTCCTGGGCTACATCTGCTGGACCAAGCCTTTAAAATTGGCTTGTCCTCTTGTATCAAAATGCTCCAAAATGCTAATACAAGTTTAAAAGTGCCTCAATAGGAAAATATGACTGTAAATATATATTTAGAGGACATGAAAATGCTAAAAATGCCTTTCCATATACACTAAACAGTGAAAAATTACCAAATACAGTATCTTCTTCAGCAAGGCCTTGATGGCTCTTTGAACTCCTCTAAAGATTTTTGGGCTGTAGAAGTCCTCAAACATTTTTGAAACCTCTTCCATCAGGTTTAGAAGGTATAAATTAGCTGAAAATGGTTTTTGGTTCACCTCAAATAGTGAGTACAACTCAATACAGCTCCATTTCCCCAATGGCCCTGATGGCTCTCCAAACTTCACTGAAGCAAAAATGGCTGTAGAACACCTCTAATGCCTCTAGAACCTGTCCCAAAACACTCTAGAATGCTCAAGAAAGCCAAAATTGACCAAAATTTCGTCCAAATTGGTCCAATATTGGAGCAGTTATGACAAAAACAAACTTCTGCCCAATGTCATGTGAAAAACCCCATTAATGTGGGAGAACTGGAGTTAACCATGCCAAAAATGGCATAAAGATAGAAATTAGTGGGAATGCACCCAAATTAGGTGGACGGTTAACTCCAGCATTAAATGGCAGGTTGAGGGCGGTCACATGACCCGCCGCTCTAACCGCCGGGTTTTTAGTGGTTAACGTTAAGTTTAATGCCGCATTAAACACTGCCACTGTGCCAGCTACATGGCTCTAATCGTCGGAATTTTATATGTTATCACAATCTCCAGTATAAAGGCCTCAAGGCCTAATTCCATGGCACAGTCGCGTGGAGTATGGGGGCTGGTGCTTAGGGGCTGGCTCCCTTTGCCACCCATCCAAAATTAATTCCAACATTAAATAAAACATGTGCCCATTCATTGTTAAGACACAAAATGCAACCCAATGGTAAGTCACTCCACTGTTCGGCATGAGGTCAGGAGTTCAAAACCCATTAACGCCAAAAAATTTTGGAACACCAATTTTCCACAGCCTGGGGCCATGTGGCAGCCTCCGAGCCTGCCACATGGTAGCCCATGATTGGCCCGAATCAAACAAAGTCAAACCACCAATGAACAAAATTATGCCACTTGTCCATCATTCATTCGCCCAAATAGAATATTCCATGGAATATTCCAGGGAATATTTTGAGGAATATTTTGGGAATATTCCAAGGAATATTCTTTTTTAATACTTTCCAAAGTCAAATTCAACCCTGGTCAAACTGGATTTTTGAAGGTTACTGAAAACTTCAAACCTGCGTAACTTTCACATATGATGTCGTATTTGAGTGTCGTTCACAGCGCCAGGATCGCAGTGACAATGCCTATCCGATCGTTTAAGTTGCAAGTGATTTTGAACACTTTCAATTTTGAGCTTTTTCCATAGCTCAGACTTGAGCTCCTGAACACCCCTCCCAAATGAGAAGATTTTGGACCCCAAAATCTCACTAAAATTCTGAAACTGAACTATACAGCAAATGAGAGAATAACAACATCCTCTTCTCTTCAGCCTCCAAAAATTTTCCTTGCATGAAAAATGATTTTTGAACTCAAACTAGAAAGAAATTCACTCTTCCCTTCACTGATGCTTATCCTCTTGTCAAGAGCTGCCATTTTTGCACTCACTCAGTAAATTACTGGCGAGAAAATTATAGAATAAATATGAACATCAATTCCTAAATGGACTACGAGCTTCCTGTAACATCCTGTCACCAGAATGCACATCAAACTTGAAACGAAAATCTCATGCAAAATTTGAAATGAAGATTACCTCTTTTCTCCTTCAAAGCATTGATTGTCAGCTTCCTATAACATCAAATATATGGTAATCCTATTTGCACATTGGTGTATCCATCAATCGATCCACAATCAAAAACACCTTTGACTCAATCATAAGTCGTTCAACATATGACATCAACAACAAGTTGACATGAAATGTGCTATACAATTGACACACAAAATCTGTAAAAAGTGTGCACACAATCGACATAAGTCAACAAACATGTGTGACCCAATCGACACAAGTTGATAAACAACAAGATACATCTTGACAAACACATGTGTATGTATCAATGTACAATGAACTATTTACAGTTCACTATTTACACATACAACCTCTATGTACATGTGCAACTTCAACTCTTCTTTTCAAATACCAACAAGTACATCATCCCAAAAACATGTGGGTGACTAAGAGCTGAACTAAAAGACATTTCTGCAATATGAGTGAGTGTGTGATTTATTTTTCAACCAGCATCTTGAAGCAACATGGTTAAATCCAGCACAAAATTTGAAACAAAACTTTCTTTCATTTGAACAAGCAAAATTATTATTCTGTTATGAAACATAATCAAATTGATCATGTGAATAATTATACCTCTTTTGTTCTTTAGAATTTCCATCCTTTTTGTCTTCATGAGACGATGAACTAATAGAGGCTACAACTTTCTTTTCAAGACTTACATCACAGTTCTCATCTTGAAAACTGTTTGAACTTGAATGCTCGCCATAAGCGGCATGTTTACCCTCTACTTGCTGCAATGAAGGCTTAAAAAAATGGCAATCATCCTTCAAACAATTTTGACATATATTCATTTTAGAACTTGGAATAAAGGTTCTCTTTAAATTTGCATCACATGCATTCAAGGATTTGGAGTCTTCGCCATTAAACTGCATATAACCAAGACCAACATTCTTGGGTCGCTCCACAATCGAAATAGGGTCAACCATGCCTTTTGTATGCTTTCCCAAGCCTTTTCCTTCATGATAGCTCATTTTAACCATTAATTTGGACCGTATACCCCTTGTATGTTTTTCAAAAGAACCAACACACTTTTCAATGAAGGAAATTGAAGATAAGTTGGAATGGTTTACCTCTTCCTCATGCTTGTTCTTGGACAAAGCTTCTTGATCTTGAGGGAGTTTTTTCGCCATGTCATGCAGTCTTTGGAGAAATTTTTCCTTCTCTTCCTTCATGGCTAACAATTGTGCATGAAGCTTAGCACTTTCTCTTTGATCCTCAATCAAAATCTGCACCATGTCTTTCACCTTAATGAACTCATTCTTCATGTCATCATTGAAGAATCTTGTGAAGGAGGAAACTTCACTTGTGGAAGAATTTGTCATTATGTAAATGGTCAAATTAACAAAAGGAACTTCCAAAGAAAAGTTCTCAAAGCTTTCAAAAAAATGACAAGCTTTTAACCAAATGGCTATAAAGACCCCTTCTTATTCAAGCAGCCATAAAACACAAACTCCAATAGCTTTTGTAGCAAAAAATAATCAAGTGGGTTTGTTTTCCAAAGATAATGTTGAGGTACTTTGGGGTAAGGAAATAGTCTACAACTCTTTCCAAGACTTAGCTATCAACAACTATCTTTTCAACTCAAGCAAACTGATACAATCAACTATTTTGCAACCAATAAAACAATCAATCTTTTACACTGTTTTAACACTTTTTTCAAAAAAACAAATGCTCAACCTGAGCACTGATACCATCTGATTTGAAAATAGAAGTATTTTTAAATGTTTTAAATGTTGTGCAAAGTATCCATTTCCATTTAATTAAATGTGTGCAAAATTCTCCATGTCTTCCAAGTTAAAAAAAGTGTATTTGGTAATTGTTTCTGAGTTTATGTATGAGGGAATGTTAAATAATTTTAATGTTTAACATATCATATCAGCGATACACAATAGAATAAATTCAACATAGCATAACTCAGATATTTGGTGAGCAATTCACCCCTCCTGGGCTACATCTGCTGGACCAAGACTTTAAAATTGGCTTCTCTTGTTGTATTAAAATGATCAAAAATGCTAATACAAGTTCAAAAGTGCCTCAATAGGAAAATTTGACTGTAAATATAGATTTAGAAGACATGAAAATGCTAAAAATGCCTTTCCATATACACTAAACAGTGAAAAATTACCAAATACAGTGCCTTATTCAGCAAGGTCCTAATGGTTGTTTGAACTCCTCTAAATATTTTGGGGCTGTAGAAGTCCTCAAAAAGTTCTAAAACCTCTTCCATTAGGTTTATAAGGTAGAAATTAGCAGAAAATGGTTTTTGGTTCACCTCAAACAGTGAGGTACAACTCAATACAACTCCATTTCCCCAATGGCCCTGATGGCTCTCCAAACTTCACTGAAGAAAAAATGGTTGTAGAACACCTCTAATGCCTCTAGGACCTATCCCAAAAACTCTATAATTCTCAAGAAAGCCAAAATTGACCAAAATTTTGTCCAAATTGGTCCAATATTGGAGAATTTATGACAAAAACAAACTTCTGCCCAATGGCATGTGAAAAACCCCATTAATGTGGGAGAACTGGAGTTAACAATGCCAAAAATGGCATAAAGGCAGAAATTAGTGGGAATGCGCCCAAATTAGGGGACAGTTAACTCCAACATTAAATGGCAGGTTGAGGGCAGTCACATGACCTGCCGCTCTAACCGTCGGGTTTGTAGTGGTTAACATTAAGTTTAATGCCACATTAAACATTGCCACTATGCTGGCTACATGGCTCTAATCATCAGAATTTTATATGTTATCACAACCTCCAGTATAAAGGCCTTAAGGCCTGGTTCCATGGCACGATCACGTGGAGTATGGGGGCTAGCTCCCTTTGCCGCCCATCCAAAATTAATTCCAACGTTAAATAAAACATGTGCCCATTCATTGTTAAGACACAACGTGCAACCCAATGGTAAGGAACTCCACTGTTCGGCATGAGGTCGGGGGTCCAAAACCCATTAACACCAAAAAAATTTGGAACACCAATTTTCCACGGCCTGGGGCCACGTGGCAGCCTCTGAGCTTGCCACGTGGTAGCCCATGATTGGCCCGAATCAAACAAAGTCAAAGATTCTGCCACTTGTCCATCATTCATTCGCCCAGATGGAATATTCTATGGAATATCTCGAGGAATATTTTGGGAATATTCCAAGGAATATTATTTTTTTAATACTTTCCAAAGTCAAAGTCAACCCTGGTCAAACTGGATTTTTGAAGGTTACTAAAAAATTCAAACCTGCATAACTTTCACATATGATGTCAAATTTGAGTGCGATTCACAGTGCCAGGATCACAGCGACAAGGCCTATCTGATCGTTCTGGTTTTAAGTGATTTTGAACACTTTCAATTTTGAGATTTTTCCATAGTCAGACTTGAGCTCCTGATCACTAAATGAAGCTTATTGTTAAAATCCTCAGTGCCAGGTATTATTCCAAGATCCTTTTGTTGATTTCTTAGGGACATCTAAGGAAGGAGTGTATGATACCTAGAATTTTTTTTTGCAAAGTTTAAATAAAATTTTGAGCACTATTTTTCAAAGGTAGGTAAGATGGGAGTGGCCTTTTTGTTTCTTCAACATACTCAAAGAGTTGAACAAAAATCAATCATGTAGTCATTTACTTGATTGGTTGCATTGGAAAAGGGAGTTCACTTAGTGAATATATACCTCCAAGTTATATTAGGGTAGGTAGGTATGTAAAAGTATCTTAATACTTGAGCATTTTTTCAAAGTTTTCAATTTCAGGTTGTTTTATTTAGGCTCAAGATCAATTATGTTTTTAGACCTAAATTTTTGTAGTGAGCGTGGATTTCAGTTTTTGAAAGTCACAGCCACAAAATTTGTAGCAAATCAGAATTACAAAATGGAAAATTAGCCAAATACATCAGGCTAATGGTCTACAAATGTTCTTGACACCTCCTATAGGAGTTGCCCTCCCCAGCTAGAGCCACTATTAGTCTCCTGTATTTCTACAGTACCACAAGATGACTATTTATTTCTTACATTCTGCTGAAAATAATATTCCCTAACCATTCATTTATTTTCAGAAATCTCACTGCCTTATTTATTTTCCATTTAACCTCTCCATTATCTCTCATTATACCTTTAATAATATTTTCATGCTCCCTAATCCCCTCATTTTAGCCTTTCCCCCTTCTTAAACCTTTTTCCCCTATGAAAAAAACCCCATTCCCACTGCTAAATATTCATTTCCCTTTACTTATTCCCCCTCCTTTCATTAAAACAATGTAAAAAACCCATTTTTACATTGTTTTAAAAAAAAATTAATTTATTTGGGTCTCGCTTGGATAAACCCTGGTCATATTAAACCACGACCCCCATTATGTCGATCACCCAACCCCTGTTTGTATTAAAGCCCCTAATATACCTTTCCCCCCTCTTTTCATTTACTCCTCTACGTTAATACACCCCCATGCCCCACCTTATAGTCAAACCCCCTCACTCCATTCAATCCTGGCCCCACTCTGTATTTTAAAACCTGGTGTCTCATTTAAAAAACCTAACCCCACCTATCGTCCAAACCCACGATCATTCTGCACCCGACCACCGTCATATCTCCACCCTTTTTATCCAACGACCCCCACCTCATTTCAAACCCCCAACCGCCCGCCTATTAAAACACCCTAGGGGTTGCGAAATCGGTGGTTTCACACCCGTCCCATCTGCCACATGTCGACCCCATGCTCCATTGCATCCCTTCAATGAAAGCCACAAACCATTCGTGCATCGCGCGATAATTCATGAATCGCCCTTCCTTTAGAGTGACCGGTCCCACCTCTTTCCATCCATCCAAACTTCGACAGTCATCCGATCTCCACCCGCCCCCCGATCCGACGACCCTCAACCTCTTCACACTCCCCGCCTATCCGCCTCCCACCAGTGCTTACAGGTTATGAATTCAAAAATTTTCTCCGTGGCATGGGTAAAGTTAAAAATAGGTGGAAGACAAAATTGGAGACAGAGTTAAAGAAAAAATGAAAGGCAGAAAAAAAAGGTCAAAGATAAACACAATTAAAGAAATGAGTTAAAAATAAAGCAGATAAAATAGTAAGGTAAAGAAAGAAATGACAGTGATAAAAAAGGTTGTGAAGGAAAACAAATAAAAGATACAAAGGAAGACAGATTAAAGATTAAAAGAAAAATGAAAGAGAAAATCAACGAGAAAGGCCAAGCTAGATGACAATACCACTCAACATTTACTTCTTCTCAAACACATTGGCCACCTACAACATAATTTTTATTTAATGAAGGAAGCTACTAAAATTCAAATGTTACGGTCAGAGATATTTTAGCATCAATTTAGAGGTTATTGTAAAACTTAATGTTATAGGCAGTTGGCCAAAAATATATTAAAGTTATCTCAACAGTTAATTTGAGATTTATTATTACAGCAAGTCTATCAGTGATATGTTGGCTTGGGCCTTGTATGGTCTCAAATGTCAAAATTACATTTACTCACTGATAAATGTAGTCTGTAACCATATATTAGGGCAACCTCCTCGAAATGTAGTTAAATACTGCATGTATTGTTCATTATCAGTGTTGGTTGTTGGTTTGGAATTTTCTTAGACTCTGAGTCGCAAAGATCATTGCATTGGAGCATTGTAACTATTTTAAGCTGGACATCAGTAATACAAGCACTTTCACGAGATCCTTGAGCTATGTTTAATGGTGATTTTATCCTTCTTTGTTAATGTTTTTCCTTTTTTTCCATATTGTGCATCAATCTCCCTAATAGAAGAACATAAACCTTAGATTAATATATGTTGCATGAGCACCTTAATTCTGTCTATATTGTTATCTCAATGTTTTCCTCCGCGAAGTATAGCTAAAGAATTCAGAGTCTGTCTGCACTTTAGTTTCACCTAGCTGTTATCTTAAGGTTTTCTCTTGAAGTTTAACTAAAGAATTCAGAGATTGTGTGCTCTTTAGTTTCTCTTAAACTGTTATCTTTATGTATTTCTTATGATGTTGAGTTAAAGAATTCTTAACTACTCTTTACCTCTACTGAAGTATTGTCTTACATGTTTTCCTTTAAGGACTTGAATGCAGAATTGATAGTCTGTCTGCTTTGCTTTTATGTTGAAGTATAGTTAAAGAATTTAGAGATTGTCTGCTCTTTATCTTTGTTGAACTCACTATCATCTCATATTCATCTGGCTACAAATATCAATTTGATATAGTTAGCTTGCCCTTTGAAAACCCTTGAAAATGTTATGTACAATTTAACCCTTTTATGAATCCATAGCCCAATGGATTAAGCTTCCCACATTGTATCTATTCAACCTACAATAAATCAAACAAAAGAAACATAGAGAGAGCCCTCTATGAGCCTAGGAAGGCTATGTCTTGGACTCCAAAGTGGTTTGATGTGGTTCCCTGCTACTTGTTCTTTCCAATCTTGCAAATTATAGGAACCAACAGGTGGAACTAGAAGGATAATTCCAAACATAACCTCAACGCATACTGTAGTGTACAAATAATGCTCTAAAACCAAGCAATCTAACATGTTAAAGTGCGGTGGAAGCACGTTGGGCTCGATGAAGTTACATGGGAGATTGCTGATTAGATGTGGGCTCTATATCATTCGTTGTTTTTTGGTGGAGGAAAATGTGTTTTGGGTATATTTACATTTTTATGTATGGATTTTTTAAAATAAATCCATGAGTTGTGTTAATAATATCCATTAAGAAATATGGTTTTTATGTTTGTCATGATGGCTTTGCTTTTGAGAAAGTTGTTATTGTAAATATTGCAACGAGCTGGGTTCTAAATCTCCATAGGAAGTATGTTTAGCTTTCAATGGTTTTGTTGGTTGTAGGTTTTGTTAGTGTCGGTATCTTCATCCCTCCGTCAGAGATCAACTTTCTCTTGTTGCATTGCATTCTTAGGTGTCTCATTCAGTCAGCTGCATTCCATTACGAGCATGGATCATCTGATAGTAGTGGTTTGTTACTCATGTCCCTCATGTCATATACCTGTTGGCCTATTTCTATTCATTAAAATCATTTACAGTCACTTTTGGTCTCATAGTTTGCAAAAAATCACTTTAGAGTTTTAGTCTCATTAGGTCTAGGTTTTCGTTAATCTGGCCTTCAGATTTCCTAATAATGGTCAGCAGGCTCATGAGGAAGTTCGAAATAAGATTTCAGTGTTAAAATTTCATCATCATAATGCTTAATAATGATTTTTCTTCAAAACTCTGTTCTAAAGAAAAATTTTCTATTTCATCTTTACATAATAAATGCAATGTAATTTTCAAGTTTTTGAGTTGTAATAATACTCCACTCACAGCCCTGGTCGCCTTTGCCAAAGCTCCATGCTATTCATTCCTTGCCAGACAGACAAAAAGCTCATCATCCAGTCCACAAGCAAGAAGGAAGGAAAACAGAGTTCTTTTGAAAAGTGTCAAAGTTCGCAACATTATAAAGTGGGGTTTTTCAAATGAAAAATCAAAATCCTTGGTATATATAAGATATTTTCAAATTCAAAACTTCATTTGTATGCCAAAGAACAAAATTGAGCCAAGGAGAAATCCTGGAGGGTGAAACAAGTGATTTGGGGGCAGACTGTGTTGAAGTTGCAGAGCGCGACGCGTTGGGAAGGTGTCGCGACGCATCGGGCGAGCGCGGCGCATTGGGGCAACTGCTTTTGTGTGATTTTGCTCTTGCGTGGCACATTGGAAGGGCGCGGTGCACTGGGTTGGTTGCACGACAAATTGGGCCGGAACACAATTTTTTTTCCATTTCTTCAAAAACTCCAAAACGACTTGGTCTCTCTTGCTACAAGTAAGTCCATGTGACCTTGTGATTGCTCATAACAATTATTTTGTGTTGATTATGAGATTGATTATGAGAATTTGAATACACAAAAACTAAACCCTATTATCTTATTGAGAAGTGCCTCTTTTAGGGTTTTGAAAATAATTTTGTGCCAAATACTTCCATTCCCCACCTTGTTTTTTCCACCTCCTCATTGTTATCTTATCATAGCATCTCATCCCCTATCCCCTTACATCCCTAAAGTCACTCATTTCTCTCCCATTCTCATTACTCCCATCCCACTTGTAAAGTTTCCCCAAACCCAAATTTTATCCCAAAAATTAAGTGGCTATCCCTTGTCCCTAAACTTATCAAATCACAGTTTTCAAAAAGAAAATTTCACTTGATAAAAGTTCATTGTTCCTAGTACCCCATTCCTCCATAGTCCCTCCCATATTACCATATATTTGGCACTAAAACAAAAAAACCAAAATTCTCATTTTTATCCAAGACAACATAGACCTTGCATAGATATTGGACATAATGGAGATAGATACCGATACATATTATGACCGAGACAATGATTCCACCACTGAGCTACATGCACCTAGAAGGCCTCATAAGAGTGGAAGACATGTGAGGGAGGAGCCCACTTCATTGGCTGAGTTGCAGGCCTGTCCACTTGCCATGACATGTTTCCAACAGCAGTCTTGTTTTCAATTTTATGAAATGGTTGCTGGGGTCCATCATCATCAGGAGCTGGCTCGTTTGTTTGTATTGCATTTACATGATGATCAGGTCACCCTTGCCGGCGTGACATTCACTTTAACACCGGAAACTATCTCTCAGGCAACCAGAATACAAAATGTTGGAGAACAATGGAACAAAAGACAGCAGGTGGACAGAGTGCACTATGAACCATATATCAGGCCAAGCTTTGTGAAACAACTCAGCAGAGTGTTTCCTTTCTGGTTCTTGAAGGATTCCTATGCTCATCTGATGAAACTTATTATTCGATATTTCAGTTGTGAGGGCCGGTTTTCACGTCTCTATGCCTATCATATCAGGTTATTGATGCATTTTATGAGGGTGAGGATGATGAACCTCCCTTATTTCATGTGCCAGAATATTGAGAGGATGAACACTCTCATGCAAATAAAAAATCCTGAGCAGCAGTACAATAGTATCTATCACTTTGCACTGATCAAAATTGTAGTTATGCATCAGCTCGGCTTGCAGGGTATTACATGGGAAGATTTCATTTCTAATGATTTCTTCACAGCTACTCAGGTACCTTCAGAGGTTTTTCATGAGGCAGGTGAACCTTCATATCAGCATGAGGGTCACGAGACACAAACCACCAGTGTGCCAGTGTTTGTTACTTATCAGAGAGGCCTAGAGGATTATTTGCAGCTCGGCGAGTATTATCTCCACCTGGGGTGGAAGGGGTCTCGCCTCCATCATCAGCAGCATAGGTACAGGTACAAGAAAGGGGTAAGAGGCCGATGTAGGATGAGGGGCCTTCAGGAGGCCAGGATACTGGTTTCATACTCATTGATGAGGATGTGAGCTCACCAAGATCAAAGTTGAGAGAGACTATTCAGGAGCAGAAGGCGGAGAGAGACACTTTCTCTGTCAAGTTGCAAAGATCCCAATGGCTTATCAACTACCTTGAGAAGTGGAACAAACGGTTGGAAGATCAGCAAACTATCAAAGGGTTGCAAAATATCCATGAGAACCGGCAAGCTGCCCAAAGAAGCCAAACCGAGATGACATCCATTGAGCGAGAGATTGAGGCTGATCGAGAGACTTGGCTCAAAAGGGTCAATATTCATTTGGAGAAGCTATTGGAAAAATAAAACAAGGAAAATAACATGTTGAGGCACATGAAGAACCATTATTGGACACGAAATCATGTTTGCAAGGCACGAATCAAGATCCTGAAGGCGAAGTTAAAGAGAGCATTAAAGCGTCGCAAAAGGCATGATAAGCTCCAAATTTTGGCTGAAGCTTCCTTGGCCCAACATAGTGCATGATGGAGGACACTCAGCCCAAATTTCAAGAAATTTGGGAGACATTTTCTCAATTTTGATTTTTTTTGGCTTAACACAGATTTTTCCGCTCAACGCGTTGCACCACTTGGCGCGCACTTATGATTGGGAGCTCCTCTTGAGGAAAAATTGGTATTATTGGATTTTTTTATGAAAATTTATGCATTCCTACCCATTACCTAGATATTTTGACAATTTTTAGGTTGCCGGAAGGGTCAAAAACACCCTAAAATTGACCTTTCTGCCACTTTTTGGACACACACGAAGCAGTGTTGGGAAAACTCATCTTTGGAGGTGAAAATGGAAACCAAATTTAGAAATTCCACTTGGGTTGGAAATTAGAAAGGTAGGGCTTTCCAACGAGCTATTAGAAATTCAATTTAGACACTAGGAAGGCCCTCAAAGTCATCTCCAAAGTGGTGTGACGCATAGAGATTTCAGGTGCGGCGCATTGGGAATTTTGGCTCAGTTATCACTCAGTAACTCTGTTTTTCACCTAGTTTTGGCCAGTTCAAATTTTTCATCTTCAAATGTGAACCTCTCGATGTAACTTGATGTAATTTCATGGCTTTGATGTAATTTTGGCACATTTTTACTCATGCAAGTAGATTCATTCACCAAAAAGTGAAATGTAACTGAATGAATCAGTTTCCTATCTTATAGAGGCAAGCTGTTCCACTACCTATTTTCCAGTTATTAGTTTAGATCTTGTTGAAACAGCTCCTAAACTAGTGATCTCGACCCCTAGAGGCATGGGAATGAGTTATTCTTTTCTATATCTCGTAGTTCTTCAGTCATTTTCAGGGTTGGACACTTGGGATTGCTTTGAGCTTCATTGTACATTTCATCTCTGCATTTTGGCAAAGGAATAGACCAGGGTTTGCAGCACTCCTTGGGATCCATGTGTCTCTATGTTTTGATGGTTTGTTTCTCTCTGTGATTTTAAGTTACTGATGTTTCATGTGTATCATTATCCTTCTTATTTATTCTTAAGTTAAGCAAACAAGTCATAAAGGTGTAATTCATTATATCTGCTGTGCTCTACCTTGAGTTTTGTTTAATTTTCCATGTTTTCGATTGCTTGATGAGGATTCTTGAAAGCCTATTTCCCTCTTCAACTCCTCACTAGTCTGAGCTACCCATTCACTCATTTCAAAGAATGAAAACAATTGCCTTCCTTGCCCCATTCAGAACTCTGCAAAAACTAGGCTTCATTCCCCCGACCCAAAATCTGCCTTTCCCTTTGATCCAACAAAAACCTTAAAAATCAAATCCAACCTCCTTACATATATACCTAGCCTAAAATCAACCTTTAATTGAGTCATATCAAGCCTCACTTAACATTTTTCGCTGAGATTGACAAGGAGAGAGCCCTCTCCCGATCTGGTAGGGCTAGCTACCAGATCAAGCAGGGTTTTACGTTACCCTAGACTCTGCTTTTCTCAGCCTGAGGTAGATTTAGGCAATAACATAGTGGCGACCATACTGGGGAGAAAAATGGTTTGCTTGTTGGTGTTATTTGTTTTATAGACTACAGATGGAGCCTGAAGTTATGCCAGGCAGCCTTCGAAACGCTCTTGCTTTGCATTAGCAAAATTAGATAAACGTTGCTTCAGTGAATCTCCGGTCTATTTTGTAAACGTAACATCTAACTTGTGAATTGCCCTAGTACATCAGACAATTCTAGACTTTTGGGTGATAATTCTAGAATTCGATAGGCTGAACAAGTTGGTTTTGTCCATTTGATCCTTGAGAATAATCCAACACACTGGCTTCCAGACGACATACTAGAGAAAATCCAGATCCCGATCCACCTCCTGTGTATGAAAATCCAAATCTTATTTCAAGAATTCTTCGTCAAGAAAGTCCTGTGATTCCTGTGTTCAAATCTCATTCATGTCCCGCTATTTTTGAATATCTTGAAGATCTCGAGTTTGATGAAAAATTTGAGTGGTCGTTGTTTGAGGCTAAGTCTGAAAGTGCTATTGATTCTACCGTCCTAAATCCAGAGTTTGTCAAATATCTTGAAATTAAACAGGCTAATAGATCCATTGACAGTTACATCTTGAATATTCAGAATTCCATTGTAGCAACAAACATTCCCGAATTCATAGAGTCTGCGTCTGAAACTCTTGGGCCATCCGCAATTACATCTGGTTCAAAAATTACTACCGAGCCTCCTTTCATTCCTACCATTCCCGTGCAACCTTCTATCCCCGATCAACAATCTGCAGTAGTATCACCTCCATCCCCACCACATACACCTCATACATCAACTACTTCGACTCCACCTTTATCCCCAAATCCGGTTGTAAATCCACCTAGAGCAATGGCTGCCCGATTTGCACCCCTCACATTGCCTCAAAACTTGGATGACATGCTCGCTGATTACAAAAGAAAAATACCATTGTTTGATGGCACTCCTCAAAGTGTTACTTCTCAACAACATGTGGATAGGATGGCAGATTTCCTTGACCTTCATGAGATTGATGCGGAAAACGTGACATTGATATTTTTTATACAAACTTTTGGAGGTGAAGTGAGAAAATGGTTCAGAGCTTTGCCAGCTAGAAGTATTACTACATTGCCTAATCTTCAGAGAAAATTCTTGGATCGATGGGAAGTGCAGAAAGATCCTCTCCAGATCCTTTCCGAGTATGAAAATATCAAGCGGAATATTGGTGAGTCAGTTCAAGACTATTGTATTAGATTCAATTCTGTTTACAATGCAATTCCTGCTGATATAAAGCCACCTAGGGGATATGTTTTGATTAAGTTTTCAGGCGGATTCGATCCTGACATGGCTTATCAATTAAGAGAAATAAGTCCGACCACTTTAGAAGATATGCAGAAAATTGCAGTCAGCGTTGAAGCTAATTTGCTTGCCAGGAGAGCTAGAATGAAAGCTGAAAAGAAAGTAGTAATAAAGGAAGAGGTTTCCACATTAGATCAAGTGCTTCGAAAGATGGAAAATATGTTTTAAATATTAACACTTAATAATCCTGAACTGCAGATCAGAAATCCTAACTTCTGTGGCCAGTAGTAACCTCAATTTAGAATCAAGAAAAGAGAGCAGCGAGCACAAGAACCAGCAGTACAACAGCAGGTGAAGACACCTTTACAGCAGAATTTTCTACATGGTTTAGAATCAGATGATGAAGAGAATGTAATAGGAGAAGAGAATCACTTCTTTACACCTGATGATATGCCAATTTTTATCATCGAAGATGAGGAGTACTCGGAAAAATCAGCTGTACAAAAGGATGATAATTTCATCTTGGAAAATGAGACAGCTCTTGAAGAAGAGTCTGATGAGTATCAGAGAGGGTATATGAATGCCTTGACTGCCCAGCAGCAACAATATTCACTCAGAAATAGATATGTGCCCATTAATCCAATCCAAAAAAGAAAGGAAGCTACAACACCAAAGAATGATTCACCTGTTGTGTCGAAAAAGGGAAAAGAGATAGCTGATCCCACTACTAGAAAATCATCATTAGCAAATGAAAGATCCAATCAACCAAATATATCAAGGGAGAAAACGGAAAATAAGGATGTTCTAGCTAAAGAGGTAGAGAAAACTTTAGTTTTGAGCTTAGAGAATGAAATTTCTAAGTTAAAAGTTTCCATTGCTTTGACTGAATTGATGAAGAATAGTAGTTATAAGGGTCAGGTGTCTAAGATGTTGAATTTAGATCCATTATCTGATATGGTAAATGTGGAAGATGATCAACCTGAGTTGATTTTTGGTCCAACATTGGATGGTGAGTCTCCAGATAGTGATGTACCTCCTTTTTATATCAGCCTTAGATTGCATGATTATGTGTTACACAATGCTATGTTTGATTCCGGAGCCTCTCATAATCTCATGCCTAGGGCAATCATGGAGAAATTGGGATTGGATATCACTAGGAAGTATCATGATCTTTATTCTTTAGATTCCAGCAGAGTAAGATGCATTGGGCTTATCAAAGATTTGGTGGTCAGTTTGGATCAGATTCCGACTAAAAAATTTTTGATGGATGTGGTTGTGGCGGATATTCCTCCTAGATTTGGCATGCTTCTTTCTAGATCTTGGGGAGCGAAACTTAAAGGGAAATTGCAGCTTGATTTCTCCTATGCTACTATTCTCGTGTTTGGTCAAATGAGGAAATTATATCGGGAGCAAAAGATGAAGTATATGATCACCAGCAAGGAGAAACCGGTAAATCATCCAATCAATTATGTACATACTGATTTAGAATCATTTGTTTTGTACTCAGATAGCTTTAATGATGTAAATAGCCAATTAGTTGAAGTAGAAGACATTCCGGAGATCACTGAAAATTTCAGAGAAGTCTTAAAGAAAGAGAGACAAAGACTTGATGATACTGATGAGCAATCAGCCTCTCGACAACAGCAAAATGTTGATGGATAGCAAAGCGAAGAAAAAAAGAAAACATAATTTCAGCATTTGGAAGAAGACGAAGATGGTTTGTGGACCATGGATTTTGATGGTGCCATAGGAAGGGATGGTGCTGGAATTGGTATTTATTTACGCAGCCCTTTTTCCTCCCCATTCAAAGTTCCAAGTAATGTAAGGGTCTGTTCTTATAAATTGGCTTTTGATTGTTCAAATAATGAAGCTGAATACGAAGCTTTAATTGCTGGTCTGAAAATTCTTAGAAAGTTAAATGCTAAGAGGATTGCAGTGTATGGCGACTTCGAGTTGGTTATAAAGCAAGTGAAAGGTGAATATCAAGCTAAGCATCCTCGCATGCGGGCATATCGAAATGTTGTACTAGATATCTTGAGATTTTTTTCAGATTATACTTTGACATGTATTCCTCGTATTCAGAATGGTATTGCAAACGCACTTGCAACAGTAGCAAGTAATTTGAAAATTTCGATGAATTCAAGCAATAAATTTGAAATATATGTGAAGCATCATCCGACTGTTCCTGACAACCAAAGGTGTTGGCAAGTGTTTCAAGATGACAAAGAAATTGATGAGTTTATGCAAAATGAAGGTAAATTCGAAGACACTTCTATTGATGTGGAGCATGATGATGGTGAGAACGATGTACAAATCAATCAGATGGAAGTTTTGCAGCTGAAGGATAATGTCATTCCTAAAGTTTTGATACCTTTAGAGGAGATTTTTGACCAATATGATGTAGCTAAGAAACCAATTTTTCTGCCCACCGAGAAAGGAGTTAAGGATGTGAACATTGGATCAGCAGAAAATCCAAAAATGGTGAAATTTTCCAAAGCATTGCCCCCATGGGTAAAAGAAAAGTATATCAGTTTGTTATCTTCTTTTGCTGATGTATTTTCTTGGGACTATTCAGATTTGAAGACATATGACACAAACATAATTTAGCATACCATTCCGATCAAGCCAAATCAAAAGCCCTTTCGTCAGAAATTGAGAAGAATAAATCCAAAGTTGTTGCCCTCAATAGAGAAGGAAGTGAATCGGTTGTACAAGGCTGGTATCATCGTTCCCATAAGATTTTCAGATTGGATTTATAATTTGGTGCCTGTGCGCAAGAAAACAGGTGAGATTCGCTTATGCATTGATTTTAGGAATCTGAATAAAGTTTCTTTGAAATATAATTATCCATTGCCCAAAATGGATCACATACTTCAGCGAGTAGTTGGAGCATCCCGTATGTCGCTACTCGATGGTTATTCCAGTTATAACCAAATTCTGGTCCATGAGGATGATAGAAACAAAACAGCGTTTACCACTCCGTGGGGAACTTTCCATTAGGCTAAAATTCCTTTTGGTTTGAAGAATGATGGTGCGACCTTTCAATGAGAAATGGATATGGAATTTGCAAATGAGAAGGATGTTTTTCTAGTTGTGTATCTTGATGATTTGATAGTCTTTTCTAATTTAGATGAAGAGCACCTTTATCATTTGAAGATTTTTTTTCAGCGATGTAGAAAATATGGTGTATTTCTCAATCCAAAGAAGAGTTTGTTCGCCATGGATGAGGGCAAGTGGCTTGGTCATATTATATCAAAGGATGGCATCCGCATTGATCCAGCTCGAGTAGAAGTTATTCAACAAATTGATCTTCCCCAAAACAAAAAGGAGATCCAATATTTCAATGGTAAGATGAATTTCTTACGTCGCTTTGCGCCCAATGTTGCAGAACATTTAAGAGAAATCACAAACATGCTCAAGAAAGATAGTGTAGTGAAGTGGATGGAGGAAGCGGTAAAGTCTTTCAATTTAGTGAAATTGGCTCTTTCTTCAGCTCTGGTTTTGATCAGCCCGGGCTATAGCCAGGATTTTATTTTGTTTTCATTTGCCTCGGATCATACCATGGCAACAGTTTTGATGCATAAAAGAGATCAGCATGAAAAACCAATTGCTTTTTTCAGCCGAACCATAAGAGATGCAGCCTTAAAGTATAACATTATTGAAAAGCAAGCTCTTGCCTTAGTGAAAGAATTGGAAGATTTTCGAGTAGATATTCTGCATTCTCATATTCTTGCTTATGTTCCTAATGTTGCTGTGAAGGATGTTTTACAACAAACAGATCCAAAAGGGAGAAGAGGCAAATGGATTGTTGCCTTGTTGGAGTATGATGTGGAGATAAAGCCTACAAAGCTCATCAAAGGACAGGGGCTGGCTAAGCTAATGGCTGAGTCAAATTTGCATGCCTTGGACATTAATCTCATTGCTGCTATGTCCAAGGAAAATGAGGAAAGTTCACTTATTCAGGTATCGGAAATCTTTGTTCTTTCTCCTTGGTATTCGGACATTGTATATGTGCTCCAAAATTTGTCACCACCACTAGGCATGGCTAAAAACAAAAGTAGAACTTTGAAATTGAAGGGTGCCAAATTTTGTATCATGAATAATGCACTCTATTGGAAAGATCCCAGTGGTGTCTTGTTGAATTGTTTGGTTGAAGAAGAAGCAAAGTAGGTTATGGAGGACTTTCATAAAGGAGATTACGGTGGTCACCTTTTTTGGAAAACAACGGCCAAAAAATTTTTGAGAGGAGGATATTATTGGCCGACTCTCTTTGCTGATGTGTACAAAATGGTTAAAAGTTGTCATGAATGTCAGATTTTTGAAGGGAGGAAAAAATTGCAGCCTTTGCCGCTCAAGCTTATTGAAGTAAGTGCTCCTTTTCAGCAGTGGGTTTTGGATTTCATTGGCGAAATTCATCCTGCTTCTTCAGCTCAGCATAAGTGGATCCTTACAGCGATGGACTATTTTACTAAATGGATTGAGTCGATTCCCACCAGGCAGGCCACAGATTTGGTAATCACTTCATTTCTTGAAAAAAATATTTTGTCTCATTTTGGTTGTCCAAATAAGCTAATCACTGATAATGTAGCAGCCTTTAAATCTAAAAGAATGATTGATTTTTTCGATAAGTATCAAATTACTTTGGGGCACTCAACTACATATCATCCACAAGGTAATGGATTGGCCGAATATTCGAATAAATCCTTGGTCAACATTATCAAAAAGCTGCTGGAAATAAATAATAAAAGTTGGCATAAGAGGTTGGTTAATGCACTTTGGGCAGACAGAGTGAGTCAAAATAAATCTATAGGCATATCTCCTTTCGAGCTCGTGTATGGTGTTGACACGATATTCCCGACCACTCTCGCAGTTCCAGTGGTTAAACTTCTGCAGGAAGCTGGCTACAAAAATGATCATATGCAATGGAGAATAAATCAAATGATCCATTTACATTAGACTAGAGAGGAGGTTTTTCAAAACACTTTCAAACTACAAGAGAGAATCAAGAAGATATATGATCGAAAGGCAAAAGCGGACAAGTTTCAATTAGAAGAAGTGGTGCTGAAATGGGATGCAAGAAACGAAGATAAAGGTAAGCATGGCAAGTTCGAGAATATTTGGAAAGGAACCTTCAAAATTGCTGCATATCGAGGCCAAAATGCTTTCCTTTTGAAAGAAATGAATGGTGAAGATTGTCCAGGAGGGCCGGTCAATGGTCGGCTACTCAAGCGGTATTATCTCTGAAATGTTTTCTGATGTCATACATTGTCATTGTATATAACAGTTTGTTAAATTTCATTGCAAGTGTGTGCTGTCATCATTCCTTCAGTTTGGGGCCTGAGGTGAAGGCTATAAATTTGAATATTGATTTCAGTCTGGTTTGGATTGTTGAGTCAGGTCTTTCAGTCATTTTGGTTTCAAAATTGAGTTTGTTTTGAGTCAGTTTTCAGTCTTCACAATAAGACAAGAGTCTTGTTTTGGTTTTTCGAAGCTATTGACTCCATAGCCCAATGGACGAAGGCACTACCTACTTTCCCAGAGATCTATATTTCTTTGCACCTCCAAGGAGCTACCATCCCCATTGGAGCCAATGTTAGTGTCGATATCTTCATCCATCCGTCAGAGATCAACTTTCTCTTGTTGCATTGCATTCTTAGGTGTCTCATTCAGTCAAATGCATTCCATTAGGAGCATGGATCATCTGACGGTAGTGGTTTTTTACTCATGTCCCTGATGTCATATACCTGCTGGCTTATTTCTATTCATTAAAATCATTTACAGTCACTTTTGGTCTCATAGTTTGTAAAAAAACACTTTAGAGTTTTAGTCTCATTAGGTCTAGGGTTTGGTTAATCCGGTCTTTAGATTGCCTAATAATGGTCAGCAGGAACATGAGGAAGTTCGAAATAAGATTTCAGTGCTAAAATTTCATCATCATAATGCTTAATAGTGATTTTTCTTCAAAACTCTGTTTTGAAGAAAAATTGTCTATTTCATCTTTATGTAATAAATGCAATGTAATTTTCAAGTTTTTGAGTTGTAATAATACTCCACTCGTAGCCCTCGTCGCCTTTTCCAAAGCTCCATGCCATTCATTCCCTGATAGACAGACAAAAATCTCATCATTCAGTCCACAAGCAAGAAGGAAGCAAAACAGAGTTCTTTTGAAAAGTGTCAAAGTTCGCAACATTATAAAGTGGGTTTTTTCAAATGAAAAATCAAAATCCTTGTTATATATAAGATATTTTCAACTTCAAAACTTCATTTGTATGCCAAAGAACAACATTGAGCCAAGGAGAAATCGTGGAGGATGAAACAAGTGATTTGGGGGCAGACTATGTTGAAGTTGCAGAGCGCGACGCGTTGGGTAGGTGTCGCGACGCATCGGGCGAGCACGACGGATTGGGGCAAATTCCTATATGTGATTTTGTTCCTGCACGGTGCATTGGAAGGGCGCAGCACACTGGGTTGGTTGCGCGGCACATTGGGCCGGAACACAATTTTTTTGCCATTTCTTCAAAAACTCCAAAACGACTTGGTCTCTCTTGCTACAAGTAAGTCCATGTGACCTTGTGATTGCTCATAACAAGTATTTGGTGTTGATTATGAGATTTATTATGAGAATTTGAATACACAAAAACCAAACCCTATTATCTTGTTGAGAAGTGCATCCTTTAGGGTTTTGAAAATAATTTTGTGCCAAATACTTCCATTCCCCACCTTGTTTTTTCCACCTCCTCACTGTTATCTTACCATAGCAGCTCATCCCCTATCCCCTTACATCACTAAAGTCACTCATTTCTCTCCCATTATCATTACTCCCATCCCACTTGTAAAATTTCCTCAAACCCCAAGTTTATCCCAAAAATTAAGTGGCTATCCCTTGTCCCTAAACTTATCAAATCACAGTTTTCAAAAAGCAAATTTCACCTGATAAAATTTCATTGTTCCTACTACCCAATTCCTCCATAGTCCCTCCCATATTACCATATATTTGGCACTAAAACAAAAACACCAAAATTCTCATTTTTATCCAAGACAACATAGACCTTGCATAGATATTGGACATCATGGAGACATATACCGATACATCTTATGACCGAGACAGTGATTCCACCACTGAGTTACATGCACCTAGAAGGCCTCGTAAGAGTGGCAGACATGTGAGGGAGGAGCCCACTTCATTGGCTGAGTTGCAGGCCTGTCCACTTGCCATGGCATGTTCCCAACAACAGTCTTGTTTTCAATTTTGTGAAATGGTTGCTAGGGTCCATCATCATCAGGAGCTGGCCCATTTTTTTGTATTGCATCTACATGATGATCAGGTCACCCTTGTCGGCGTGACATTCACTTTAACACCAGAAACTATCTCTCAGGCAACCGGAATACCAAATGTTGGAGAACAATGGAACAAAATACAACAGGTGGACAGAGTGCACTATGAACCATATATCAGGCCTAGATTTGTGAAACAACTCAGCAGAGTGTTTCCTTTCTGGTTCTTGAAGGATTCCCATGCTCCTCTGATGAAACTTCTTATCCGATATTTCATTTGTGAGGGCCGGTTTTCATGTCTCTATGCCTATCATATCAGGTTATTGATGCATTTTTCCATGGTGAGGATGGTGAACCTCCCTTATTTCATGTGCCAGAATCTTGAGAGGATGACCACTCTCGTGCAAAGAAAAACTCCTGTGCAGCAGTACAATAGTATCTATCACTTTCCACTGATCAAAATTGTAGTTATGCATCAGTTCGACTCACAGGGTATTACATGGGAAGATTTCATTTCTAATGATTTCTTCACAGCTCCTCAGGTACCTTCAGAGGTTGTTCATGAGGCAGGTGAACCTTCATATCAGCATGAGGGTCACGAGACACAGACCACCAGTGTGCCAGTGTTTGTTACTTATCATATAGGCACTAGACGATTATTTGCAGCAGCTCGGCGAGTATTATCTCCACCCGGGGTGGAAGGGGTCTCGCCTCCGTCATCAGCAGCACAGGTACAGTTACAGGATAGGGGTAAGAGGCCCATGCAGGATGAGGGGTCTTTGGGAGGCCAGGATACCATTTTCATACTCATTGATGAGGATTTGAGCTCACCAAGCTCAAAGTTGAGAGAGACTATTCAGGAGTAGAAGGCAGAGATAGACACTTTGTATGTCAAGTTGAAAAGATCCCAATGGATTATCAACTACCTTGAGCAGTGGAACAAATAGTTGGAATATCAGAAAAATATCATGGAGTTGCAAAATATCCGTGAGAACCGGCAAGCTGCCCAAAGAAGCCAAACCGAGATGACATCCATTGAGCGAGAGATTGAGGCTGATCGAGAGACTTGGCGCAAAAGGGTCAATATTAATTTGGATAAGCTATTGGAAAAATCAAACAAGGAAAATAACATGTTGAGGCACATGAAGAACCGTTATTGGGCATGAAATCATGTTTGCAAGGCACGAATCAAGATCCTGAAGGCGGAGTTACAGAGAGCATTAAAACATCGCAAAAAGCATGATAGGCTCCAAATTTTGGCCGAAGCTTCCTTGGCCCAGCATAGTACATGATGGAGGACACTCAGCCAAAATTTCAAGAACTTTGGGACACATTTTGTCAATTTTGATTTTTTTTTGGCTTAACACAGATTTTTCCGCCCGACGCGTCGCGCCACTTGACACACGCTTATGATTGGGACCTCCTCTTGAGGAAAACTTGGTATTTTTTGACTTTTTATGAAAATTTACACATTACTACCCATTACCTACATATTTTGACAAGTTTTGGGTTGCCAAAAGGGTCAAAAACACCCTAAAATTGACCTTTCTGCCACTTTTTGGACACACAGGAGGCAGTGTTGGGAAAATTCATTTTTGGAGGCGCACATGGCAACCAAATTAAGAAATTCCACTTTGGTTGGAAAATAGACATGAAGGGCTTTCCAACGAGCTATCATGCGCTCAGTTTGGACATCGGGAAGGCCCTCAAAATCGGCTCCAAAGTGGCGCAACACATAGAGATTTCAGGCACGGCGCATTGGGAATTTTGGCTCAGTTTTCACTCAGTAACTCTGTTTTTTGCCTAGTTTTGGCCAGTTTGACTTTTTCATCTTCAAATGTAAATATATTGATGTAAATTGATGTAATTTCATGGCTTTGATGTAATTTTGGCACATTTTTACTCATGCAAGTAGATTCATTCACCAAAAAGTGAAATGTAACTGAATGAATCAGTTTCCTATCTTATAGAGGCAAGTTGTTCCACTGCCTATTTTCTAGTTCTTAGTGTAGATATTGTTGAAATAGCTCCTAAACTAGTGATATCAACCCCTAGAGGCATGGGAATGAGTTATGCTTGTCTGTATCTTGTAGTTCTTCAGTCATTTTCAGGGTTGGACACTTGGGATTGCTTTGAGCTTCATTGTACATTTCATCTCTGCATTTTGGCAAAGGAATAGACCAGGGTTTGCAGCACTCCTTGGGATCCATGTGGCTCTATGTTTTGATGGTTTTTTTCTCTCTGTGATTGTAAGTTACTGATGTTTCAAGTGTATCATTATCCTTCTTATTTCTTCTTAAGTTAAGCAAACAAGTCATAAAGGTAGAATTCATTATATCTGCAGTGCTCTACCTTGAGTTTTGTTTAATTTTCCATGTTTTTGACTGCTTGAAGAGGATTCCTGAAAGCCTCTTGCCCTCTTCAACTCCTCACCAGTCTGAGCTACCCATTCACTCATTTCAAAGCATCAAAAAAATTTCCTTCCTTGCCCCATTCAGAACTCTGCAAAAACTTGGCCTCATTCCCCGGACCCAAAATCTGCCTTCCCTTTGATCCAACAAAAACCTTAAAAATCAAATCCAACCTCCTTACATATATACCTAGCCTAAAATCAACCTTTAATTGAGTCATCTCAAGCCTCACTGAACATTTTTTGCTGAGATTGACAAGGAGAGAGCCCTCTCCCGATCTGGTAGGGCTAGCTACCAGATTAAACGTGGTTTGATGTTACCCTAGACTCTGCCTTTCTTAGCCTAAGGTAGATTTAGGCAATAAAAGGTTTCATAGATACCAAATATAGTGTTCTTCTAAGGGGGAGGGGTCTGTAACAACCATAGGTTCAAATTTCATGTAATATAGTTAATAAAGTAAAAATAAGACCGAGGTCATGGGACACTTATTCCAAGCAGAATTTTGGGAAAAATATTGTAGTGGAAATCACTTGATGTGTTTATGGCCAAGACAAATTGACAATGGATTTGAAAAGTAAAAAAATAAATTTTGGCATGTATTTTATGAAAATAAAGGAAATTACGAGAAAAGGAAGGTGAAAGGTCACACTTTGCATGTGAGGAGGAGATTGAAGGAAAATTAAGGGAAAATGAATAAATTAGAGGCATCAATAATAAAAATACATCAGAGCATCAGTTCAGGGACTTTTTTCATTTTAGTTTGGAATTAGTTTTTATAGAGGAGAAGAGCACCAAGAGGAGAAGGAAATAAAGCAAGCAAAGGAAGGACAAGGAAAGAAAAGGAAAGCAATAATCAAGCAAGGAAAAGTTGGATCAGGCAGCTTCAGTGGGGATACTAGTAGGTAACTATAATATTCCGAAATTTTCACTTGATATTTGGAATATTAGAGTTCTTAATTTTCTTAATGAATTAAGTAAATAAAAGGTTGGAGGGACCCATAATCCTCATGATGAATAAATATCCATTTTTTATGTGTGAATGTGGATTAATTAACCCTATATCTACATAAAGGAGGTACTGGAGAAACTACTAATGTGAATGGATTGGAGATCATGTCTCATTAATGAGATAGATCATGGAGGTTGATACAATCAACAAAGATCTTGGAAGGAATAAAAAATAAGATCATGGAGCATCTACGATGAGATGATGGAGGAGTTGTGAAATTAATGCACACATGATGGAGAGGGTGTACATTTCACCTAGACATGATGGATGACTTGGAGAGGCAGCGAAGTCAAACATGGAGGATCATGTCCACATGCACAACACAGTTTAGATGAGGGCCAAGGCATGGGAAGGCTTATAAACTATACAAAGGAGATGAAGGAAACAATGAAGGCAGACTATTGATTATAGATTTTGAGGTCTGTTTAGATATAGAATTTTCATGTGAAATTCCATTTCTTTCTTGGGTTGTTTAGCAAAGATTGAAAGTGCTGTATAGAATAGGGTGTTCCTGGTTTGGAATCCCTCCTCTTTCATTGAGTGATATCTTGGTAGATGATTTTAATTCATTCTACATTAGGCATTGGTGCCACTTATCATTTCCAACATCTGCATAACATCTACCTTTAGGAATTACGCAATTTCTAAAGATCAATTTGGAAGGTGGAGGTTGTCTTCAGTATTTCAGCTGGAGAACTGGTGTAGGTTTATTCCTATCACCTTGGGCTTGAAGATCAACATTCCTAGGGCTTCATTTCAGATCTGGAATTAGGCCAAACATTATTGACCTCTTATCAGTAGTAATTCCAACCATAATTACACTTTCCATCATTGCAGATCCAAAGGAGGAAGGAAGTTGCTAGCATTTCAGCTAGTAATCCTGTGAGAGATCATCCCCTCACCTTGCCATCACTATTTCCATCAAATTGGATTCTATATCAGTATATTTCAGCAGGTATATAGTCTCTCGCTCTTTTACAGTGCATTTTCTATGGTGGCTCCATATTTATTTACTGCAACTTGAAGGAGAAAGAAGAGGAGAGTAGATCTCAAGCTCCTAGCTTGTAGATCTGAAGGAGGGATCAGCCCTCAAAGCCTAGATATGTTTATAGAACATATTTCAGCCATATTTGGATCATATCTAGCTTCAAATATGTATAACCTAGTAGTCGAAGGATCAAACCCTAGGAGGGTGATTTTCCAAAGTTGTAGATCTGAAAAATCCTTTCTGGGTTATCTTGGGTTCCCATCACATTGGCCAGATCTTGAATCTTGGCATCATCAGATCTCCTAAGCTCCCTATATATGCATTTCGTTTTGTAGTTGTTCATGTATATCTACATCAGAAGGGAAAACACAGTATTGCTTCCTGTAAGCTCACCAGTTACGCAGTGCTAATTGTAGCATCATTATGGGGTGTTTCTACGCCATCTCTTGGGCTAGATCTACTCATTTTATATACATTATGTAGCTGATTCATCTCCATTTAATAAAATGTCTCAAATTCTCTGTATATTCTGATGTTGTGTTGATATTTATTTTTTACTTAGTTGCAGTTATTATATTGTGTTTAAGGATTGCTGCATTCTCTCTTTTGGGATATTACAGTGGTATCATAGCATGATCTTTGGCTTAGGTTGTGGGCACTCCATCTTTTGCATCAAAAGAAGAATAAGATAGATGAGATCTATCATGAAGGAGGATTATAGTCTTGTCACTCCTCTCTTTAGATCCATGCAAGATCTCTCCAAGGAGGTTAATCAAATGAAGAAGGAAAGGCAAAGAGAATATCCAATAAGAAGATCTGATGAGGTAGGTCCAAGCACTTCCTATCAGCAGAAAAGAAGACCAGAGAATCATAGATCTCCCCATAGATCTACTATGCCCACTTTCTTTGAAGAAGGTGAGAGGTATAGAAATGAAGGAAGAAGAGAACCTGAGACTCATGAGACTCCCAGTTTGTATATTGAAGAGTAGAAGGAACAGTCTAGAGCTTTCAAGGAAAATCTAACTCTCCAAGAATTCTTTGAACTCAAAGAAGAAAGAGGATCCTATAGCAGCAATAGAAGGAAGAGGCATAATAGATTCTGTTTGCCTACATTTTATGGATCTTCCTCAAGCGCTGTTAAGGCGTGGAGGAAAGAGCTAGATACATTTTTCATTCTACATCCTGTGGCTGAAAAAGAGGCTGTCAAGATTGCACCACTTCATCTTTATGGTGAAGCCAATGATTGCTGGTTTAGTCACATGGGGCATGCGAAGGTGACTAAATACTCAGATTTATTTCACAAATTAAGGAATAAGTTTGATGTGAAGAAAACAGAGATGTGACGCAAAAAGACATTTCCTAAGAAGACAAAGGAGAATTTCAATCTTGTCACTCTAGACAAGACGTCACTACATTCACTACCATCTGCAAAAGTACTTGCATCTAGAGAAGAGACACTTGCAACCTTGCAAGATAGTCTTGATCTCTTGACACATAGAGTCCCATGCATGATTCAGGAGATGCATGAGGAACAGGAAGAAGATTCCAGCGCTGTTACATTGATAGAAGAGCATCCATCTCTCTACCAGCAGTTGGAGACACCATTGTCCCAGTTGGACGAACTCTTCTGTTCTGTCAAGACATTCCCACAGATCAGTTGATCCAAGATATGAATACACATTCATCACCTATTGTTTCAGTAGATCTTATCGAAACTTATGAGGAAATTCCATCAGGGCCAATGCATAACCAAGGGTTAGAACAAAAAGCTTATTTGAAGCAGCAAACTATCACAGTGTAGAGGAGCCTTGATCTAATCAAGGAGGAGATGAAAATCTATCCCAGTTTGTCATGGATGTACTACGTTCAACCTTTTGAGTTCATGTGTCGAGTTTCAGAAGAAGGGATGAGCATGATCCTATGTGCAATGACTGGTTATGAGATTAGTATTGTACTTTTCTTTGAGGCAGTATATGTATTACCCTACAGATCTACAACGATGTCACTTAGTAACAGTGATAATGAAGGAGCCCCATTATTCTTGGAGCATTCGGAAGGTAGCTTCACTCATGAAGCAATGGAGGTTAAGATGATGAATGGTAGACATCTTGAGATGAGTAATATTTTCTCCTCTATTAATGACACTTTCTGAATGAACATCTCATAGCTCAAAGAGATACTTCTACCTGTAGCGGGTCTAGAACCTCATTGGTTTTGGAAGGCCATGGATGAGAAGAAGGTCTCATTAAGAGATCTCATGGGAGGTGCAGTTCAACATTTCATTGAGTGAAACGTTCTTCATCAGTTTGAGGAGGTTGGTGTCTTACAATGGGAGGATACCAAGTTTTTGTAGAATGAGATCCATCATCCACATTGGGATGAATGGTTGATAGTATGGAGAAAAGGGTTTCCCAACCACTTGCATATATATGACACATGCTAGCAAGAAGCATGGTTGCGCTTGTTTCTCTTGGGTGAGTATGGCTACCACTCAATGAGTCATAATTTTTTGATTCATGCCTTGCACATCACTGGAAGAATGGAAAAGAAGAAGGCATGGTTACTTTGGTTGTTGATGAGAGAGTTTTGACATCACATGATATATCTTATGTACTTGTATTTACTCTTGTTTGGGATATGTATCCTGTATTTACATGTATTTATATTTGGGATGTATCTCATGTTCATGTAGGTACTTGGGGTTGGGAGAAAGCATAACTCTCACATGATGTGGAATAAGGGAGCTTGTTTGTATTATGTTGATGAGACATCTCACATGTCCATTACTATATTGTTGCTCCATGACTTGCATCATGATAATGCAAGGAGGCATCAAGAATCCTTGTTGCTTTGGTTACTATTGGGAGAGCATGGGCTGAATTCTTCCCATACATTGCATGACATTGTTGGAGGATGGAAACAGGAGGCCTTACAACATTGGATTCTTTTGGGTGATTATAGTCATTGTACATGGTATAATGATGATGTGATGGGGCAAAAAGATGCTTTATTGAGGTGGCTTCTCTCGAGAGAAAATGGCCACTACAGTTGGTACAATGATGATGTGGTATGGAAACAAGAAGCATTGCTGCGTTGGCTTCTATTGAGAGAGTATGGCTCTCATATTCTCATTGATGATTTGGCATGGAAATAAGAAGCATTGTTGTGGTGGATTCTTTTGGGAGAGTATGGCTCTCTTACTTGTTTTCATGATGATCTAGCATGGAAGTAGAAGGCTTTTCTGCATTGGTTGTTATTAGGAGAATAAGGTTTGACATTTTTCAGGTTTTCCCATATATCTCTACTTATTTTTTTTCACTATGATGATGTGATGTTTGATTCCTACATGGTCAACAAGGCTAATGATGAGGTTATTTATAGATGTAATCTACTCTATGTATCATGGGTTGGAGAAATAAATCATGAGTTGGGACTTTCCACTTTGGGAATAAACCAATTCATCTTATGTATCTCATGTATAGAGGAGAACTTTGGTCATCATATGGTTGCCACTTGGAGACTTATTGATGAGGAAGGGTATTTAACTTTTTAATTGGAAGCCATTCTAGACATGCTAGAGAAGCATATTTGGAGTTGGAAATGCATGACACATTGTGACAGATGGGAAGAACTTCCACATGAGGATGCCATTTGGAGAGAGGATGTTTGTTGTAGCATCCACTTTTGTAGTTGCTTGAGGTCAAGCAACATTTTACCGGGGAGGACTTTAATATTCCCAAATTTTCACTTGATATTTGGAATATTAGAGTTCTTAATTTTCTTAATGAATTAAGTAAATAAAACGGTGGAGGGACCCATAATCCTCATGACGAATAAATATCCATTTTGTATGTGTGAATATGGATTAATTAAGCATAGATCTACATAAAGGAGGTAGTGGAGCAACTACTAATGTGAATGGATTGGAGATCATGTCTCATTAATGAGATAGGTCATGGAGGTTGATATAGTCAACTAAGATCTTGGAAGGAATCAAACAAAAGATCATGGAGCATCTACGATGAGATGATGGAGGAGTTGTGAAATTAATGCACACATGATGGAGAGGGTGTACATTGCACCTAGACATGATGGATGACTTGGAGAGGCAGCGAAGTCAAACATGGAGGATCATGTCCACATGCACAACGCAGTTTAGATGAAGGCCAAGGCATGGGAAGGCTCATAAAATATAGAAATGAGATGAAGGAAAAAATTGAGGCAAGCTATTGATTATAGATTTTGAGGTCTTTTTAGATCTGTAATTGTCATGTGGCATTCCATTGCTTTATTGGGTTGTTTATTAAAGATTGCAAGTGTTGTTTAGCACAAGGTGTTCCTGGTCGGGAATCCCTCCTCTTTCATTGAGTGATATCTTGGTAGAGGGTTGTACTTAATTCTACATCAAGCATTGGTGCCACTTATCATTTCCATCATGTGAAAAACATCTACCTTTAGGAATTACACAATTTCTGAAGATCATTTTGGAAGGTGGAGGTTGTCTTCAATATTTCAACTAGAGAACTAGTGTAGGTTTATTCCTATCACCTTGGGATTAAAGACCAGCATTCCCAGGGCTTAATTTCAAATCTAGCATTAGGCCAAACATTACTGACCTCCTATCAGCAGTAATTCCATCCAAAATTACGCTGTCCATCATTGCAAATCCAAAGGACGAAGGAAGTTGCTAGAATTTCAGCTAGTAATGCTATGAGGGATCATCTCCTCACCTTCCCATCACTATTTCCAAAAGCCTGGAGTCTATTGACGCATATTTTCGAATTAATAGAGCCTCTCCCTCTTGTACAAGGTATTTTCTCTGGCATCTGCACATTCATTTGCTGCAACTTGAAGGAGGAGGAAGAGGAGACTAGATCTCAAGCTCCTAGCTTGTCTATTGAAGGAGGGATTAGCCTTCAAAGCTCAGATCTGTTTATAGAAAATATTCCAGCCATATTTTTATCATATTTAGCTTCAGATCTGTATAATGCAACAGTCAAAGGATCAAACCCTAGGATGGTGATTTTCCAAAGTTGTATATCTAGAAAATCCTTTCTCGGTTATCTTGGGTTCTCATCACATTGGCCAGACCTTAAATCTTGGCATTATCAGATCTCCTAAGCTCCCTATATCGGCATTTAATTTTGCAGGATTTCATGTATATCTACAAAAGAATGGAATTTTATTATTGCTTCCTCTAAGCTCACTAGTTATGCGGTGCTATTTGTAGCATCATTGCAGGGTGATTCTAGGCCATCTCTTGGGGCTCAGCTTGTGGACACTCTATATTTTGCATCAAAAGAAGAAGCATATAGATGATATCTATTATGAAGGAGGATTATAGTCTTGCCACTCCTCTCTTTATATCCATGCAAGATCTCTCCAAGGAGGTCAATCAAATGAAGAAGGAAAGGCAAAGAGAATATCCAAGAAGAAGATTTGATGAGGAAGGTCCAAGAAATTCCTATCAGCAGAAAACAAGATCGGAGAATCATAGATCTCCTCATATATCTACTATGCCCACTTTCTTTAAAGAAGGTGAGAGGTATAGAAATGAAGGAATAAGAGAACCTGATACTCATGAGACTCTCAGTTTGTATCTTGAAGTGTACAAGGAACAGTCTAGAGCTTTCAAGGAAAGTCTAACCCTCCAAGAATTCTTTGAACTCAAAGGAGAAATAAGATCCTATAGCAACAATAGAAGGAAGAGGCACAATAGATTCTATTTTCCTACATTTCATGGATATTCCTCAAGCACTATTAAGGCTTGGAGGAAAGAGTTAGATACATTTTTCATGCTACATCCCATGGCTGAAAAAGAGGTTGTCCAGATTGCATCACTTCATCTTTATGGTGAAGCCAATGTTTGGTGGTTTAGTCACATGGGGCATGTAAAGGTGACTAAATATTCAGATTTCTTTCACAAATTTAGGAAGAATTTTGATGTGAAGAAAATAGAGATGTCCCACAAAGAGACATTTTCTAAGGAGATAAAGGAGAATGTCAATCTTGTCACTCTAGACAAGAGGTCACTACATTCACCACCAGTTGCAGAAGTACTTGCATCTAGAGAAGAGACACTTGCAACATTGCAAGATAGTCTTGAGATCTTGACACATAGAGTCCCATTCATGATTCAGGAAATGCATGAGGAAGAGGAGGAAGATTCCAGCAGTGGTACATTGATAGAAGAGCAACCATCTCTCTTACCAGCAGTTGGAGACACCATTGTCCTAGTTGGAGGATCTCTTGTGTTCTGTCAAGAGGTTCCCACACATCAGTTGATCCAAGATATGCATACACATTCATCACCTATTGTTTCAGTAGATTTTATTGGAACTTATGAGGACACGCCATCAGGGCCAATGCATGACCAAGGGTTAGAACAAAAAGCTGATTTGAAGCAACAAACTATCATAGCACAGAGGAGCCTTGATATAATCAGGGAGGAGATGAAAAGCTATCCCAGTTTTTCATGGATGGACTACATTCAACCTTTTGAGTTGAAGTGTAGAGTTTCAGAAGAAGGGATGAGCATGATGCTATGTACAATGACTGGTTACGAGATCAACATTGTAGCTTGCTTTGAGACAACATATGTATTACCCTGCAGATCTACAACGTTGTCACTTAGTAATAGTGATAATGAAGGAGCCCCATCATTCTTGGAGCATTCACAAGGTAGCTTCACTCATGAAGCAATGGAGGTTAAGATGATGAATGGTAGACATCTTGAGATGAGAAATATTTTCTTCTTTCTTGATGACACTTTCTCAATGAACATCTCATAGCTCAAAGAGAGACTTCTACTTGCAGCAGGTCCAGAACCTCATTGGTTTTGGAAGGCCATGGATGAGAAGAAGGTCTCATTAAGTGATCTCATGGGAGGTGCACTTCAACATTTCATGGAGTAAAAATTTCTTCATCAGTTTGAGGAGGTTGGTGTCTTACAATGGGAGGATACCAAGTTTTTGCAGAATGAGATCCATCATCGACATTGGGATGAATGGCTGATAGTATGGAGCAAAGGGTTTCCCAACCACTTGCAGATCTATGACACATTCCAACAAGAAGCATGGCTACACTGGTTGCTCTTGGGTGAGTATGGCTACCACTCAATGAGTCATAATTTTTTGATTCACACCTTGCACATCCCTGGTTACTTTGGTTTTTGATGAGAGAGTTTGGACATCACATGATATATCTTATGTCCTTGTATTTACTCTTGTTTGGTTTATGTCTCCTGTATTTACATGTATTCCTCTTTGGGATGTATCTCATGTTCATGTATGTACTTGGGGTTGGGAGAAAGCATAACTCTCACATGATGTGGCATAAGGGAGCTTGTGTGTATTATGTTGATGAGACATCTCATGTGTCCATTACTATATTGTTTTTCCATGACTTGCATCATGATAATGGAAGGAGGCATCAAGAATCCTTGTTGCTTTGGTTACTATTGGCAGAGTATGGGCTGAATTCTTCCCATACATTGCATGACATTGTTGGAGGATGGAAGCAGGAGGCCTTACAATGTTGGCTTATGTTGGGTGACTACATTCATTGTACATGGTATAATGATGATGTGATGGGGCAAAAAGTTGCCTTATTGAGGAGGCTTCTCTTGAGAGAAAATGGCCACTACAGTTGGTACAATGATCATGTGGTATGGAAGCAAGAGGCATTGTTGCGTTGGCTTCTATTGACAGAGTATGGATCTCATATTCTCATTGATTATTTGGCATGGCAACAAGAAGCATTGTTGCGGTGGCTTATTTTGGGAGGGTATGTCTCTCTTACTTGTTTTCATGATGATCTAGCATGGCAACAAAAGGCTTTGTTGCGTTGGTTGTTATTAGGAGAATATGGTTTGACATTTTTCATGTTATCCCATATATCTCTACTTTTTATTTTTCACTATGATGATGTGACGTTTGATTCCTACATGGCCAACAGGGCTAACGATGAGGGCATTGATATATGTAATCTACTCTATGCATCATGGGTTGGAGAAATAAATCATGAGTTTGGACTTTCCACTTTGGGAATGAACCACTTCATCTTACGTATCTCATGTATAGAGGAGAAATTTGGTCATCATATGGTTGCCACTTGGAGACTTATTGATGAGGAAGGGTATCTAACTTTTCAGTTGGAAGCCATTCTAGACATTCTAGAGAGGCAGCTTTGGAGTTGGACATGCATGACACATTGTGACAGATAGGAAGACCTTCCACATGAGGATGCCATTTGGAGGGAGGATGTTTGTTGTAGCATCCAATTTTGTAGTTGCTTGAGGCCAAGAAACATTTTTTCTGGGAGGACTTTAATATTCCCAAATTTTCACTTGATATTTGGAATATTAGAGTTCTTAATTTTCTTAATGAATTAAGTAAAAAAAGGGTGGAGGGACCCACAATCTTCATGATGAATAAATATCCACTTTTTATGTGTGAATGTGGATTAATTAAGCTTAGATCCTCATAAAGGAGGTAGTGGAGCAACTACTAATGTGAATGGATTGGAGATCATGTCTCATTAATGAGATAAATCATGAAGGTAGATACAATCAACTAAGATCTTGCAAGGAATCAAACAGAAGATCATGGATCATCTATAATGAGATGATGGAGGAGTTGTGAAATTAATGCACACATGATGGAGAGGGTCTACATTCAACTTAGACATGATGGATGACTTGGAGAGACAACGCAGTAAAACATGGAGGATCATGTCCACATGCACAAGGTAGTTTAGATGAAGGCCAAGGCATTAAAAGGCTCATAAAATATATAAAATACAATAAGGAAACAATGAAGGTAGGCTATTGATTATATATTTTGAGGTTTGCTTAGATTTGGAATTGTCATGTGACATTCCATTGCTTTCTTGGGCTATTTAGTAAAGATTGCAAGTGTTGTTTAGCATAGGGTGTTCCTGGCCGGGAATCCCTCCTCTTTCATTGAGTGATATCTTGGTAGAGGGTTGTACTTCATTCTACATTAGGCATTGGTGCCACTTATCATTTCCATCATCTTGAAAACATCTATCTTCAGGAATTACGCAATTTCTGAAGATCAGTTTGGAAGGTGGAGGTTTTCTTCAGTATTTCAGCTGGAGAACCGGTGTAGGTTTATTCCTATCAAATTTGGCATGAAGATCAACATTCCCAGGGATTCATTTCAGATCTAGCATCAGGGAAAACATTATTCCTATCAGCAGTAATTCCATCCAGAATTATGTCGTCCATCATTGCAAATCTAAAGGAGGAATGAAGTTGCTAACATTTCAGCTAGTAATCCTATGAAGGATCATCCCCTCACCTTGCCATCACTATATCCATAAGCCTGGAGTCTATTGCATCATATTTCAGAAGACATAGAGACTCTCCCTCTTGTACATCATATTTTCTGTGGCAGCTACATATTCAGTTGTTGCCACTTGAAGGAGGAAGAAGAGGAGACTAGATCTCAAGCTCCTAGCTTGTAGATCTCAAGGAGGGATCAACCCTCAAAGCTCAGATCTGTTTATAGAAAATATTGCAGCCATCTTTGGATGATATCTAGCTTCAGATCTGTATAACCCAATATTCAAAGGATCAAACCCTAGGAGGGTGATTTTCCAAAGTTGTAGATCTAGAAAATTCTTTCTAGGTTATCTTGGGTTCCCATCACATTGGCCATATATTGAATCTTGGCATCATCGGAGCTCCTAATATCCCTAGATTTACATTTCCTTTTGCAGCAGTTCATGTATATCTATAGCAGAAGGGACAACATAGTATTGCTTCATGTAAGCTCACCAGTTACGCAGTGCTAGTTGTAGCATCATTGCAGGGTGATTCTAGTCCATCTCTTGGGCTAGATCTACTCATTTCTATACATTGTGTAATTGGTTCATCTCCATATAATAAAATGGCTCAGCTTATCTGTATATTCAGATGTTGTCTTGAGATTTATTTTTTACCTATTTGTACTTATTTTATTGTTTTTAAGTCTTACTGCATTCTCCCTTTTTGGATATTACAGTAATAGGTTGCATATATTAATTCCTAGTTGGTTTTAGCATGCATGGAATATGCATGTGTGTGTTTGGTTTATTTTTTTTTGGTGGCAAGTATTTTGTCAGGATTTGACAATGGTTTTAGGATTTCCTTGCCATTTCTGGATAGCCATGGTGTGATGGATTATTTCTCAGTTTATATTTGGATTTTAGGAAAGTTTTTTATTTGAGTGAGGTGTTCTCAAAAAAATACCAAGGGTTTAGGGTGCAGATGGTTTTCTTTGGGAAGCCCTCAATAGGTGGGTGGAGACAGGAAAATTCCTTAAGATGGGGTGAAGGAATTCCAAGGCATCCAAGATCAGTTTTTTTTTTGTGATCTCAAAATCGGTTTAGGTGAGATCACGGTATGGTGAGGGTGGAGATGGTTTAACCTCTGGATTCCCTTGGTTTTTTATGGATCAGTTTATCCCATGAGATCACGCATTCATGCTTGGATTATGGATCAGGGGTGATTCAATGAAAGAAAGATTTGGTTCAACCCAACCTATGGTTGGGTGGTACATGGAAGTCCCAAACCTGGTTGGCTTTTGCATATGTTTAATATGAGTTAAGTTCATATTTATTTTGATAATCAAATGTAATTTTAATTATGTGGCTTTAACGGTTTTTCTCTCATTATTATTTATCTAGTTATATGCTCGTTATAAGCATGGTTATTTGAGAGATATAATTATGGCTCTTATCACCTTTTCATTAATGAATGTCCAATTCATGAATGCAAGACATAATTCGTGTTGTGACAACTATTATGAGAATGAATTGTTCCTTCTTATTAAACCTCCTATATGTTTCCAGATCCTTATGCTCAGATATCCGTTCATGACCTGTAGGTTTCATGTTTACCAAGTGTTTGACAGAATTCCAGTCCAAGTTGGGAGAGGTCAGGTCAAGTCTTGGTTCAATTTTTGGCTTATAAGATTTTTTCATAGGTCATTCATCATTTTTGGAAGTTTCACTAAGTTCTAGGTAGAGGCCTGAGTCCTATCCCTGAAAAATGGCTCATAATTCATGGTCGCTAGCATAGAACTAGCTAGAAAATTCCACATTCATTGGCAGGTAGGCCTATGGGAGTGATAGGAGGGCTATATTTGCTCTCATTCCTTGTAAAGGGAGTGGTTGCGGCTCTAGGCTAGTGAAAAAGAGCGTTATATCAAGGGTTGTAAACCTGATGCCTTTGGTTTCTCCTATAGGTCATGTAACACCTAAGGGAAATTAGTAAGGTATTAAGTTGTCGACTCCATTTCCTTAAGGTCATATAGGAGGCTGAGTCTTATCATAGTGACCCTCAGCACATGTTTACATTGGGAAAGCGAGAGAAAGCGATTAAATGTGAGAGGACGGTGCTACAAATACCCCTACAATATAATATAAACCATTAGATTGAAGGTACAAAAAACAAGTGAAAACAAATTGTTAACCACTTTCCACATGCACAAGAAGATGACTTGATAGTCCATAATAGTTTATTGCATCCCAAAACTACCAATATGTATATTAGGATCAATATCACCAACCACATTCACCTTCCTAGTATGAGTAGATTTCATATCCCAATGATACTTCGTATGTTAGTGGAGATACACCATTAAACTAGATGCAAGGGACATGACCACCAAGAAGGAATTATTGTTATGGAATATTGATGAATTGAGTGATTGAATATGGGTATTAAGCCCTGATGGAGGTGCCAATGGCACATCATCCTTCATTTTTTGCTAGTAGGAGGACAACCTTGTCCCCCCCATATGTCTTATGTTGGTCATCCCATCCAGGGACGGAGTATCTGTTATAGTTAACAATAACTAACTATTTTATTCTTATAAATGTAGTTTTATTGTTATATTATTATATAATCCAATCACTTAATCATTACAATAAGGAAACGTACCAAAACCAAAAGAACATAATATCTAGTTAGTAAACCTCTATTTTCCTTGAGATTTTCTTAGTCAAATTGAGAAATAAGAATTGATCAACTAACCATATCACGTTATGGACACCTAAAACCCTATTTGGATCACCTATAACCAAAAAATCTATTCAAGCATCGAAAATAACACACTAATTCAAATGATATGAGATAGTGCCAAATCCTCTCAAATAAGGTAGATATGAAGAGTAAAAAGGGTTCTAAGATTGATACAATGCGGATCTCTCCATTTTCCACTATGAATTTCTAGACACAAGCTAAAAAAATGAATTAAAATATGGAAAATCAAACAAATAGGCCTAATGTAGACCTCATCACCTTGTCTAGGTGAGAAAGAAGTGATAAAAACTGTAAAATCACTCTAATGTAGTGTGTAGAGTATGATTACTACAAAAGAATCACTCTAACAGTAAAGGGATAGAGTGATGACACTCTAAAGTGAGTTTTTTCAAAAATTCAAGCTCACATTTTAATAATTAAGCATGGATCTTACCCATAAAAGGGATTACAAGGATAATAGTGACTATAAAACTTTCAATAGTTAGAAAAAAAAGAAAATTTAAAGTGATGAGGAGAAATCAACAAAGTTTCTCAATTATGGTTGCCAATTTTGTCTACATTTTTTTTTCATATTTCTAAAGAGTTAATGTTCCATAGATATTTCCTTTTATATTTTTCAGATAATAGATGGTTTTCGCAATCAAATCCCTATATAAACTTTTTATGCATTTGATATATGAATAAGTGGGAAGAGAAACTTGCAAACCTTTAACATTTTTTGTTGATTTGTATCCTCGCTAACGAATTTGCTCGACATGATACACCTAGAGATATTATGCTTTTTTATTACACCTACATCCTACACACATCATCGATAAACAAAAAATATTTCGTACAAAAAATAAAACATAATATTGATCTAAGATTAAACCTGTAAATTCATCGAAACCCAATAAAATGAAATCAAATGCACTTAAGAATTGTGGGAAATTACTTTAATTCATATAGAAAGAAATTGAGTGCTTACAATATTACATCTTGTATGTGAGCATCTCCATCCTGATTACCTCCATACCTTGTCTTCCTTGGATCACTCATTATTTCTCTCACCACAACAAAGAAAAAAGGTATTCGTGAGAGCTTTAAAGAACATAAGGGCCCTGTTCAATTTCCATCTTCCCCGATGTCCAATAGGGTCTCATTATATAGGATTATCATGGATATGAGAGGATGAATATCGATACCTGGGGATAAGATACATTATCCTTAGAGATAAATAATTTGATTATTGGTATGTTCAGTTATCCCCTGTCTAGTTGATCCCTTTGGAAAGCCATGAATTATAGATATTTTACCTTCCATCACTCCCTTGCTAAAAGAGAAAGGTGACAATGATAGCTTCATCCCTAGATTATCACTACCATAGACTGATTCATCATCCCATTGCTAATTATTTGGAGTGATGAGGTACTAAAATGTGTCTATATAGAATTATTAGAGGTGTATCTCATCCTTCAACTAATCTAGGTAAAATTAGGGCCTCTCTTCCATCCTAAGGGTTGTCAATAAGATGATAATTGTTACAATGTGAAAAAAGGCAAGGGAAGTATCCTAACCTGATGGGTTTATACCTAAGATAATGTGAAATGGTACAAACAAGGTCAATAATACAATGAAAATATTGCTATGAGTGATATCATTATATGCCCGTTTGAAACTTTACCTTGTATATGGAATTTATCAAAAGAGAAGAAACCTACGTTGTGATATAAAATCCATACAAAAGGACTAGAACCATGGTTAGAACACATGGTGAAGGTAAAACCATGGATCAAGTAATAATATGAACATATACTTTTGTTTTTTTATAATGTATGTGTGTGTGTTTACACACACACACACACATAGACACATTTGGATTTTATGATGTACTATGTACATATATAGAAAAAATGATGTATTGAATGGGCGATGCCATGTTGTTTCCATGGTAAGGCACATGCCAAGGATTCTACATGGAATTTATGAAGTTATGTGTCATTCTCAACAACATATTTCACACAATTATCATACCATGTTACATCAAAATCTATTCCCAAAATCCTAAACGTAAATGATTCTAGTGAAATCCTAGACCCATATCATTATCAGGAACCACCTAAGGATTGAAAATTGTTTTGTTTCATGAGATAATGAAACTCCTTGATGATGGCCATAAAGACATAATGGAATCACATGAAACAAAATTATCGGGGAGGGGGGGGGGGGGGTTTAAGTGTACAATATTTGTCTAAAATGAGTGTGAGAAATTAGAGACTTGACCTAATCCAATGGAGGCATTTCAATGGATGACATAAGAAATCCCCCCTTACCCAATTCAAGTTTTTGTTTTACAAGATTCATCACTTTTGAATATGGAAGATTAGATGCATCATGAGCAATAATTTCCCTTTGTTTAGTAGTTGAATCCATGATCTCCAAGATATATTTATGTGAATGAAACTAAATATCAAGGGATTAATGTGAAATTAATGGAATGAGAGATTGTGAGGGGAGAGTATCCTAACTTTATTCCATATTGGGATGGATTCTTTGACCGATTTCATCATATATATGTGATCAAAAATAGGTGGAATGATGCCCCAATGATATTTTTCTTCTATAGGCACCACCCAAGGATGGGAAGTTTTAAGGGATCGAATAGTGGTGAAAGAGATCCTCTCCAACACTCTAAAAAATACGAGAAGATACAATGAAAGGAACTATATGGTTGTTGTGCAAATGCAATTATATCTTGAAATATGCTATTTGGCTGATAATGAAAGTATTCCTTTCATTTGGGAGCATAAAAACCCTAAATATTGCGTAAATTACAAATTTCATAGCATAAAATAAACTCATCCCTACTAAAATATGATTATTCAAAGAGGAATCGACGACTTCAACTTCAGTTGAAATTGTTTTACCACCTAACTCAAAAATACAAAATACACATTGAGTTTTCCTGGTATTCCCATTAAAGGATTTCAACATGGATGTTGATGGTGATAAATTAGCTGACTTACCAACACATTGTATGCATGATACAAGTCAAGGGTCCTTAATCCAATGCTATCTTATGGAAATTATTCCCAAAAAAGTGTGCCATGATCTAAAAGGAAATTTGATGGGGAAGGTTGGGATTCCATGATGTTGGGTGAAATGTGATGAGATTTGATTCTAAGGGATCTACCCCACCAATGGTCGTGTTGACATGAAAATATGTCAAGTCAACAGCAGGGTATCTCCCCAGTATAAATTCCCAATTAGACTCTAAATCGTTTGTGATAGGGATACCGTCTGTGGTATGGGTCTGGCTACTGCTAAATACTCCTTTTCTCAAACACGGATGAGCTTTCCAAACCTATGAACACACGTCTATCCAGATGATACAATGCAAATGGTTGATGAGTCTCAATGAACATAAATCACTATGAATAGCAAGATGAGTTTAAAAGCATGAAACCAAGGAAATATTGTTAGCAGCACATCATTAGGGTCATGCTTGTAAAAATCTGTTTGAACCACAGAAGAAACAGTTCTTTGTGGTTAGAGCACCCTTCACTTCCTTAAGAAATTTTCCAAAGATGAGATAAATGTTAGTAACATAGTTTCTTAACATTTTATGTATCAACAACTTAACATCATTAATAAAATTTAGTGAGCTGAACGTATAAATGATATAAGCAGAAAACGCATATGATTAAATCAGCAAGAAACAAGGGCCAGAGATGACGATCCCCTAGGCCATTATTAATGAAGAAAATGAATCTGCCAGGTTGAAATAACAATTTATCCGTGCCTCATGAGCACTGATAACACTATAAAACCCTCTGCTCGCCCGAAAAACAACAAAGGCACAACAAATAATAATCAAACAAAAAGTATCAGTGTCAAAGGATGGGATCACAGCAGAGATGAAGAATTAAAGGTTATAAACAGATTTTTAGGGATTTAGGCATAAATTCGACTATCAGAATCCTAATCCACACAGTTAAAAACAACATGAAGGCATGAAGATAGAGATTAAGCCAAATTAGGCCTAAAACACATATCAGAAGAAAATTAATAGTGTTTTAGGTTAAAACAATGAAATCTATCAATCCGAGAAGCCTCCACTGCCACATCAGAGGCTAATTGAATCCTCTCCAGCTACCAAAGCGCCACCTGTGACCTCATAAATCAAATAAGGCAGAGTTATTGCCTCACTGAGTGATATTTTGCCTAAAGGACAGCCAGAGTTATTGCTAACTCACCTCAAGAGTTTTTAAGTCAACAAAACCTGCCCAACAAGCTTAATACTTAATGAAAATCAATTAATACAGAGGAAATATCAGAAAGCTTATCCATTGAGCCCCTCAAAGGTTGAGAGGCATTAAACTGTATTAATTGAGCCTAGAGATATTTTTTTCTCATCCCACCTCCTCATTTCTTCTATAAATACTTTTGTAGAAGACGAGAAAAAGGTTGGTGACTACATATTTGATGCATGTAAATACTTTTCTGAAGCTTTTTTAAGCTCTATTTGTAATTGAAGATACCTAAGTTGAGATTAGAATTTTGCAGTTGTAGATAACCACTAGACTTGATGATTTTAACTGGTTTGAACATCAAATACAAGCTGATTTATGGGATCCTGGTCTATGTCAACGGTGATGTGTTTCTTATTGTAAATTGTTATTTTCTTTTTGTTTCCATTCTGTCCACTTTCTCTGATAAAGAACAGCAAATATAGAGCTAGGATTTACTCTTACAAGTACCCTACTCTAACTGATAAGATTTATCTTTATGTTTTCCTCCAATTTTGTATTTGATAATGATTTAATATATTCCAAGCAGTTAAGGAATGCTGGTGTTCCCTCATCTTACTGTCTAAACTTTAAACATTGTTCTTGAATGTTATTTTCAGTTTCTGCTAAGTAAAGTTGAACTAGGGAAGTCTATGGTTAGCCCTGTCCTCTAGTTTTATCTCCAAAGGTTGTCTGAAAGTTTCCCTAAGAGTATGTTGAACGAAGGCTAGGTTCAAAGTCCTTAGCTAGTCTTAGACTATTCTTCGTTTATCTTAAGTGTTGTCTTAAAAAGTTTGCTAATTAAAAGTCAAACTAGGGAAGTCTATGGTTAGCCCCATCCTCTAGTTTCTTCTCCAACAATTGCTTTGAAAAGTTTCCCTTTGAATATGCTGAAAGCAGGATAGGTTCAAAGTCCTTACTTGATCTTAAGCTATTATTTTTGTGTTTTAAATGTTTTCTATTGAAAGTGCATCAAAAGAAGGCTAGTTTCAAAGTACTTACCTGATCTTATATTACTTTTATGTTTTTCTTAAGTGCATGACAAAAGAAGGATAGTTTCAAAGTACTTACTCGATCTTAGGCTACTCTATGTTCTTCATTTGTTTGTTCTTCATTTCTTATTTTTTTCATTCCATAAAATCAACTTAAAGAGATCCTTCGATATAGATGACTTGCCCCATGGACCACTCTTGAACCTTGCTATTTCAATTAAATCCTATTATGACCCCATAGCCTAATGGATTGAAGATGATTCTTTCCTATCTTATTAACTGAATCATTCCTTCACTTTCATACACCTTCACCCTTCATTTAGACTTCCTTCACCTTCATTTATCTTTTCCCAACCAAAACAAAAAAAAACCTTGTTCTTCATAACTAGCCTAATATCATTTCAAAATCCTTAAAGATAAATCAATCTTTGCACTTATAGAGAGATCCTTCTCTGGATTCAAGAGGGCTAGATCCTAGAATCCCAAACTGGTTCAAATGTTGTCCTTGTAGCTTTAGTCTTGCCAATCTGCTGAAATTACAGGGAACTAACATTTCTGGCAACTCCACTGGGGATTTCTGAGTGAAATTCATCCTAGATACCTCTAGGAATTCTAGAAAATCCCTTAATTCAAGAACATTGTTCATTATAGTACAAGTAGCCCTCTTCAAGCACTACCAAAGCAAATGGTAATCATGGTAAAAATTATTTGAATCAGTGACAAACTAAGTAACCCTTAGGATTCTCATAAGAGCTTATCAAACCTAGAAGGAATCAGCTAGTTTAGCCATAAGAGTAAACTTGCTTTGTCTCATCACCCTAGCTAAGTGTTGAAACAGATTTAGGACACTATTAGAACCCATAGGACTGAAAAAACTCAGAAAACCCAAAAATATTTCAGATTGGTATTCAAATAAACATGGTGGTGGACCATAAAACCTTTTATCTCGAAAAGAGCTAAAAATTTCCACCTGGTGACTCCAAAATCCTAAACAGACCTTAATACTCCATTGGAAACCCATTATCATCATAACATCATTGAAAATTAGTTAAGAAGACTTTAAAGATCAAAGTTTTCTTCTTTAAAGATCAGTTAGCCTCCTAAAAATTGTCATATATGGTTAAAATTTTCTTGTGAGTTGGGTCTGAAAAACATAGCATAGTGACTCCTAGAAGGACTCATACTAGAGCCTATCCTGACCCAAAACCTCCTAAGATAGTTGATAACCTTGAAACAATACTTAGAAAGTCTCCTAAGGCCAAATCTTCAACTATTGTCAGATCACTCCATAGAGCTAATTATGTTCTTGAAAAGCTTGTAGCTCTAAAAGAACCACAAGTTGACTTAAGAAATCCATTCAAAACTAGGTCACTTGATGATATAGATCAGATAGATTCAGAGCCTTCACTTTCATCCCAAGACATAAGTGAACATCCCGGTAGTAGAGAAACTACTTCACCTGATTCACATTTCATTCATAATTTTGGTTTCTCTCATCCTAGATCTGCGCAAAAATCTATTACTGGTCCATCCACATCTATTATCCACACATCCACTATTAAAACTACACCATTCCATCAACCTCCTTCACTTGTAAACCCCCCACTTTTTCCACAGCCTCCTATCATGGCAACATCCTATGCTCCCCTAGTCCTTCCTTTACCTCTAGTCAATCTTCCATGGGACTATTAGTCCAAGATACCTTTGTATGATGCCACTGGTGCTAATAGTGCTTCACAACATGTGGAAAAGATAAATGACTACTTTGACAGAAATGAGATTAATGATGAAACTCTCAAACATAGACTATTTTCTCAAAGCTTAGGGGGAGAAGCAAGAAAATGGTTCAGAGGCTTAACCCCTCACAGTATTAATGATCTCCAAGCCTTCCGTCAGTTATTTTTAAACAAATGGGAGGTCAGCAAAAACCCTCTCCAAATACTTTCTGATTACAAGAATCTCCAAAGAAACACCGGGGAGAGTGTACAAGCTTATTGCACTAGATTCAACAGTGTTTATAATGCCCTTCCCCCAAACTTAAAACCTCCACAAGGCTCAACTTTAAACAAGTTTCCTAAAGGATTTGATCCTGAAATGGCCTATCAGCTGAGAGAGAGAGATCCTTTGACTCTTGAAGATATGCAAAAAGGAGCTCTTGCTGTGGAAGTTAATTTAATGGAGAAAAGAGCAAGAATGAGGAATGAGAAGAAAGTGTCCTTTAGAGAGGAATCCACACCTTCCAAATCTAGCTCAGAGATGGAAAGAATGATGGAGGAGATGATGAAAAAGATGAGCATACTTGAGAGAGCACAAGCAAGTCAAAATCAATCAGCTCCTCAAAACAGAAACCAATCTCAAAACCAGAATCAGAATTTCAGGAGAAATCAACCTCAAAACAGACCAAGGGAGGATGATCAATAGATTACACCTCCTTTTCATCAAAAATATGTAAGTGAGGTTGAAGAAACAATAGAACAAACAGACAAAGATGACATAAACATGTTGGGAGTAGACAACGATGATTTCGAAGTTCATTGCAATGGGAAACAAGGTCTATACACACCCTATGATGATAAAAGAGCAGAAGATGAATTTTACTATCAAGAAATGGAAAATGTCATCATAGAAACCCCAAACGAATACGACCTTAGGAGTAAAAGTAATAAGGAAACTCCCAAGACTAAAACCTCTGAAAATTCCACAAAAAATAGCCTTGTAAATAAACCCAAAGTTACAAAACAGAAATACAAAACAATGGCTGTAAATTCTGATAAAAACAAAGAAAAAGGCACTCAAAAGAATGAAAAACAGAGTGCAGATTTTAGCAGCACTAGTACTTCAGCTAGTGCTCCTATCAAAACAATTTTGACAAATGTAAATAGAGGAAATAAAAAAAATGATTTCGCTGATAGAGTGGTAGTTAATAATGCTGAAACAAGCATTTTTAAAAATCAGATGCCTTTTAGTTTGGAGTAGGAAATTGCCAAAATCAAAATCTCTGTTGCTCTCACTGAATTAGCTACCCAAGATATGTATAGATCCCAGATTTTGAAGGTTTTTAACATAGAAGAGAATAATGACACCATCAATCTTAATGATGACCAACCAGAGCTCATATTTGGTCCTAATATTGAAGGTACATATCAAGAAGGACCAATTCCTCCTTTTTATGTTAGTTTACAGATTCATGACAAAATTTTACACAACGCTATGCATGATTCAGGGACCTCTCATAACTTAATGCCCAAAGATGTAATGGAGAGCCTAGGCCTTGAAATCACTAGACCATACAAAGATCTTTACTCCTTTGACTCAATCAGAGTGAAATGTTTAGGTTTGATCAAAGACCTCTGTGTAAACTTAGCACAAATTCCAGCCAAATGTTTAGTAATGGATATTGTAGTGGCTGATGTACCACCCATGTATGGTATGTTGTTATCAAGATCGTGGAGAGATAAGTTACAAGGAACAATGCAAATGGATATGACATATGCTACCATCCCTGTTTTCAATCAAACTAGAAGACTTTATAGGGAATCTCATATGCAATACATGGCTACCAGCCAAGAGAGACCACATAAATCTCCTCTTTATTCTGTACATACAGGCCTTGATTCATTTATCCTTTTCAATGATGAAACATTCAGTGAGCAAGAAACCTTAACTGGAGTAGTGGCAGATATAGAAAAAAAGGGAGACAAGATAGAAGTGTCAAAACAGTTTGCTAAATCTGAAAATCACAACAAACAAATCACAGGTCTAGAGCTGCAAATCAGTCATCCATTGCTTTTGAACCTTGATATTCAAGAGAAGAGTCCTCAACACAATGAAAAATGTGAGGAAATAAAACAAATTCGACATAGTGCTGATCTACAAGAACAATCCAAAAGCACACTAGATCAAGAGGATAATAGTCAAGCTAGTGAATCTGAAACTAGTCCTCTTTGGAATATGAACTTTGATGGATATTGCACCAAGAATGATGCAGGTGTAGGAGTGTGGCTTCACAATACAATGAAAAATCATAGTGAAGGGCATTCCTACGAGTTAAACTTTCAATCCACCAATAACACAGCTGAGTATGAAGCCCTTCTTTTAGGCCTGCGCTTATTGAATAAATTAGGGGCCAAAAGAATAAAGGTTCATGGTGATTCTGTACTAATAATTAGGCAAGTGAATGGGGAATACACTGCAAAACATCCCAGACTTAGAGCGTATAGAAATGATGTCATGGATTTATTGAAAACATTTGAGGAATTCAAACTTATTTTTGTCCCAAGAAACCAAAATATCCAAGCTAATGGTTTAGTGTTTGCTGCTAGAACATGCCTAACTCCTTAAGAAACCAAACAATGCACAACTCAAATAAAATTTAGACCAGTTGTCCCTGATAATGAAAAATATTGGCAAGTGTTTGATGGATAAAAACAAATAGAAGACTTCCTACAGTCCAGAAATGAGTTTGAGCTACCAAGTTTGGATTCAGAGTATGAAGATGATTGTTCTACTATGGAAAATCTACTTGATGAAGAAGAAAACTCTCCAAAGATTGCTGTTATAAATATGTTTTCTAATAAACTTGAACATAACACAGAGACTAGTGCAGATTTACCAAAAGAAGACTTAGAAACATTGCAATCTGACACACAAATTTTGCCAAAAGGTCGAGTTCCTTTAGAAGAGTTGTTTGATTTCAATGATGTTGCCAAGAAAACAAAGCTGGAGCTTGTTGAAACTGAAGTAGAAGAGTCTAATATAGACAGTGAACTAAAACCAAAAATGATCAAACTGTCTAAAACTTTACCAGCTCACATCAAACTGAAATACATTGAGCTGTTTAAATAATTTTCTGATTTTTTTGCATGGAGTTATGAGGATCTAAAGTCCTATGACAAAAAAATAATTCAGCACAAGAAAGCTCTCAAAGAAAACCAAAAACCTTTTAAACAAAAATTGCGCAGAATAAACCCTATTCAATTACCTTTGGTTGAGAAGGAAATCAAGAAAATGTATGAAGCTGGAATTATTGTTCCTATTAGATATTCAGAGTGGGTGTCTAATCTTGTGTCAGTGAGGAAAAAGACGGGAGAAATAAGGCTTTGTATTGACTTTACGGACTTAAACAAAGCCTCATTAAAGGACAACTAACCTTTACACAATATGGATCACATTTTACAAATGGTATTTGGTTCTAAAATAATTTCTTTGCTAGATGGCTTCTCAGGATACAATCAGATTTTAGTACATCCTGATGATCAACTTAAGACAAACTTTACTACACCTTGGGGTAATTTCATGTATGTAAAAATTCCCTTTCGTTTAATGAATTCTGGTGCTACATTTCAGAGAGCCATGGATATTGCATTCTCAGAAGAATTAGGCTACTTCATCATTATTTACCTTGATGATATCACTGTTTTTTCCAAAACATATGAAGAACACCTAGAACACTTAAGAAAAGTATTTGAGAAATGCAGAAATTTTGGGATATATTTAAATCCAAAGAAAACGATGTTTGGTCTCCAAGAAGGTAAGCTACTTGGACACATCATATCATAAGAGGGGATAAAGATAGACCCAAAGAGGATTGAGGGTATATTGCAAATCAATCATCCTAGAAACATCAAGGAACTTCAATCTTTCATTGGAAAGATTATTTTCTTGAGAAGGCTCATACCCAACTTAGCTGAACTCCCTAGAAACATAAAAAACATGTTAAAGAAAGAAGAAGGAGTCAAATGTACCTTAGAAGCAAAGAAATCTTTTGAACTAGTAAAACAAGCATTAACCAAAACACTAGTTCTTATAAGTCCTAACTTTACAAAATATTTTTACATCTTTTCATTTTCATCAGAAAATAGAGTGACTGATGTTCTATTGCAGAAAAATATAAAGGGACAAAAGTAGCCAATTGCATTCTTTAGAAAGGCATTGAGAGATGCACCTCTGAAGTACAATATTATGGAAAAACAAGCCTTTGCCTTAGTCAAAGCTTTAAAAGACTTCAAATTATATTCTACAATCCCACATAATTATGTTTGTGCCCAACTCAGTTGTAAAGGACATCCGAACATAGGACCCAAATGGCAAGAGAGGGAAGTGGATAGCTGTGATACTTGAATATGATTTAGAAATCAAGCCCACTAAACTCATAAAATGCTAAGGACTAGCAAGATTAATGGCTGAATCTAATTTCGAAGCTCTTGATATAAACATGATAGATGCATTAGATGAACATGAGGAATTTTCAACTCCCATTGTTGAAAAGAATTTTATGAATTCCTCCTGGTATGCTGATATTTTATATGTTTTGCTCAATTTAAATACACCTCCTGGTTTTTCTAAGACAAAGGCAAGGTTTTCAAAGTTAAAAGCTGTTAACTACTGCATTTTAGATAAATGTCTATATTGGAAAAATGCTAGTGGGTTATTGCTTAAATTTTTTCCTGAGAATGATGCAGAGAAAATCAAGCATGAGTTCCATGAAGGAGAATGTGGAGGCCACCTCTACTGGAAGACAACTTCCAATAAAATCCTTAGAGCTGGTTACTATTGGCCGACCCTCTTTCAAGATGTCCATAAAATGATTATTGCCTACATAAATGCCAACTCTTTGAAGGAAAAATAAAATTGCTTCCCTTACCTTTGCATCCAATCACTGTTGAAGCTCCTTTTCAACAGTGGGTTTAGACTTCATAGGAGAAATCCATCCAGCCTCATCTACCCAGCATAAATGGATTCTCAATGCAACATACTACTTTACCAAATGGATAGAAGCCATCCCTTCTATGCAAGCCAATGACTCTGTCATTATAAAATTCCTTGAAAATCATATCCTCTCTAGATTTGGCTGTCCTAGGAAGATTATTACTAACAATGCTACTACATTTGAATCCAAAAATATGGTTGAATTCTGTCACAAATATCAAATTACATTGGGCCATTATACTGCTTATTACCCTCAAGGTAATGGGCTGGAAGAATCCTCAAATAACAGTTGATAAACATAATCAAGAAGTTGTTGGAGGACAATAAGAAATCATGGCACACAAAGCTGGTACATGCACTTTGGCTGACAGATTAACACTTAAAAAATCAATTGAAATGTCGCCCTACCAGCTTGTTTATGGAGTAGATGTAATTTTTCCAACTAGCCTAGGAGTGCCAGTCATGAATCTAATCCAAGAAGTATAGTATGAAGACAATGACATGATAAGAAGAATAAATCAGACCATACATCTTCAACAAACCAGAGAGGAAGTCTACAACATAGTATTACAAAAGCAAGAAAGCATCAAGAAGTTGTTTAATAGAAGAACAAAGGCCAGTAATTTTAATGTTGGTGACAAAGTTTTAAAGTGGGATTCAAGGAGAGAAGATAAGGACAAGAATGGGAATTTTGATAACTTATGGCTTAGCCCTTATCTCATTCATTCTACTGCTGGTAAAAATGCCTATTTCTTGCAAGAATTGAATGGAGATGAAATTTTTGGAGGTCCTGTCAATGGCAGGATGCTTAAACATTATTTCTCTTAACCATATCAGTTTGGAAGCCTTTTTATTTTTTATCACTATAAATATCATATCCATCATTTCATTTAAAGTTAGAATATGAAAAAATTCAAAAAACAATAGAAAAATAAAAGAGGGTAGATTGTAAAAAGTAAGAAAGGTACAACCCCATACCAAAAAGGAGAAACAAAATCTGAAAGTGTGCAAGCTCAAATGCCACTCCTAAGAAACACACTCCTAGTTAGTCATATAGCCTAATCATGACTAAGTAGTTTTCAATTTTCTACTGATATGTTAGTGAAATAAGATTGCCAAACAGCTTAATCTTGGCTTATCAGTTAGGTAGATTAGGATAGAAGAAAAAAAGGTTCAAAAAAGCTCAAAATATGAACCTATGAATTTCAAAAGTGTAATGACTCTAATCTGTTTAAATCTTGAGCCAAAGATAGAAGAAAACTGGTTCTAATATGCCCAAAAATTGAACCAGAGAACAAAGAGAGAACAACTCAAACAAGCCTAAAAACAGAGCTGAAGAAAAGAGAAGGAATTCTTAAACTTTCAGATCTTAAGCCTTCACCATTTTGCTTTACTTTTCTGCAATTTTAATCTATGTGCAGCTTGTTTTTATGCCATAGATATGCATTAAGTCAAACTGTTTAATCTTGGCTTGACTACTTTTAAATTTCTATTTTAGAAATTAGGGAATAAATTCTATCAGACAGTCCAATCCTGACAGAGTGTAGTTAGGTAGGGAAGAATATGAACTCAACTGCTTAATCTGAGTTCATGGAGAAATAAGGGTAGAAATAGACTAGTTTTATGATTTCAAAAGAATAAAATGTCTGTAAAAACAGTTTGCCAATCCAAATGCACTCTGAAAGAAGAAAAAATGTTAGATCATTAGGATTGGGTAGGTAGAAAGCTTGTTTTGATAGAATTCGATTGTTTTAATGGCTGCTAACATTGTCAGAGAAAAAGAATATCAGCAAAGGAAAGAAAGTTGTAGCCCAATAGATGAGGCATTGATCAGCTTCTAGAGAAGACAAGTCTGAGGTTCTTGACACCTCCAAGGAGCTGCCATCCCAAGTTGGAGCCGCTGTTAGTCACCTATAAAAATTTGTCATATCAAATGGTGGCTAAAATCATTTTTAAGCCTTCAAGAAACAATTTTTTGGCAAAATTGTGAGTTCTTAAAGTCTTATGAAGATAAATAATCCTTTAGTTAATCTTCACTACTGTTTCCCTCATAAATCTGAAAAATCTGTTGTTTGCAAGGAGAAATATTGCTGCAAAATCCTTTTTCCCCTTCATTTTTACCCCTTATTCTTCATTAATAACACCATTATCATCCCCTTTTTCTTCATAAATTTCCTTCATTTCCATAATTTTCCTTCATTTCCTTGATGAAATCCCTCTAATAAGGTTTAAAACTCCTTTTTTAACCTTATTGGAACTCTCAAAATCCTCAAAAAATTCCTTCAAAAATCCTAAAAAACAGTATTTTTTGCATTTAGTCTTTAAGCCCCTTTTGTCCTTAGCCCCATGCCCCTTTTTCCACATAAAACCAGCAACAAGACCAGGTGATAAGGCCTAATCACGCAATCACAATCAGGTTTTCCTTTTTCCCTTGTTATGTTTTTCTTTCCAAAGCTCCGATGCGATTAAGCCCTTTCTTCCTAAAACTCCAATATCTTCATCCTTTTCACAGGACCTTATCCTGCAATTGGGCGCTAAAACATTATAAAAACCCCTTTTCCAAACCCTTTTCCTTTGTTTTTTTATAAAACCCGATGAAAAGTTTAAGATAAATCTGGGTCGTCGATCTTTGCAAATCAATGGCCATCGGCTCATCGCGTCGCACCCAGTCTTCATACCGCCTCCCGCCGATGCGATCTCCGATTCAATCCAAGTCATCGATCGTCCCTTCGATCCGACGGTTGATACAGAATCAGATCGGAGCTTTCCTTTTCCTTTGTGCGCTCCGTGATGTAATCCACGAACTAATATGGACCATCGATCTGACTCCCTGATCCAATAGTCAATACGTAATCGCATCGCAAAATTTCTTTGCGCCATCCTCTACCCTCCTTCGATTGGTGGTCCTACTATCAAATCTGGATCGTCCATTTCATAGATCCAATGGTCGAGATCAAACCCATCTTCCCTTTATTATTTAATAAGCCTGACAGTGTAATCCTTCGGTGAAGATCCACTATTGATCTTTGTAGATCAACGGTCCATGTTGCACCTAATCTCCGCCCAACCCTCCATCTCACATGGCTTTCATTTACCCCGACAAGTAATCTGGACCGTCCATCATTCAAATCCCACAGTCCTTATTGAACCCGATAGGCCCAACTCCTTTGGGACCTACCTCCATCACGCTCTCCTCACAACCATCCGATCTAACACCCCAGATTTGACGGCCAACACACGGTTTCACGTAATTTCGCATCCGGAAGTTAATGTTTTTAATTTACGTGATATGGGTGGTTTTAAAAAGCCACGTGTCAAGCGCTAATGCATATCATGTTTCAAAAGGTAATACCGCCTTTCCCCCTTTTTGCCACGCAAAAACCATCCTAGTTTTCCGCATTACCACTTTTCTCCACCGCATTAATCTTTTTATCTTTCGATCTCTACCATTCATTCTTTTCATCCAACGGCCCAGATTGCACTTGACCCCCAAGTCTTTGTCCCTTTGTTTTCTCCCCTGGGAATTTTATCAAGTCCTCTCCACCGTCGATCTCTGAAGATCGACGGTCCTAAATAAATCTTCACCGCATTACATTTCCTCACCATCTGAAATCCAGAGCGTTCCATTACATAATCTTGACTATTAATTTATTTAGATCGACGGTTCTGATTAAATTTCCTTACTAATTCATCGCCTTTTCCCCATTGCTCTGAATGTTTTACTGATTGATCTCAGCCATTGATCAATCTAATCTAATGGCTCGGACTTAGTCTAACCCTCAATCATCCAACCACCTATGCTTTTGACCCCAGCAAGCAATCCCAACCATTGGTTGATTTCATCCAACGGTCACGATTTAATCTCGCATCCAAGAACTGTCTAAACCTATTTTCTTAGGATTTTCTTAACTTTTCTGTGTTTTTGCAGGTTATAAATTTTTTTTCGCAGTTTTGAAAAAGAAATAAGGGCCGAAGATGACGATCCCCCAAGCCATTAATAATGAAGAAAATGAATCTACCGGGTTCAAATAACGATTTATGCGTGCCTCATGAGCACTAATAACACTATAAAACCCTCTGCGTGCCTACAAAACAAAAAAGGCACAACAAATATTAATCAAACAAAGAGTATCAGTGTCAAAGGATGGGATCACAGCAGAGATGAAGAATTAAAGGTTATAAACACAGTTTAAGGGATTTAGACATAAATTCGACTATTAGAAGGCTAATCCACACAGTTAAAAACAATATGAAGACCTCAAGATAGAGATTAAGCCAAATTAGGCCTAAAACACATATCAGATCAAAATTAATAGTGTTTTAGGTTAAAAAAATGAAGTATATCAATCTGAGAAGCCTCCACTGCCACATCGGAGGCTAATTAAATCCTCTCCAGCTACCAAAGTGCCACCTGCGGCCTCATAAATCAAAGAAGGCAAAGTTATTGCCTCAGTCAGTGATATTTTACCTAAAAGATAGCCATATTTATTGCTAACTTGCCTCAAGAGTTTTTAAGTCAACAAAACCTGCCCAACAAGCTTAATACTTAATGAAAATCAATTAATACAGAGGAAATATCAGAAAGCTTCTCCATTGAGCCCCTCAAAGGATGAGAGGCATTAGACTGTATTAATTGAGCCTAGAGATATTTTTTCTCATCCCACCTCCTCATTTCTTCTATAAATACTTTTGTAGAAGATGAGAAAAAGGTTGGTGACTACATATCTGATGCATGTAAATAGTTTTCTAAAGTTGTTGTAAGCTCTATTTCTAATTGAAGATACCTAAGCTGAGATGAGAAGTTTGAAGCTATAGAGAACCACTGGACTTGATGATTGTAACTGGTTTGAACATCACATACAAGCTGATTTAAGGGATCCTGGTCTATGTCAACGGTGATGTGTTTCTTATTGTAAATTGTTATTTTCTTTTTGTTTCCATTCTTTCCACTTTCTCTAATAAAGAATAGCAAATATAGAGCTAGGATTTACTCTTACAAGTACCCTACTCTCACTGATAAGCTTTATCTTTATGTTTTCCTCCAATTGTGTATTTGAGAATGATTTAATACAGTCCAAGAAGTTAAGGAATGTTGGTGTTTCCTCATCTTACTATCTAAACCTTAAACATTGTTCTTGAATGTTATTTTTAGTTTCTGCTAAGTAAAGTTGAACTAGGGAATTCTATGGTTAGTCCTGTCCTCTAGTTTTATCTCCAAAGGTTGTTTTAAAGTTTCCCTAAGAGTATGTTGAAAGCAGGCTAGGTTCAAAGTCCTTACCTGATCTTAGACTATTCTTTTTTTATCTTAAGTTTTGTCTTAAAAAGTTTTCTAATTAAAAGTCGAACAGGGAAGTCTATGGTTAGCCCTATCCTCTAGTTTCTTCTCCAACGGTTGCTTTGAAAAGTTTCCCTTTGAATGTGTTGAAAGAAGGATAGGTTCAAAGTCCTTACTTGATCTTAAGCTATTATTTTTCTGTTTTAAATGTTTTTTATTGAAAGTGCATCAAAAGCAGGCTAGTTTCAAAGTACTTACCTAATCTTAGATTAATTTTATGTTTTTCTTAAGTGCATGCCAAAAGCAAAATATTTTCAATGTACTTACTTGATCTTAGGTTGCTCTTTGTTCTTCATTTGTTTTTTCTTCATCTCTTATTGTTTTCATTCCATAAAATCAACTTAAAGATATCGTTAGACATAGATGACTTGCCCCATGGACCACTCTTGAATCTTGCTGTTTCAATTAAATTCTATTATGACTCCATAACCCAATGGATTGAAGCTGCTTATTGCTTATCCTGTTAAATGAATCATTCCTTCACTTTCATACACCTTCACCCTTCATTTAGACTTCCTTCACCTTCATTTATCTTTGCCCAACCAAAACAAACAAAAACCTTGTTCTTCATAACTAGCCTAATATCATTTCAAAAGCCTTAAAGATAAATCAATCTTTGCACTTATAGAGAGATCCCTCTTTGGATTCAGGAGGGCTAGATCCTCTAATCCCAAAGTGGTTCAAATGTTCTCCCTGCAGCTTTAGTCTTGCCAATCTGCTGAAATTATAGGGAACCAATAGAGTCCTTAAAAAAAATCCCTTTACAATTCCTGGAAGGGAGTATTTATAAAACAAAATCGACCCTTGGGCATCCCTGACTTTTCACCTTCTCGACCATTGGTTTACTTTGCGACTTGAGGGAAATGTGACCTGTGACCTCGGCTGTGGCTGCGACTTGTGACCCTTCAGTTGATGAGACCTGTGACCTAATTTACCTGCTGTTATCTGTGACTTGATCATGGAAGTAGTTGGCTGATGGCAAGGCTTGGGATGTCTATTTGCTGCTGCTCTCTGAGGTAGGTCTTCCAAGCCCGATAATCTGCAGCTATTGGGGAGACCTGAGGCGTATCTTCTCTTAATCTGTGAATACATTTGAGGGCATTTGGAATCAAAGTTTCCCTCTTGACTGTGATTTGATTCGATAAGGAGGCCATTTTAGTATATATCCAGACTGGTGTCACAATGAATTGAACCATGTTTTCTCTTGACGTCGGCAGGTCTTGCGAGGCAGTTGCTTGCCTTATGGTCTGTAAAAATGTTTGAATATCTTGTCTAATGCAAGAGAGGCTTTTTCCGTGTTGCGTGTTCTCGCTTTTTTTTAGTTTCGACCTGTGCCTTTAGTAGAGGCACTACAGTTTGATTTATGGTAAACATTTCTTCATAGACCTGTGTCATACAGGCCTCCAAAGTGACTAGATCTCCCTGTATAGTGAGTGATATTTCATTGGCAGGGTATCTCTGGCTTGAAATTGTCTGACCTCCTCTTGAAGAACATTCTTTTCTTGCTCTACTTGGGTCGTCTTTAGTTTAGAGGCCTACAGTCTGTTCTGTAAGGACATAATTATTTTCTCATTCGACTAAAGTTCTATTCGGCAGCTACTGCAAAAGCAGTACCGACTGAGGAAATCATGACCGGGTTAGTCTTGGTGTCCAAGACTATGTCCTTCCCTGGAGTGACTGTGAGGGGCGCTGCAGGGCCTCGTGCCAAACATCTTCTCTTCTCCTGCCTGATTTTATGCATGAATTGATCATAGGTGAGTCTAGTGAGTTCAAGCACTCCCTTATCTAGATCCTTGGAGGTACCCAATTTTGAAAGGGTGAAATGGGCAGGAGTTGTTTGAGGTACCTCAATGGGTGGCAACTCTATTTGTCCCTCTATTTTTGAGCTCAGTGTCTTACTCCCTTCGACTCCTGCTCTGTCTTGCTCTTCCTTCAACCGACGCTCTACTTATGCCTTGTCCTACTCTTCTTTCAACTGGCGCTCTACTTCTACCTTGTCCTAATATTCTTTTAGTCAGCGCTCTGCTTCTGCCTTGCCCTGATTTTATTTTAGCCATCACTTTGCTCCTGCTTTTTCTTCCTCCTCCTTCTTCCTCTATTCCTCTTCTTTTTTCTTTTTGTTTTCCTCTTCCCGATTCTTCTTTTCCTCTTCCTTCATCTGCTTCTTTCATTTTTCCTCTTCTTCCCTTCCTCTTTCCTTAGCCTCTTGTTTAGCCTTGTCTTCCATTTCTCTTTGTTGGGTGGAAGGGTTGAGGCCTGTACCAGTCTTTGGTTTCTTATATCTAGAGGATGAGGCTCCTCCCATTGTATTAGCTCTTTCCTCTAGAGTCTGGTTGTCCTATTCTTCCTAATCGCTTGATTCTGTTGGGGCTGACTCTCTATCCTTGTTGTATCAGTTCTTTACTCTATCTTCGGCCAGGCAGTCACTATGCTAATAACTCCATTTGAGTTTGGCCCACTTGCAGTGTGTGGGGATGATTCTCTCGGGATCATATGTACAGTGTGCCAAGGGGGGTAGATGGAATCCCTTTATCTGTTCGACTTCTGCTTCTACTTCTTTGAATTTCATTATAGTGTAGGCACCGATGGTGAGTGGCAAGGTTGGCCATGGTTTCTCTTTACCTTTAGTGAGGACTTTGGAGAAACTACCTAACATCAGATAACAAGTTTCTTGGAGGAGAAGCTTGTCCGTTATGAAGCAAGGAAATGCATGGGGGGCCTTGAGCAACCCAAAAACTCAGAGGAAGGTGCTATCGGTGTCTGGAAACCAGTGGGCCACCTAAATTATTGTATCCATTGCTCACTCAGACATGCATGGGGGGTATTTTCTGAACAGCTTCACGTAGAGGGCAGGGATGAAGCTACATGCTATTGACTCCATGTCTTGCTTATATCTAGAATACCAAAACACCATTAGGTCTTTGTGAATTAGGCTACCATTCTCCGATTCCCACTTATGTGACCACCCTTCAAACTGGCACTTGGCACACATTGCATCTATGATATAAGATGCCATGTAAAATTCTGATGCATACCCTTCATCGGGTGCCAGAGTCGCAGATATGTTTGACTTGAGAGCTACTATTATTATGTTGGCCTAGTTGAAACGGGTACCATAGACGGTGATGTCATACATTAGAGAGACCCATGCGCCATTGAAAAAGGTGGCGTCTAGGCGGCCATAAATCCTACATAACATTGCGGCTATGAGTTTGTAAACTTTCCTGAGACCCGCTGTCAGATATTCTTGATCCTTCTTGAGCCAGAATTTTTCCGTGTCTTCCCACCATCCTTTCGACGTTTCAGATATGGGAATTGCATGAGTCATGGCCCATTCATCATTGAATGTCCGTTCATGGGATAGAAGCGCATAGTAGAATTTTGCATCTTGTCCCTTTAGGTTGGCGAAAATCGTCCCCGCATGGTCCCGAATGACCCAGAACTTGGAGTCGACTCTCTGTAGGATCCATTTAATCAGCTTGGCGCACAGGGACACCAGTTGGTGGGCCCCTATGTAGTGCAATCTGGATCGTTTAATTTGAACATATATCTGTTGGTCAGGGAGGTCCTCCGGAAATTCAGTCTGAGTATACTCTTTATAGATCTGGTACCAGTTCATACGGTCCCCCTTACCAAAGATGCAGGTTGTGTCCCCATAGATGGGGGGAAGAAGAACAGGTCTTTCCTCCTCTGAGATTTCTATCTCAAGACTTTTTTTCCTCTTGCAAACTACCGGCGGCCCCATGTCACTTGATGTTGATGAAATCAATACACACTCTAGCTCAGCTTCAATATCCCCTGGCATGTTCATAAAACAATCCCACGATAAGATAGATGCCATCATTTTTAAATATGTGAGTTGGTTTCTACATCTTCTTAGTTATTTCCAAGGAGGTGGGTTAACCTGTGACCTGGTGACCTTGTGACTAGGTTGTGGGGTTGCTAGGTCGCGTTGGCTTAAAATTTGATAGAAGGGCCATTTAGCGACCTGGCGACCTGTGACTAGGTCGCGAGGTCACAGGGTCGCAAGGTCGCATTGGTTGGAAACTTTGTGGAAGTGCGACCTAGCGACTTAGCGACTCGCTACTGGGTTGCAAGGTCATTGAGTTGCTGGGCCGCTCTAGGGCTTTGCGAATGCGCAGCGGAAAAAGGCTTGGAAAAAACACATGGCCTTCACAGATGAGTTAGGCAAGGTTCTAGGAAGGGGGAAAGGGCAGGAAAGCTTAACACAAGATCAGAAGAAAAATGGAGGGGGGTTTTGCAGAGGGATTGTGAATGGCTTTGGTCCAAGTCGTAACAGGGTTTAAAAATTCTAGGGTGAGGGAAAAAATAGTAGCACTACCCTAGAAAAGAAAAAGTAGGAGGATCAGGCACTTACCTGGGAAAATCACGCTCCAGCTGGTTTGTCAGAGGCATTTTTTTCTCTGTCACACAGGTCAAATGCGACCTATGTGACCCTTCTATATATAAAGGAGTTGCACGTATGGGAAATTAATGAGGGTTTCTAGGTCACAAATGAGCTATGTTAATGAGATGTGTGACTTTGCGACTTTGCGACCTTGCGACCTAAGGGGTCGCAGGGTCGCGAGGTCGCTGATGTTTGATTTTGGACTTATGCGTGACCCAGAGACTTGGCGACCTGGGGGGTCACAAGGTTGCGGGGTCGCAACTTAGGAAAGTTAACCGACTTACCAACCTAAGGTTTTAGCAAAGGTGAATCCTAGGTCTGATTTCTCTTTTTTCACAAGAATTAGGGGCTCAAAAATTTAAGGGGACCAAAATTTTGGAGGGTGTTGTAGTAGCTACAACAGGTCACTACAAGATCTTTGCACTATGTAGGAAATATTTGCGAGACTTTAAGAGTGTTCATGGAACTTGGTGGTAGGGCCAAATACTCTACAATACAATAATTATGAACATCCTTCAAATAAGGGTTATTCACAAAATATCTAATTATTCCCTTCAAGGGATGTAACAAGACAACAAATAATGTCTATTCAATATAAAGAAGGAAATTATATTAGGCATATGTCACTAGTTCTTGATTTGAAGGGAAGCTCTTAGTATTCTTGTAGTTACATTTTTTTGTGGCCATATGGATTAGTTGATGAAGTATAAAATTATGTTATGTCAATGATGAGGAATTGTATTGAGGACTAACTCCACTCCACCCTTGTTGATGAGGTGAATTATTTGCAACCATGTTTTTTTCATGGGGTGAAATGGAACCATAAAAAATAAAATATTGAGAATAAGGTTTTTCTAAGAAAAGTTCAATTGAATCCGACCCATAAAGGGGAACCAATGAGTAACATGGAATTTCTCACAAATATGACAATGAAACCTATTATTTTTCCTTTTCTCTTTCATGTCATCTCGACATTATCTTGGGTTTGAGACTCTCCCCATTCGTTATTTTAAGGCTTATTATATTTATTCTTCTTCTTCTTACTTGTAGGTTGCTCATGGTTCTTCATGGAAGTGGACTACACTGAATTCTCCTTTGAGGCTTGAATGGTGGGACTAGGAGTTTGGGTGATAGATAAAATAATTGGGGTACTATAAATGATATTCTATTCGTTTTGCTAAGAAAATATTTGGCCCACATTTCCTAAGGATAAATAACCAATAAATACATCAACATGGGGTATTGCCTTGGTTTTCATAATTTCATTTGATGACCAAGAATAACTTATGGATTATTTCATACAAGGTACCCACCTGAGAATATATTAATGATTTGTTTGAAACACCTCAGTTTTGGTCTCCTACCTTTGCTACACCTTCAGCAATCATAGGCAAAAGATATTTGGAGAAGCACTCACATACTAGCTCATCATGAACTTACCATGAAACAAACTTTGTCTTCACCGCCACTCCTGTATAAGATAATACATGTGAGGAATTATTTGGAAAAATTGTGTGAGTATTTCTCTCCCCATGTCATACGTAATAGTCAGTTGATAATGGTTGACAATATCCTATTCTAAATACAATAAGTTACCATGGTGGCACTTTCAACATCGATGTACCATTTTGGGGAACCACCAATAAGAGTTTAATTAAAATGCTACATGCATATATGCTATGATCTATAAAAAAAAATCTTGAGCACCAAATATTGTAAGTTTTGTTATACACCATGAGAATTTTTCCTAGATTTCCATCGAACTTGGGAGTGTTAGTAGGAAAAATTATCGAAATAATTGGCCATGCAAGATTATGCTTGATTTTATCATTCATATGCCTTTATAGTTTAGGTTGTTCAATATTCACTAATAACAATGAGATGAATGAATTATTATGCGCCCTTGTGACCAACATGAATTCTACAATCCTTGTATTTCTTAGTTTCATGAATGGGACTCCTGAGGAAGATGGGTTTCTATATGGGTTATATTTAAGATCCATATTAGTAGCATAAGGGTTATTTTCCCCAAGGGATGTTCTCCCAATAATAAAGGATCTCCCAAAATTTTGTTGAGTTGCAAGACCAAAGCATACACCGAGAGGAAAACCCCCAATAGACCGGAAGGATGGCCAAATAAGTTGGTACCCAAAGGATAATATGCATTACCAAGAATGTTTCCCCAAAACCTTAAATATTATGAGAAAATAGAGTGTTATCTGGAATGGGTGACACCCCTAAAGGTTGAATTACACACTGATTAGTGAAACTTACATAAACATTTGTGCCCCCAATTGAGTTAGGTAATGGAATGAATTTATAATTATTCTCCAAAGAAAAAGGAAACTTAACATTGTGTGTAAATGAACTTCTTACATATATGCTAGGATCAATTGATGGAACCAGAAAAATAAACATAGAGATAGGGTTTAAACCTCCAAAAATATACATGAGTATACTGGTAGTGAAACAAGATCCTTCACAAGATGTGGAAATAGGGATCATTGTTGATGTTGTGGAGGCACTTAATTGATGTAAAAAATGTTGGAAATAAAATTCCTAGGTTATTTTGCCAATATCAAAAAATAAATGATGTAGGCATGGTGGATATGTGACCTTTGGTAGTAGGGAATGTAGTAAAATTTTCTCAAGGGAACATCTAATGAAATGACGGCTTGAAATACTGTTTTTCTCCATCTATTAACACCATAATGACAAATTATTTCTAAATACCAATGGACCAAAAGGATCAGGATAAATATATAACCCCAATGTAAAAGATGGGATTAGGGGTATGGATTAATGAAGGATAAGAGTGAGTAAGGACACTTCCTTCAAGCACTTTCTATACTGTCTACTCAACCCCCAAAGAAAAAATGGTAATATTCCCCATGATAGGTAAGTGTAAATCAAATTTGGTTATCGGGTCAATCCTATATCTATGAAGAGGTGGATCCTTCACTTCAGGAGGAATGTACCATTGTTGATAAAAATGATGTAGACCAAAATGAAATAACACACACTTATAAAAGCTAAGAGATTTAAGCATGAAAACAAGTTCACATGGGGTATTCCTTGAATTTTAGAATGGTTTATGAGGTCCTAACTCAAACATGAATGTATGAGATATTGTTACCTTTTTGTCCCACTTAAGGGATTACTTCCTAGAAAAAGTATTGTTTATTACTGGTAGGTACCCCCCAAGCAATTCAAGTGAGTTCTAAGGAACATCTATCCTAGGTACCATAAGAAAAACCTACCCATGGTCACCTATGTAGAATCCATAAAAGATAGGCTACTAAGGTTACCACATGTTGAACAAAATAGAAGTTTTCATGCTTTCTCTGATCAACATCTAAAATATCATTGAGCAAGTGAGATAGTGTGACTAGGGTCGGTTTCTTGGTGCCCAAATTTTGGATGGATTAATTTATAGAATTTATAGATATATATTTACAATATAAATAGGTTGATTGATGGTTGTATGAAAATATTAAATAAACTACACAATATGATATATAAAAAAGAGTACAAAAATAAATGTGAAATGTATGTTATAAAATATATACCAACAATATAAATTTGAAGTAAAATATTATTGGACAACCCACTTGTTAGGGTCCTATATTTTATAGGATCTCAAGGTGATTGAGTATGTCATATTCATAATTTTACATTGTAAATTATTTTAATTTTCAAATTATTTCCAAAAAAAAGTACATATAAAATAAAATCAAAAGAGGGTATGTCAAAAAGAAAAAGAATATGAAGAAAAAGACAAAAAGACGGAAAATTGAAAAAAGAATAAAAAGATAATAAAACCCCACAAAATAAAAATAGAAATAATATTGAAAGTGATGCAAATTTAAATTCCACTACTGTTAAATTAGTTTCCTTTATGTTAAAATCTAATAAAATTGTGTGAAGCTTGTCTTAAAATGCCACAATGAATAGATTTTGTTCCAATCATACAACTTAACCATCAATTGTGAATTTCATTTTAATTAGGTTAGTGAATAAAGATTTGTCAAACAATTTAATCTTGACATATCAGTAGTTAGGTAGAAAATGAGATTGATTCAACAGTCTAATTAGAATCAATAGGCGAAATAAGTGATAGAGTAGGTTAGATTGTTATAAAAAGAAAGGATATGTGGGTTTGCTAGCTTAAATGCACCCTAAGGATTGAAGATGAAAAAATGTTATCTTAGAAAAAGAGTTGAAAATAAAACGGTAGGTAGAAATTGCATTGTGTCTTTGAAAAGCATGAAAATTTTTACCATAAGTTTAATTTTCAAAGTTATATTTTATGCACAGGAGAAGGAAAAGGAATAAAAGTTTTGTCCTATGTGTAAAGGTTTGGGCATATGAAAATGAAGGTTTGGCACAATATCCCATTATCCAAAGTTTTTACCCCCTTTAACTCTCCCACTACCCGATAAAACATCTCGTCGATGCACGTTAACTCACCTCCATCTATCCCATCATCCATCCCCATTCCTCCATCCAACGACCTTTATCATTTTTCGGCTCCCCCTCTCCATCCGAACTTTGCCATGGGGGGGGGGGGGTATAAAATAAGTGGTTTTGTGTTTAGGGCCCACACAAACATGGTGCCCTCTCGTCATTTTGCACCCCCCTGCTAAAACCATTTACCACTTCAGAACCCCTCTAAAAAGTATTTTCCCCACTATATTAAGAACCACCAATCCACCTGTTGAGCACCATTCATGTCACACCATCTAGACTATACCATTTCCAATTAATTTTTTTCCCGTGGTAATGCAGCCATTGGTGAATTTAATTCCTCACTAACCGTTAATCCAACAGACCTGCGCCACCATGAACGGGAAATCGACCAAATTTTTTATAAATCCATGCCTAATTACCTTTTAGTCCTTTACCTTACCATTTTATCTACTCTATACATGTTAATTTCAAGTTGAAAGAGCACTAGAAAAGCTAATCCGATCACTGTCAAAGTACTCTCTGCAAATGGTTTTCGCTTCTTCCTATTATAGCGATTTTACCTAGTCCTGACCTCCAATTATCTATCAAAAGCCCTCACCCACCATCAAACCTGATCTAGCCATGCCTCCTAAGAATAATGGACAGGAAGAATCTATAAATCCACTGCTCCATTGCTCAGTTGACCTTGATTATATACCTTTGGTAGACATGGATTACAAAATCCATGAAACTCTATGCAATTTTGAATTATTCGAAATGTACTGTTGGCTTGAAGAAAAATTCATTGAAAAGTCTGAAGATATTGCAAAGTGGAGTCCAATTTTCCCCATTATATCTTTCCCCATACCCAAAGTGCCCCTGAATTCATCAGGAAGTGTCAAGCTTGTTATGTACCCAGTTAGAGAGCTATTATTTCCCCTACAGGAGAGATTTTAATTACCATAATTTCTCAAGACATATATCGAATGATGTAGGCCCCTATCACAGAGAATGCCATCCATTTTTCTCAAGAATCACACACTAAATTATATCAGAAGCTGGACTTTGCAAAAAGGGTTAAAATCCTTGAGCCTTTTATGGTTGAAGATGCCCAACTACCCATGAAGAACCCTCCCTATCCATCCTCGATTTTCCTTGATAGAGCCAAACATATCATTACAATTATCTCCTACCTCCTTGGTTATTACTCAGATCAATGGGTAGATGAGGCCATTATAGGATTTCTTTCAATTTTGTCCATAGATTTGAAGCCTTCCATCTTAATCAACTTCAGACAATTCCTTTCAGATTCCATCCATGAAGAGTTTGTCAAATTCCTGTTGGGTGTGGAGCCTGATTATCTTGTTTACTTTGTATCATAGCATTGGACCCCTATACCTTAAATGGGGCAGAAACGCCACCCGTAAATTAATCGCTACCGTGGGGGGTCCAAGGGGGGTGGCAGCGACTTTATGGACCCCCCCCTGGCGGGGGGTTTCGGGGGCAACGCCCCCGAAGCTAAAAAAAAATGTAAAATTGCCTTGTAAAAGTATAGTAATTTTTATTCAATCTGGGCCGTTCTTTAGGCAAATTATCTAATGGTAGAAGTTATGTTTAGTTTAAGGTTTTTTTCCCTAGAAGGAAACCCCTCGCTTTTATGAGGGTATTGTATTGCGGCTGTGTATTCTATGTGTATTCTCAGAGCGATAAATACAGAGGGATACTGTGAGAGAGAACATAGGATATTACAGCGGATCTGCTGTAGGTTGTGTCTCTTCATTTTGTTGGATAACAGAAAGGAAGGACTGGCTGTTCGGGGTGGACGTAGCCCAAACTGGGTGAGCCACATATATCTGTGTCTCTCTGGTTTTATGTGTTTTGTGTGCTTGTATTTTCCGCATATTTTATGTGTTTCATTTCTCTATAATATATAATTTTCTAACAACTGGTATCAGAGATGAAGGTATATTTGGCTGATAAACTCGCAGGAAAGAAGAGTTCCTAGTTCGAGTGGGAGCAATGGCAGAAGATGGTAATTTTAGGGTCGAGAAATTTAACGGCCAAAACTCCCACTGTGGAAGATGCAGATGGAAGATTATCTGTATCAGAAATATCTGTACCTACCATTGAGCAGAAAAACAAAGAAGCCGGCGGCCATGACAAATGCGGAATGGAAAATTCTCGATAGAAAGGCACTCAGAACAGTACGGTTGTGCCTTGCGGCATCAGTCGCCTTCAATATTTTGAAGGAAACAACAACAGAGGGTTTGATGCAGACGTTGGCGAAACTATATGAAAAACCCTCAGCCTCAAACAAGGTATTTCTTATGAAACGACTATTTAATATGAAGATGTCGGAAGGTGGATCTGTTGCACACCATTTAAATGATTTTAATACAGTTACCAGTCAGTTAAGTTCTGTAGGGGTAAAATTTCATGATGAAGTTAGAGCTCTGTTATTCTTGTGCTCATTGCCAGAGAGTTGGAATGGTTTAGTAATGGCCATTACTAACTTTGTCTCTGGATCTAGTACTTTAAAGTTTGATGATGTTGTCGGTGCTATCCTTAGTGAGGAAATGCAACGAAAAAGCTCCGGTGAGACATCGGGTAATGCTTTGAGTGTAGAGCTAGGGGAAGAAGAATGGAAAGAGGAAAGAGCTCAGGATATTGCAGTAAATCAAGGAAAGGCAGATCCAAGTCTAGATTGGGGATAGTGTGCTGGAAATGCAGAAACAAAGGACACCTAAAGAAAGACTGTAGATCTTGGAAGGGAAAAGAAGGAGACACACAGCAAGAAAAAAATCATGAAGCAAATGTGACAGGTGATGTGTTACAAGATGCTTTGATTATTTCTTTCAAAAATGTTACCGATTCTTGGGTTGTAGATTCAGGGGCTTCATTCCATGCCACACCTGATAAGAAGTATTTTCATGACTATGTTCAAGGAGATTTTGGACAAGTTCGTTTGGGTGATGATAAACCCTATAAAATTGTTGGAATGGGTACGGTTCTTGTAAAACAGCAGAATGGAAACCAATGGCTATTAAAGGAGGTAAGGCATTTTCCAGATCTAAAGAAAAATCTGATTTCAATAGGTCAGTTAGGCGGTGAAGGTTGTGTTACAACTTTCACAGATAAAGCTTGGAAGGTCACCAAAGGAGCCCTAGTAATAGAAAAAGGCGAAAAGGTTGGTACATTATATTTATGAAATGGTATTTCTAACTCTGTTAATGATTTAACTTCCAAAGGAGCAGATGCAGCATTATGGCATCATAGGCTCGGACACATCAGTGAGAAGGGGATGAAGATTCTTCACTCAAGAAATTTTTTGCCAGGTTTGAAGAATGTTGATTTGGATTTCTGTGAGAATTGCATTTATGGAAAATAGAAGAGAGTCAGATTTCTCAGAGTTGGGAAAGAAAAGAAGAGCGAAAAATTAGAGCTTGTGCATACAGATGTATGGGGACCTACTCAGGTATCATATCTCGGTGGCTCTCGCTATTATGTTACATTTATTAATGATGCAGCTAGAAAAACTTGGATTTATTGTATTCAAAATAAATCTAATGTATTTGATACTTTCAAGAAATGGAAGGCTTTGGTTGAGATTGAGACAGGAAAGAAGTTGAAGTGTCTCAGATTAGATAATGGAGGTGAATATTGCAGCAAAGAGTTTAGTAGGTACTGTTCAGAGGATGGAATTCGTAGAGAGAAGACAGTTCCAAGAACACCATAATAAAATGGTGTGTCAGAAAGGGTGAACAAAACAATCATGGAGCGTGCAAGGTGAATGAGATTGCATGCAGGATTGCCTTTACAATTTTGGGCAGATGCTGTAGATACTATTGTTTATCTAATAAACAGAGGGCCTTCAAGTTCCTTGGATGGTGGTATTCTAGAGGAAGCATGGACAGGTAAAAAGGTAAACTACTCTTTTTTAAAGCCTTTTGGTTGTGAGGCCTTTGTCCATATTAATAAAGAAAATAGAACAAAGCTTGAGGCAAAATCAAAGAAATGTACCTTTATTGGATATGGTGTTAATGCTTTTGGTTATCGCTTATATGATTATGAAAATCACAAAATCATTAGGAGCAGAGATGTAATATTCAATGAAAATTTCTTGTATAAGAATCAGTTGTAGGAAAAGAAACAGGAAAAAGAAAGCAAGGAATACACAGTTCTTGATGAGATAACTGAAAAAGTAAAGGTGCCTGAAAATAATAATAATCAACAACCACAACAGCAACAACCACCACAACAGCAACAGGCACCTCAACCACCTGAAAGTAGTGTTAGAAGATCTACCAGGATAAGTAGACCCCCTGAACGATACTCTCCTTGATTATATTATTTATTGTTGACTGATTCTGGTGAACCTGAATGTTATGAAGAAGAAATGCAGGTTGAAAGCAGGAAGAAGTGGGAGCTAGCCATGGAAGAAGAGATGGACTCCTTAATGCATAACTAGACTTGGGACTTATTCAGGTTTCCTGCAGGTAAAACTACATTGCAGAATAAATGGGTTTACAGGCTGAAGGAAGAAGATGGATGAAAACAGAGGTACAAAGCTAGACTTGTGGTGAAGGGGTTTGCACAAAAGAAAGGTATTTATTTTGATGAAATATTTTCTCCTATTGTTAAGATGACTTCAATCAGAACTATCTTAAGTCTTGTAGCAGCGGAAGATTTACATCTTGAATAGTTAGATGTAAAGACAACATTTCTCCATGGAGATTTGGAGGAAGAGATATACATGCAGCAACCAAAATGATATGAGGTAAAAGGGAAAGAAAAATTGGTGTGCAGGTTAAAGAAGAGCTTGTATGGCTTAAAATGGGCTCCAAGGTAGTGGTATCTAAAATTTGACAAGTTTATGTCTGAACAAGGTTATACTAGATGTCACTCTGATCATTGTGTTTATCTAAAAAGGAAAAATGATGGCAGCTATATTATATTGTTATTGTATGTAGATGACATGCTTGTTGCATGATCTAACATGTGAGAAATAAATGTGCTCAAAAGAAAATTGGCAAATTCATTTGCAATGAAAGATTTGGGAGTTGCAAGACAATCCTTGGTGTGAGGATAACTAGAGACAGGAAAAATCACAAATTAACACTGTCTCAGAATGAGTACATAGAAAAGGTGTTGAAAAGATTTAATATGCACAATGCAAAACCAATTAGTACACCTTTTTCTAGCCATTTCAAACTTAGTAAGGAGATGTGACCAAAGACCCAAGAAGAGATGGATTATATGTCTAAAGTTCCATATGCATTAGCAGTTGGAAGCTTAATGTATGCAATGGTCTGCACAAGGCCTGATATTGCACATGCAGTGGGAGTTGTAAGCAGGTACATGAATAATCCAGGAAAAAAACATTGGATGGCAGTAAAATGGATTCTCAGATATTTGAGAGGTACCACAAATCAAGCATTATGCTTTGGTGGTTCAAAAATTGCTCTATAGGGATATGTGGATGCAAATATGGTAGGTGACAGAGATAATAGGAGGAGCGCTATGGGATATGTATTTACTGTAGGTGGAATAGCTGTCAGTTGGGTTTAAAAAATCCAAAGTGTTGTTGCACTTTCAACAACAGAAGCAGAGTATGTTGCTGCTACAGAGGCTAGTAAAGAAATGATTTTGTTACAAAGGTTTATGAGTGAATTGGATAAGAAGCATGATATGGGCACATTATAAAATGATAGCCAAAGTGCCATTCATCTTGCAAAGAACTCAGCATTTCATTCCACGACTAAACACATACATCTCAAGTACCATTTCATATGGTCAGTATTGGAAGATGGAGAGTTGAAGCTGGAAAAGATACACACTAGCCAGAATCCTGCAAATATGTTAACAAAAGTTGTAACCAGGGAGAAACTGAGAATGTGCTGAGTTTCAATTGGTCTTAAAGGATGACGATGAAGATGAGAAACAACCAGGTCCAAAGAGGAGTCATTGTCCAGCAAATGAAGCAGTGGTGGAGTTGCTACAATCAGTCTCCAAGTAGGAGATTATTGGGTGTGAAGCCTGATTATCTTGTTTACTTTGTATCACAACATTGGACCCCTGTATCTTAAATGGGGCGGCAACACCACCCGTAAATTAATCGCTGCTGTGGGGTGTCCAGTGGGGGCGGCAACGACTTTATGGAGTACCCCCTGGCAGGGATTTTTGGGGGCAACGCCCCTGAAGCTAAAAACAGATGTAAAATTGCCTTGTAAAAGTATAGTAATTTCTAGTCAATCTGGGCCGTTCATTAGGAAAATGATCTGACGGTAGAAGTTATGTTTAGTTTAGGGTTTTTTTCCCTAGAAGGCAACCCCTCGCTTTTATGAGGGTATTGTATTGCGGCTGTGTATTGTATGTGTATTCTCGGAGTGAGAAACAGAGAGGGAGACTATGAGAGAAAACATAGGATATTACAACGGATCTGCTGTAGGTTGTGTCTCTTCATTTTGCTAGATAATAGAAAGGAAGGACTGGCTGTTCGAGGTGGACGTAGCCCAAACTAGGTGAACCACGTATATCTGTGTCTCTCTGGTTTTATGTGTTTTGTGTGCTTGTATTTTCCGCATATTTTATGTGTTTCATTGCTCTGTAATATATAATTTTCTAACAATTCCAAACTGAGGAGGTATTTAAATATGCCTCTGTTTTAGTATATATGTTTTTATATTTTCAGGGAGACAAGTTTAAGTTTGCACAGTAGAATTTGAATGATGATGGAAATAAAAAATATGTTATCTTCTGGACTACAATGGTAATGAAGGAGCCAAAAGAATACTCATACAAATAGTTCATATAATTGTTTGTACATCCAACACTCATTCTTCTAAGAAACAATTCAAAGCCAAGAATCAGTGAAGAAATCAGAAAATTTTTGGTGTTGTTAGACCAAACCAAAACAGGAGACTGGTATCTTTACTATAATTACACAGAACTAAGAATATATTGATGTGAGCTTGCCCCATATAAGCTCCCAAAATTCCTCCCAATGAGGATTTTTTCTCTAGAATACATCAAGCAAATTCTCAATGCTGATGAGGTCCATTTTGTGTCTGCCAAGAATAAATCTCAATTCAGGATCAAAACATAAATATGACACTTCATTTAGAATAATAGATAAGCAGGGGAGGAAGAAGAAAAATTGCTAAAATAAATGCAATTCAGCCTCAGTTTTACATGGTCATATGGTCCATTAGGTACCATCTCCAAGCTAAGGGTATAGAAAAAATATACAACTTACATTCATATCCATAGAACATAGATTGAGAGGTACATGAACCAGCTAGAATGGACTGAGAGAAATCTACAAGAGGCTAAGGAATAGTTGGTTTCAACTTCAACATCACAGACTCCTATCCCACAAGAGAAAGCAGGAAAAAGGATTAGAGAAGAAGAGTCACCTTCTGTGACTGACACTTCCAGCAAAGAGTTCAAAATCATGTGCATGAAGAGAACTAAGCTCAATCCCAAGGTAAATCCATGCAAGGATTCAGAGAAGGAAGTCATTATCATCACCAAAGAGACACCTACTTCCTCACAATTAGGTGGTCAAAACACACTCTCTCCTACCACCTCTACAACTTCACAGGATCAACAACAAGCTATTCAAACCATTAGAGTTTTTACAGGGGAGAAATAGAAGAGAATATTTGATACATTCAGGAAGATTAAATTTAAGAATGAAGTTTTGAAGACCAATACATATAATCAGTTTTGGAAGCAGACTTCCAGCTCTCAAAGTAGTATGTTGTTAGCCTTTGACACTAAGAGAGGCAAAATGCAGATGGCCTTTCACCAAGCACGAATTCTTTAGCCCAAGACAAAATTAGATTATAAAAAGACTGAATTTAAATTTTATATTAAAGACATACATCCCATTGATCAAATGTAGATGCTGAAATAGACAGGTGAAATTATTTCATCCACACTCAATAAAACTGCTATGAGTTTGTCCAAATTGCAGGTTTCTTTAGATAATATCCAGTCACAACTCAAAATGGAGAAAATATCTTCTTTGGCCAAGGACTCAAGGATTAAGTCTTTGGAATAATTACTGATCATAATTGGTTATGATCTCTCCAATATCAGAGATGCAAAAGAGGTTATTAAAAAGAAAAATGTTGAAATTGCAACATTGACGAAGCAGTTAAAAATTCCAGCTACAGAGGACCCTTTGGCCAAATAAATTGAAGAGACAAAGTCCCAGAAACCAGACACGATGAATCTCATCATGGAGAAGAATGCTCAACTAAGAAAGATGGAATCAAAGATGGAAAAGATGATAAAGTGAAAAGATAAAGGTACCAAAATTTCATTGGTTCCTTTGGAGGTTGTACCCCTTATAGCCATTCCTATAGCCACACCTTCTACAACAAGTACAACAAATGGATTTGAACATCTCACCAAAGCAATGCCGAACTTTTTAATTTAGACAAAAGAGATAAAGAAGCTTCAGGACCAAGTGAAAATGTTGAAGGATCAAAATTCCAAGACTAAGAGCTAACATGCAGCTGAAGCTCATAGAGCACAAAAGTTAATAGAAAGGTTGCAGAAGTTTGAGAGGGAGTCATCTATAGGAAACACCTTGGGCCAAGTCAAAGCGATAATTTGGATAGATATCATTGAGTCCATTAATGAAATATGGCACTAGATACAGATCATATTTTAGCATAAATAATTGATACAGAAAGCAAATGATACCGTCAAAACTATCAAATAAAACCTGGGAGACATGCCAACCACTACCAACAACATTATCAAGTTCTTAAATTCCAAGAATAGGTATGATATGGATGAATTAGGGGTTCAATAAAAGACATAGACAGTTTTGGAAGTAAAGAAGGTTCTTACAAAGAGAAACCTTATTGTACATTTGGAGGAAAAACATCACAGCTTAGAGATAGAGGTAAATATATTTTTCAGTAGGATAGAACATTTAACTCAGAAAGGTCTTCCTTCCCTATTTGTAATAAATGAAAAACTAATTACCAGAGAGGATTATGTAAAAGAGAAAAATGAAATTTCCAGGGATACAACTAAATTTTCAAATATTAGAGGCACTATGACGGGGAAAGAATTTTTGGAGGCATTGGCTCATGACCTTTTCATCCAACATGAGATAAACCATGTTTTTGTGGTAAAACCAACCTTTGCGAAATATACCGAAGTGTATGAAATATACAGGAAGTTCATCAAATTAACTATCCCAGATGAAGAACGATTGGATAAGTTAACTAATTTCGAAGAGTAAAAAGTAACAAATAACAGTCATCTATAGCCAACACATGGGGACAACACATCAACCAGCGTTACAGCCAACACAGCCTACCAATAGGCTTACTCATCATCTGATTCCTTGAAATCAGTTCCAGAATGCCAGATCACCCACATCGAGCCTATTTTTTGTCACTGTTAGATTTAGGCTAATAATACACTGGTTTTTGAGACGTCATTTATTATAATCAATTTTGTAAATTTTAGTATAAATACGTCATTGTTTGAAGTATTATAGGTTGATTTCTTAACATATTTTTCCTACTACACAACTGTAAATTCGAAGTTTCGTTGAAGAATCAATAATACAAAGACTTCTTTCAGGATTCATGTGGTGTAATTACTGGTGAAGTGTTTCTATTGTTTCTGTGTTTTCCACTGTTATTTATTTCTATGTTGATCAAAATTCTTCACTGTAAAAGAGAAAGTGTGATGAATAGGACATGTTACTTAAAACAACTTATTCTAGCTTCGTTTACAATTTAAATGTTTTCTACTTGAATTCATATTGAAAAATACTTAAATTATTTTTTGTCTCAAGTGAAATTCACTTTTCTGCCATATCCATTATTCATTTAAAAATCTTAAAGAATCCAGTAAATGAAAACTAGCTTGCCCTGTTACAACTCTTTTAAAAATTGATGAAAAATCCAGTTTTATGTTTTGACTCCATTTCCCAATGGGAAAATATATATTTAATTAACGAAATCAATCCAGTTCAAACAATCACCAAGTACGGTCATAACTAGCTTAATACCTATTCAAAACAAAATTAAATATTAAAGAGTGTTCCCTCTCTGAAGCTGGTAGGGCTAGATCCCAGCTTCCAAAGTGGTTATGATGTTGTCCTCTATGTTTATTCTACCAATATTAAAAATTATTGAACGATAACATAGTAGCGACCATACTTGGGAATGAATTGAGAAAATTGTAATTATTTTTGAATTCATAACCCTGGTTAAAACATTGTATGATAGGAATACTTTAAGATTGGTTTTCTTTTCAATAGTGTAAATAATAAGTTTGTGTGTGTGCATTTAGATCATAAATTTGGCTCCTAAAAGAGCCTATACTAGAGCTCATCCTGATCCAAAGCTTGCAGAAATTGTAGATGAACCTGAGAAAATACTGAAAAGAAAGAGCTTATCAGAAAGACAAGGAAGTTGTAGTCCTCCTCATAGCGAAGATTCACTCCCAAAAAACTTTGTAACTTTGCAAGACATTGAATTTGATTTACCCTTTGAAAAAAGCCTATTTAGAACTAAATCAGCCAATTGGGTAGACCAGAGAGTAGTAGATCAAGCTACATTAAGAAGAAATTCACTTGAAGCCCAATCTTCTCATGCTGATATAGACCTTCAAATCCTCCAAGACTTTGACAAATTGCATTGTTTGGTCTCAGGTTTAGACATTTCTGTTCATGAAGCTTATGTCCAAAAATATGTAGAACTCTCTTATTTGAATTCTCATGCTGAATCATACACCTCATCACAATTTGTGCATCCTAGATCAGGAAGTCCTACCCCTTCTGTAGTTTCCACAACTACTCTCGTACCTTCCCATAGATCAGCACATCCTACCCCTTCTGTAGTTTCCACAACTATTGCAGTACCTTCCCATAAATCAGTAAGATCTAATCCTTCTCTAGTTTCCACAACCACTCCAATGCTATCTCACCAAGAAACTCAAACTCCTTCTTCCCCACAATCCTCAACTAAAATCAAACCTTCATCTCCACCAAAACCCCAAGTTTCAACTCAACCTTTACCTTCCATTCTACCTCCCACTTTCATTCAATAACCACATCATATTGTTCACCCTCATATCCCCATAATGGCAGCTAGATTTGCTTCCCTTGTCCTTAAAGCCCCTTTGGAAAACATGCCATAGGATTATCAAACAAGAATCCCTCAATTTGATGGAACTAGACCTATCATTTCCCAACAACGTGTAGACAGGATGAATGATATTTTTTACCTTCAAGAGGTAGATGAGGAGAGTGTAAAACTTAGGTTGTTTGCACAAAGTCTCACAGGAGAAGTGAGGAAATGATTTAAATAATTACCTACTACTAGTATTAATGATTTGTCTAGATTTCATCAAACATTCCTTACTAGGTGGGAAATTAAGAAGAACCCTCTTCAGATTTTATATGAATATGAAAGCATTAGAGGAGAACCAAGGGAAAGTGTTCAATACTATTCCACTAGATTCAACAATGTATATAACGCAATCCCGGATAATATCAAACCACCACAATGCTTATCCTTAATAATATTCCTATATGGTTTTGAGGCAGACATGGCTTACCAGCTTAGGGAAAGATATTCATCCACACTAGAAGAAATGCAAAGGGATACAGTAAGTGTAGAACCAAATCTACTATCCAAGGGAGCTAGAATTATGAATGAAAGGAGAGTAACAATAAAAGAGGAATTCTCTACTTTTTCTGCTGATGCTAAAATTGATTCCTTAGTAAGAACAGTAGAAAGAATAATGGAGAGGATTAATTTAAATAAGAGAGCTACACATAGGGAAAATCAACCTGCACCTCAAAATCAAAATCAAAATCCTCCACAAATCAAGAAAAAAGAGAAGAGGGGTCCTGATCAACAAATTAGACCTCATTTTCAGGAAAATTATGTTGATGATGATGGAGAGGTAGTAGAAGAAGTAGAAGACAACCAGATAGATATAATGGGTATCAATGATGATGGAACTGTGTTTCTTACTCAGGAAGAACAAGAATTAGGGGAATTTTGAGGTGTAAAATGGGCCTCCTAAGGAAATTATAAAATAATAGTGGAAAAAATCAAATAAGATTTGATGACATCATCAAATTTTAGAGGGAAAAATGAAAAAACGACTTTTTCAACTCATATTTTCAACTTATCTCCCAATTTTTTTACTCAAATTTCGAGTGGGAGTACTCGTTGGATGTAAAATTTAATTCCCCATCCAAGGAGTACCCATGTTGCATACTTTCGATGGGTCCTACTACACGAAAAATGAGAAATACATTAAAAAATGTGATTACAATCACCATTTTTATGTATTTCTCATTTTTCGTGTAGTAGAGTTCATCGGAAGTATGCAACATGGGTACTCCTTGGATGAGGAAGTAAATTTTGCATCCAACGAGTACTCCCACTCAAAATTTGAGTAAAAATTTTGGGAGATAAGTTGAAAATACGAGTTGAAAAAGTAGTTTTATTATTTTATTATTTTTTAATATTTTTACCCTTTTATTTAAAAAATGGTACATCATCCCCCATGGTTGACATCATCATCTTGAATCCTATTGGTTGTTATAAAGTTTATTTTTGTTGTACATTTTTCTTAGGAGGCCCATTTTAGACCTCAAAATTCCCCTAATGAGTGGTTTCAATTATCCCAAACTGAACTTGAATCTAAAGAATTACACGATTATAAGTAGGGATTTGAAAATGGTATCATGGAAATCGATAGACATTATAATCTTAGGAGTAAGAAAACATTAGATACTCCAAACAAAAAGACTAATGAAAACAATGTCAAGAAAGCTTCTGACACCACTTCCAAGAAAACTCCAGAAAATGTTGCTAAGAAAACTGTTAATAGTTCTATCAAGAAGACAATTGACATTCTTTCTAAAAACATTGTTGAGAGTTCCTCCAAAAATATTCAAACAAACATTCCCACCACCAGTCACCAAAAATAACATATGTCAAAAGAAACTGCTAATACATCTGATTTTCTGAACTTAAATTAATTTCAAACATCATTCATGTAATATTCCAAATTTTTGATCAGCTAATTCAAATATTGAAGTTCTTATTTTCTTATTTAGTTAAGTAAATAAAAGCGTGGAGGGACCCATAAACCCATTAGATGAATAAAATCGACTCCTATAGTGTGAATGAGTAGTGGAGAAGCATAATATTGAAGAAAGAGTTGAGGTCATAGAGAAATGATGAGGAATATGATGGATATAGTGGAGGAATAAACACAATATAATGGAGAAATAATGATGAAGTGATGGAGAAAGTGGTGCATTAAATGCAAACATGATGGAGGAAATGGAGAGTAATTGCAGCAGTGATGGAGATCATGGAGGACAACGCAGTCTTTATGGAGGCTAGTGGCCACATGTGCAGCACAGTTATGAGGTGGGCCAAGCCCAAGGAAGGCTCACAACCATAAAAGGTAGATGAGGCCAGCAAAGGAAGGGGAGTCTGGATTTTTATTGTTGAGTGTCATAAGAAATTTCTTTGCATGCCTCGGCCATTTAGCTAAGTCTGTTGTGTTGTTTAGCACCGAGTCTTACCGAGCGGGAATCCCACACTTACCCACGGGGGACTTCGATTTCCTACTCTGGGAAGTTTTTCTTAGGTAGCATTAACCATCTGAAAATTAGTTCCAATTTCAGCAAGTCTCATCTGCACTTCCATCTATAGGAATTACACATTCTTGAACATGGGTTTGAGAGTTGGGAGGTTTTTCTCAATAATTCAGCTGAGAAACCTGTGGAGGGATCAACCCTTCACACTGTGGATCCATTGTAGTCTTCCAGGATTTTCATTTACATATCCAACATTAGGCCATCCATCTATTCTCCTATGCGGAAACATTTCCTGCAGGAATTGCGTAATTCTGGAGTGAGGGTTTGAGGAGAAGAGGAAGTTCCAAGCAACTCAGCTTGGAATCTTGTGAGGGATTAATCCTTCACTCTGGATATCACTTCAGCAGCCTATGATTATCAGTGTGTTATCTATCATTAGGATACATCCTCATCCCTCCTAGAGAGTGAAATATTTCCTAGCAATTGTGCATGCAACAATTGCATATTCAGTGGAGGAGCTAGATCTCAAGTTTTGAGCTTGGGAATCGGGAGAAGGGACCAGCCCTTCAGTTAGTGACTTGAATAGGTTCTATTGCAGTTGATAGATCATTATTTCAGCCCCAGATCAACATTTATCTCCAGGGAGTGCCTAACTGAGCCAGCATGGGTGTAGTTTGCAACCTAAAAAGGGCTAAAATTCCAAACTCAAAATCTGGCCAAACCATTTCTAGGTTTTTCAAGTAGAATCCATGGTAAAAATCTTGAATATTTCTGAGCACTCCAAAAGCCTCTCACACATAGATCTTCTTCCTAGAAGCAACAACAATTTTAACTTCCCAGTGCTAGTTTTCAGTAGAGTCATTTCAACCATATTTGGATGGCTTGAGTGAATCCCTTTTAGGAGAAATGTGGATATGCATTTGATGTTGATACATATTGACATGGCTCAACTATTTCTGCTAATGTTTTAATGCCTTTATCTTATATTCCAGTATTTCCAACATTTTACAGTTTTGTTCCTACATTCTGGTTATTGACTTGATTGAAATGTTATAAATGTTCTATATTCCTGTTTCTCCCATTTTGGGATATTACAGTGGTATCATAGCATGATATTTGGTTCATCTTGTGGGCATTTCATGACATCAAAATAATAAGAAGATGAAGCAGAAAGAGAAGAAGTCTACAATGGTGGAAGGATTGAGTTTTGCCACACTTCTCTTTAGATCAATGTAGGATCTCACCATGGAGATCAAAGAAATGAGAAGTGAAAGGAAAAAGGAAACCTCAAAGGCATTTCATAATGGAGAAGGTCCGAGCACTTCCTATTAGCAGTATAAGCAACCGACGATGTAGAAAGTTCCACAACGGCCTACTATGCCCACTTTCCTTGTAGAAGGAAATGAATGGCATGTATGTGGAGGATATTTGGCACATGAGACTCTGAGTGATTATCTTGCACAATAAAATTATCAATTTAGAGCATTCAAATAGAATCTGACCTTCCAGCAGTTTTTCCAAATTAAAGAGAATCAAAGACCCCGCAACAACAATAGAAGAAGAGGGCATATGAAGAATAGATTATTTTTTCTTGAATTCGATGGGTCATCCAAAAGCATAGCAAAGTCTTGGATGGAGAAGTTATATGATTTCTTCTAGCTACACCCAGTAGTGGAAGAAGAGGCTATTCAGATTGCACAGCTACACCTTGAGGGTTAAGAAAAGGATTGGTGGTTAAGCAGATTGAAACATGAAAGAGTGACTGTGTATGTAGATTTCACTCAAATATTGGTAGAAATGTTTGATAGAAGTAACCCAGAGGAAAATTCCATTAAGACATTCTCTGACAATAAAGAGAAAGTGTATGAGGAGCAGAAGGGAGATCAACTACCACCAACAGAAGGAGTACTTGCACAGATTGGAGGAGCCCTTGCATTTTGGCAAGATGTTCCCAAGACTTTGACATTGAGAGTACGAGGCATGATTCATGAGGTCCATGAGGAAAAGGAAGTAGATACCAACACTGGTGCAGCAGTAGAGGAGCAGCCATCACCATCACCAACAGTTGGAGAAGAAATTTCACTGGTTGGAGGAAGTCTTGTAGCTTTACAAGATGTTCCCAAGCATTAGATGATCCAATGTATGCAAACATTTCCACCCCCTATTATTTGAGCACATAATATTGAGGTTTGTGGGGTCATTCCATCAGGGAAATTGCATGACCAAGGGTTAAAGCACATTGCATATTTGGAGCAGCAGACTATAACTATGCAGAAGACCCTTGAATAGTTCAAGGAGAAGATGTAAAGCTATCCCAATTTTTGACAATTTTGAGTTGCACATAACACTTTGTCTTAGAGTGTGGAGTTTCTAAGGATGGGATTAGCACACTCCTAATGCAGGGAAGCTATTCCATAGCTTTTGAGAACTAGAGGCTACTATCGCATGAGCTGTCGTATTCTATTTACAACAAAGAGATATTGGCCATTTTACATGCATTGGTCAAATTACGAAATTTTTTTATTGGCAGTAGGTTTTGGGTGAAGACCAACCACCATAGTCTCCGAAATCTTTTTGAGGAGGAGTGACAGCTGCAGAAGAGGAAAAAATGGTGGATCAGTACAATGAAGGACTATGAGTTCAACATTGTGTATGGAGAGGGCCACGTGGCAGCATATGGACTATCATGGAGATCATTAGAACTATCACTCAGGAGCAGTGATGATTTGAGGGCCCAGTTATTATTTGATCATTCCAATGACCGCTTCACTTATCAAGAATTGGATGGGAAGATGGTAGATGGGAGACATCATGTGATGGATAACATCTTCCATTATTATGACATAGCCTTCTTGATGAGTAACTCACAGCTCAAAGAGAATTTTATGCATGTAGCATATTCAGAGCTTCATAGGTTCTACCGAGCCATCAGAGAGGGGTTCTCATGGAGAGACCTCAAGAAGGATGCACTTCGACACATCATGGAGTGCAAAGATTGTCCTCGGATTGTGGAGATGGTATTGTCGACATTGATCCGCTATTCAGATATGCACATTGCTTCGACCTTTTCACACAGTACATCTCTCCACCCGTGACTGAATTATATTTCTGGGATTTCTTCATGCTTCATGGTCTTCCCAAGGCCATAGATAGTGATGGGGACAATCATTGTATTAGCAGTTTTTGGCAGGAGATTCTCCATTGGGTGGATATCGATCTGGTGCATGATATGAGTCATCCCCCACAGTTGGATGGATGGATGGAGACAATGAGAAAGTAGCTGAAAAGATACTTGTAGATCTATGACACGGGGCAACAGGAAGCATGGATGAGCTGGTTTCTCTTGGGTGAGTATGGTTACCACCCGACATTTCATATTGGTATGTTCCATGCCTTGCATAGTATTGAGGTGATGCAGTAGCGGAAGGCATGGGTGCGTTGGCTACTCTTCGGAGACTATAGCCAAGACATTGCATTTTATATGCTCATTGGTATTATCAATGTTTCCTACCTTGCATCGTAGTGATGAGATGTAACAACAAGATGCATGGTTGTGCTGGGTGCTTTGGAGAGAGTTTTTCCATCACATGACATATCACATGTCAATGGTTATGTTATTGTTTAGGAATTTGCATGATACTCATATGATGTGGCAGCAAGAAGCCTGGATATGTTGGTTTCTATTAGGAGAATCTGGTGTGGCATTCTACATGTCAATAAATATATCATTGTTTCATGCTTTGCATTATGATGATGTGGGGTGGTAGCAAGAGTCCTTGTTGAGCTGGTTACTCTTAGGAGAATATGGATTTAAATTCTCCCACACCTTGCATAATGATGATGTGGGATGGCAATAGGAAACCTTGCTACATTGGCTTCTATTAGGAGAGTATGGCCACCATACTTGGTATGATGATGAGGTGGTGTGACAGCAAGAGGCATTGCTGTGGTGGCTACTATTGGGAGAGTATGGTTCGACACTTCACATGTCAATCCATATGTCTCTATTTCCTACTTCTAACAGTGTTGAGATGATGCTTAGAGAAAGAAAGGCCACCAGGGCCAAGGATTGGAGCATGGAGAGAAAAACCTTCTCCATGTAGCATGGGTTGGAGAGACAGTTTATGAGTTGGGACTTTACACTTGGGGAAGAAACCACTACACTTCACACATCTCATGTAGACAAGAGGCTCTTGGATAGCAGATGGTTTCCACTTGGGGACTCATTGATGATGAGAGGCTTATAACTACATAGTTGCAAGCCATTCTAGACTTTCTAGAGAGGCATATATGGAGCTGGACATTCATAACACATTGGAGCATATGGGGAAACCTTCCATATGAGGATGCCACTTGGGAGGGATATGGATTTCTGCAGCATCCACTTTTGCAATTGCTTGAGGATAAGCAACATTTTTGTGGGGAGGCCTGTAATATTCCATATTTTCCATCAGCTAATTGGAATATTAGAGTTCTTACTTTTATTATTTAGTTAAGTAAATAAAAGGGTGGAGGGACCCATAAACTGAATAGATGAATAAAATCCACTTCTATAGTGTGAATGAAGGTTAATGGATTAGTGGAGTAGCATTATGGAGTAGTGGAGCAACATCATAATGAAGAAAGAGTGGAGGTCATAGATAAATGATGAGGAAGATGATGGGGATATTGGAGGAATAAAAGAAAGATCATGGAGAAATAATGATGAAGTGATGGAGGAAGTGGTGCATTAAATGCACACATGATGGAGGAAGTGGAGAGTAATTGCAGGAATGATGTAGATCATGGAGGACAACACAGTCTTTATGGAGGCTAGTGGCCACATGTGCAACGTAGTTATGAGGTGGTCCAAGGCTAGGGAAGGCTCACAACCATAAGAGGAATATGAGGGTAGCAAAGGAAGGGGAGTCTGGATTTTTATTTTTAAGTGTCGTAGGACATTTATTTACATGCCTCAAATATTTAGCTAAGTCTTCTATGTTGTTTAGCACCAGGTGTTCCCGAGTGAGAATCCCACCCTTACCCATGGGGGACTTTGAGTTCCTTCTCTAGGAAGGTTTTCTTGGGCAGCATTCATCATCTTAAAATCAATTCCACTTTCAGCCACTCTCATCTGCACTTCCATCTACAAGAATTATGCATTATTAAACTTAAGTTTGAGAGTTCGGAGGTTTTTCTTAGTACTTCAGCTGAGAAACCTATGGAGGGATCAGCCCTTCCCATTGTGGATCCATTGTAGTCTTCTGGGAGTTTCATTGACATATATGACATCATGCCATCCATCTATTCTCCTCTGTAGAAACATTTCCTGCAGGAATTGCATAATTCTACAGTGAGGGTTTGAGGAGAAGAGGAAGTTCCAAGAAACTTAGCTTGGAATCCTGTGAGGGATTAATTATTCACTCCTAGTATCACTTCAGCAGCCTGTAATCAGCAGTGTATTATCTATCAGCAGGCTGCATCATCAACCCTCCTAGACAACGCAATATTTCCCAGTAGTTGTGCATGCAAAAACTACATATTTAGTGGAGGAGCTAGATCTCAATTTTTGAGCTTGGGAATCGGGATAAGGGACTAGCCCTTCAATTAGTGAGATGAGTGGGTGCTATTGCAGTTGATAGATAATTATTTCAGCCCCAAATCAACAATTGTTTCCAGGGAGTGCGTAACTCATCCAACAAGGGTGTAGTGTGCAACCCAAAAAGGGTCGAAATTCAAAACTCAAAATATGGCCAAACAATTTGTGGGTTTTTTGATTAGAATCTGTGGTTAAAATACTAGATATTTATGATCACTCCAATAGCCTCTTGCACATATATATTCTTCCCAGCAGTAGCAGTTTCCAGCAGCAACATCTGTTTTTACTTCCTAGTGCTAGTTTTCAGTAGAGTTGTTTCAACCATCTTTGGATGGCTTGAGTGCATCCATTTTTGGAGCACTGTGTATATTCATTTACTGTTGACACATAATGACATGGCTCAACTATTTCTGCTCATTCTTTAATGTCTTGATGTTATATTATGACATTTCCATCATTTTACAGTTTTGTGCTTACATTCTGGTTATTGCTTTGATTGAAATGTTATAAATGTTCTATATTCTTGTTTCTCCCATTTTGGGATATTAAAATTCAATATTGAAAATGAACTAGAAAAGATGAAAATTCCTATCCCTTTGACTGAGTTAATGAATAAAAATCTTTACAAAACTCAAGTTATGAAATCTTTGAACATAGGTGAAAACAATGATACTGTCAATTTGAATGATGATCAGCCTGACTTATTGTTTGGTCTAGAGGTAGATGGTAAGCCACAATAAGGAGGAGTTCCTCCATTTTATGTGAGTCTTAATGTTCATGATAAAATTCTACATAATGCTATGTTAGATTCATGTGCCTCACATAATTTGATGCCAAAATCCATTATGGAGAAACTTGGTTTTGACATTACTAGGCCTTACAAATATTTTAATGCATTTGATTCAAGAAAAGTAATATGTTTAGGTCTCATTAAGGATGTATGTGTCACTTTAGCACAAATCCTAGCTAAGAGTCTAGTAATGGACATAGTAGTGGCTGATATTTCTCCAAAGTATGGCATGCTATTGTCACGCTCTTAGGGAGAAAAATTACAAGGTACCCTACAAATGGATATGACTTATGCAACCATCCTAGTGTTTGGTCGACAATGAAGATTGTATAGGGAAACATTAATGAAACACATGGTGAGTAGTCAGGAGAAGCCACATAACTACCCCCTTTACTCTGTTCACTCTGATTTAGACTCCTTCATTCTGTATAACGATGGAGATATTGATGCTCAAGTTACCAACGCTGAAAATGAAAATTTTGAAACACATTAAATTGAACACAAATTGTACAACAAAACACTGAAACTGAACCTTTTTGGAATGATTTTTGATGGTTCTTGTAGTAGAGTAGGGTCAGGTGTAGGTGTGCGGGTCTCAAATTCAGGAAATAATCAAGTAGAAGGTCTTCATAAAAACTGAATTTTCAATGTACCAACAACATAGAAGAATATGAAGCACTTCTTTTAGGCTTGAAATTGCTGAAGTAATTAGGTGCTAAAATAATTTCTGTTCATGGAGATTCTAAATTGATAATTAAACAGATTAAAGGAGAGTACACTGCAAAACATCCTATATTGAGAGAATACAGAAATGATGTGTTGGATTTCTTACACACTTTTGTAGAATATGATCTTGTTGTGATACCTCGAAATCAGAATGTCCTTGCTAATAATCTGGATTTTTCAGCCAGAACATGCAAAATGACTCATCCCAACAAACAATATATAGTGGAAGTTAACACCCTCTAGATGTACCAGATAACATGAGGTGTTGGAAGGTATTTGGAAATGATAAAAAGATAGAAAACTTTATGCATCCCAAAGATGAGTATGAGGAAAATAACATAGACTTAGATGGTCAAGTATAAAATCAAATAATTGTGCATAATAATGTAGAAGACCAGTTTGATGAATTAGATGTAAATATTTCTGTAAATGAAGCTATACATAAATTAGAATTTCATGAAATTGATCCATAAAAAGAATAATTTGAAGTATTTCAGCTTAAAGATAATATGTTTCCTAGAGGTCTAGTTCCATTAGAAGAAATTTTTGATTTTAATGATGTGGCAAAAGAGCCAAAAACAGAGCCCATAGGGGTAGATGTAGAAGAATGTAATATAAGTAGTGAAAATGATAAAAATCTCAAAATCAATGCCTACTGAGAAAACAAGAATACATAGCTTTATTCAAACATTTTTTTGATGTCTTTATTTGGAGCTATGAGGATCTCAAGACATATGATACTAGTATCATACAACACAAAATCCCAATCAAATAAGATCAGAAACCATTCAAAAAAAATCTTCGTAGAATAAATCTTGTTCTAATGCCTTTGATTGAGAAAGAGGTCAAAAATATGTATGATGCTAAAATCATTGTCCCTCTCATATACCCTTAATGGGTTTCTAACATAGTACCTACTAGGAAGAAAACTGGAGAAATCTAGTTATGTATTGATTTTAGAAATCTTAACAAGGTTTCCCTAAAAGACAACTACCCTTTGCCCAAAATGGATCATATATTAGAAAAGGTAGTAGGTTCTAGTAGGATATCCTAGTTAGATGGTTTCTCAAGTTATAACCAGGTCCTAGTAAATCCTGATGATCAGGACAAAACAACTTTCACTACTCCGTGGGGTACCTTCATGTATGTGAAGATTCCCTTTAGGTTAATGAATGTTGTGGCCACATTTCAAAGAGAAATGGATATTGCCTTTGCTGATGAGATTGGCCATTTTATTGTGATTTATCTTGATGACATTAGTGTACATTCAAATACTGACAAGGAACATTTGAGGCATATAAGAAGAGTGTTTGCAAAGTGTATAAGGTTTGGTATCTCATTAAATCCTAAGAAAACATTGTTTGGCCTTGAAGAAGGTAAGATTATTGGTCATATTATTTCGAAGGATGGAATTAGGAATGATCCCAGTGGGATTGAAGCAATATAAAAAATCAGTCACCCAAGAAACATCAAAGAGCTTCAGTCTTTTATTGGAAAAATTATTTTCCTAAGGAGATTCATCCCTAATCTTGTAAAATTTCTTAGAAATATAACAAATTTTCTTAAAAAGGTTTTAGAAATTAGATGGAGTATTCAAGCTAGAAAGTCATTTGATTTAGTTAAGCAGGAATTAACAAAATCACTAGTGTTTATTAGTCCAGATTTTACTAAGGATTTTATTAACTTTTCTTTTTCCTCTGAACACACTATTGTAGCTGTTTTGTTGGGGAAAAATGAGGAAGGATTTAAATAGCTTATTGCATTTTTCAGTAAGGCTTTAACAGATGCATCTTTGAAATATAATATCATCGAAAAATAGGCCTTTGCATTGGTTAAAGCAATAAAATATTTTAGAGTATATATTTTTCATTCACATATTATTACATCTGTACCTAATTCAGTTGTCAATTATATTTTGACACAGAATGGAACAGATGGAAAACGAGGAAAATGGATTTCTATCATCCTTGAGGTTGACTTAGAAATAGAACTAACCAAGTTGATCAAAGGACAAGGAATGTCCAAACTAATGGCAGAGCCAAATTTCCATTCATTAGACATCATCTTTGTTGCTGCACTGGATGATCAAGAGGAACATGCAAATCCACAGATCGATGAAGAATTTTTTAAATCACCCTAGTATGCAGACTGGTTGTATGTTTTATTAAATTCAAATGCTCCTCCTAGTCTAAAAAATACAAAGGAAAATTTTCTAAAATTAAAGGAAGTTAAGTTTTTCATTAGAGAAAATGTTTTATATTGGAAATATGCTGGTGGAAATTTACTTAAATGCTTATTGAAGGATGATGTAGAGAAAATCATGCAGGAGTTCCATAAAGGTGAATATGGTAGCCATCTCTATTGGAAAACCACTGCAAATATAATCCCCAGGGATGGTTTTTACTAGCCTACCCTATTCCCTAACATTCATAAGAAAGTAACCTCATTCCATAAATGTCATATTTTTTAAGGAAAAAGAAAGCTCTTACCCCTTCCATTAAAACCCATTTTAGCTGAGAGCTCTTTTTAGCAGTGGGGACATGATTTCATTGGTGAAATTCATCCTCCTTCCTTTGGCCAACATAATTGGATTATCACAACCACGGATTAATTTAATAAATGGATAGAGGCCACCCCTTCTAGATATACTATTGATGTTTTCATTATTAAATTTCTTCAGACCAATATCCTTTCCAGATTTGGCTATCTTAGAAAAATTATTATTGATAATGCAACAACTTTCAAATCTAAGAAAATGATTGAATTTTCTAATAAATACCACATTACTTTGGGGCATTCAATAGCTTCTTACACTGAGGGTAATGGGTTGGCTGAATCCTCAAATAAGCGTCTGGTAAAAATCATTAAAATGTTGTTGGAAGATAATAAGAAATATTCATATAACAAGTTGGTTAATAAACTTTTGGCTGACAGACTTACTATAAAAAATTCAATTGGAATGTCACCATACCAATTGGCTTATGGAATGGCTACTATGTTTCCATCATATTTAGGAGTACCAGTCATGAATATAATACAAGAATTACAGTCTGGGCCAAATGATATACAGAGAAGAATCAATCAAACCATTCAGTTGCAGTAGTTAAGGGAGGAGGTCTATAACAAAACAAAAAATGTCAAAAATATTTTTAACAGAAGGACTAAAGAAGATGACTGCAACATTGGAGATAAATTTATAAAGTGGGATTCCATGAGAGAAGACAAAGGTAAACATGGTAAATTTTATAACCTTTGGAAAGGGCCATACATTATTTATTCTTTCAGGGGAAACAATGAATTTTCCCTCAAGGACCTGGATGGAGCAGAGTTACCTGGTGGTCTTGTCAATGGAAGGATGCTAAAGTGCTTCTTTTCTTATCATAAATTTTTTTCTTACATTATTGTAAGTATCACAGTCTATATAGATTTGATTGGGTAACTTGCTGATTGGAGTTGAAGCCTGCAGAGGAGGCCCTAGGCCTTGATTGAAAAGCTATCATAAGTACCTTAAGAGCAAAAGAAATAAGATGCAGGCATTACAGAAATTAGATACTCAAGGCTACTGATCATATTTTCTTGACACTTCCCATGAAGAAGTGCCATCCCCAGCTGGAGCCACTGTTAGGGTCCCATATTTTATAGGATCTCAAGGTGATTGAGTATGTCATATTTGTAATTTTACATTGTAAATTATTTTCAATTTGCACATGAATTCCAAAAAAATATATATATAAAATAAAATCAAACGAGGGTATGTAAAAAATAAAAATAATATGAAGAAAAATACAAAAAGGCAGAAAAGTGAAAAAAGAATAAACAGAGAATAAAACCCATAAAAGAAAAATAGAAATAATACTAAAAGTGCTGCAAATTTAAATGCCACTACTATTAAATTAGTTTCCTTTATGTTAAAATTTAATAAAATTGTGTGAAGCTTGTCCTAAAATGCCAAAATGAATAGATTTTTTTCCAATCATACAACTTAATCATGATGTAACAATTGTGAATTTCATGTTAATTAGGTTAGTAAATAAAGATTTGTCAAATAGTTTAATCTTGAAAAATCAGTAGTTGGGTAGAAAATGAGATTGATTCAACAGTCTAATCTAAATCAATAGGAGAAATAAGTGATAGAGTAGGTTAGATTGTTATAAAAAAAGGATATGTGGGTTTGCTAGCTTAAATTCACTCTAAGGATTGAAGATGAAAAAATGTTAGCTTAGAAAAATAATTGAAAATGAAAGGGTAGGTAGAAATTGCATTGTGGCTTTGAAAAGCATGAGAAATTTTACCCTAAGTTTAAATTTCAAAGTTATATTTTATGCGTAGGAGAAGGCAAGAATAAAATTTTTATCCTAAGTCTAAAGGTTCGGGCATATAAAAATGAAGGTTTGGCACATTATCCCATTATCCAAATTTTTTACCCCTTTTAGCTCTCCCGCTACCCGAAAAAACATCCCGTTGTTGCATGTTAACTCACCTCCACCTATCAAATCATCCACCCCTTGTTCCTCCATCCAACGGCCTTTATCATTTTCCACCCCCCCCTCTCCATCCGAACTTTACTGTCGAGGGGGGGTCCAAAATAAGTGGTTTTGAATTTCTGGCCCACGCTAATGTGGAACCCTCTCGTCATTTTTCACCCCCCTACTGAAACCATTTTCCACTTTGAATCCGCTCCTAAAAGCAGTTTCCATGCTATATTAAAAACCACCTATCCACCCATTGAGCGCTAGTCATGTCACACCACATGGACTATACCCTTTCCAATTAATTTTTTCCCTGCAGTAATGCAACCGTTGGTGAATTTAATTCCTCACTAATCGTTAATCCAACAGACATGCACCACCATAAACGGGAAATCGACCAAATTGTGTATAAATCCATGCCTGATTAGCTTTTAATCCTTTACATTACCATTTTATCTTCTCTAGACGTGTTTGTTGCAAGTGGACAAAGTGCTAGAAAATCTAATCTGATCATTGTTAAAATACTCTCTATAACTGATTGCCGCTTCTTCCTAATTGTAGAGCTTTTACTTAGTCCCGACCTCCATTTATCGATTAGAAGCCCTCATCCACCATCAAACCTGATCTAGCCATAACACCTAAGAATAAGGGTCAGGAAGAACCTGTAAATCTACTGTTCCATCCCTCAGTTGACCTTGATCATATACCTTTGGCAGACATGGATTGCAAAATCCATGAAACCATGTGTGAGTTTGAATTATTTGAAATGTATCGTTGCCTTGAACAAAAATTCATTGAAAATTATGATGATATTGGACTGTGGGAGTCCAATTTTCCCCATTATATCTTTCCCCACTCTCACAATGCCCCTGAATTCATCAAGAAGTGTCAAGCTTGTTATGTACCCAGTCAGAGAGATATTATTGCCCCTACATGAGATATTTTAATTACCATAACTTCTCAAGCCATATATCAAATGATGTAGGCCCCTATCACAAAGAATGCCACCCCTTTTCTCAATAAGCACTCACTGAATTATATCAGAAGCTAGACTTTGCAAAAAGGGCTAAAACCCTTGAGCCTTTTATGGCTGAAGATGCCAAACTACCCAATAAGAACCCTCCCTATCCATCCTCCATTTTCCCTAATAGAGCCAAGCATATCATTTCAATTATCTCTTACTTCCTTGCTTATTACATAGATCAGTGGGTAGATGAGGGAATTATAGGATTCCTTTCCATTTTCTCCATAGATTCGAAGACTTCCATATTATTCAACTTTAGCTAATTCCTTGCAGATTCCATCCATGAACAATTTTTCAAATTCCAAAATAAGGATGTATTTAAATATGCCTTTGTTTTAGTATATATGTTTTCATATTTCCAGGGAGACATGTTTAAGTTTGCATTGCAGAAGTTGGATGATGATGGAAATAAAAAATCTGTCATCTTCTGTACTACAATGGTAATGGAGCAAAAATAATACTCATACAAACAGTTCATAGAACTGTTTGTACATCAACCACTTAGTCTTCTAAGCACCAATTCAGAGCCAAGAATCCATGAAGAAATCAGAAAATTTTTGCAGTTGTTAGACCAAAACAAAATAGGAGACTGGTATATTTACCATAATTACACATAACTAAGAATATATGGATGTTGGCTTGCCCCATATTAGCTCCCAAAATTCCTCCCAATGAAGATTTTTTCTCTACAATACATCAGTCAAATTCTCAATGCCGATGAGGTCCATTTTGTGTATGCCAAGAATAAATCTCAATTCAGGATCAAAACAAAAATAGGACCCCTCATTTGTAACAACAAAGTAGCAGGGGAGTAAGAAGAAAAATTGTTGAAATAAATGCAATTCAGCCTCAGTTTTACATGGTCATATGATCCATTAGGTACAATAGTCAAGTTAAGGGTAGAGAACAAATCTACACCTTACATTCATACCGACAAAAGGGAGATTGAGAGGTACATGAACCATCTAGAATGGTCTAAGAACACAATACAAGAGGCTGAGGAATAGTTGGTTTCAACTTGAACATCACAGACTCCTGTCGCGCAGGAGAAAGCAGGAAAAAGGATCAGAGAAGAAGAGTCACCTTCAATGACTGACACTTCCAACAAAGAGTTCAAAATCATGTACAGGAAGAGAACTAAGCTCAATCCCAATGTAAATACAAGAAAGGATACAGAGAAGGAAGTCATTATCATCACCAAAGAGATAGCTACTTCCTCACATGTAGGTGGTCATACCACACTCTCTCCTACCACCTCTACAACTTCACAGGATTAGCAACAAGCTATTCAAACCAGTGCAGTTGTTATAGGGGAGACAAAGAAGATCATATTTGATACATTCATGGAGATTAAATTGAATAATGAAGTTTTGAAGACCAGTACATATAATTAGTTATAGAAGAAGACTTCCAGCTCTCATAGTAGACTGTTGTCAACCTTTGACTCTGATAAAGGAAAAATGCAGATGACCTTTCTCCAAACACAGATTCCTCAACCCAAGACAACAAAATATTATAAGAAGACTACATTTAAACTTGATATTAAAGACATACATCTCATTGATCAAATGGAGATGCAAAAATAGACAGGTGAAATTATTTCATCCACAGTCACTAACACTGCTATGAGTTTGTCCAAATTGCAGGTTTCTTTAGATAATATCCAGTTTAAAGATCAAAATGGAGAAAATTTCTTCTTTGGCCAAAGATTCAAGGATTAGGTATTTGGAAGAATTAGTGATCAGAATTGGTTATAATCCCTGTTGGGTACAGGATTTGTATACTTTCCTCTCCCATCTTACCCTATCTTTCTATCTCTTTGTGCCATTATCACTCTTAAACGTATGAGGTAAAACCCTTTTCCTTATCTTTCATGGGATATTTGATTAATTAAGTATTCGTCATGGCGGTTTTACCTTTTTCCATATTGACCCCAATATTTCTATAGGTTTGGCTAAAACATGAGTGTTGCAACCATAAGACAAGGAATAGCATATCCTCTCTAGCATTTTTCTCATTTTCTATTACAGCATAACAGACTTGTTTATATTAGGGCCATTCTAGGGCTTTTCATGGTTTCTTTCTGGGCAACTAGGTTGTTGTTGTAACAAGATGTATTTTTGTAGCTACGCATTTGTTGAGTGGAATTGGGGGTTTTAGGACACTTGTACAAAGATTCTTGCGGGATGTGAATCGAGGTTAAGCCATTTTACATACAGATCTTGTAACAAACCTCTTTTATCAGTAATTGAATGCACAACAGCTTCTTGTTTCTTTTGTAGTTTGTGAGTTTACCGCAACCTTGATCAGAGAGTTGGGCCCACTCTTCTGATCAATTGTTTCGTCTTTCTTTCTTGCATTTTTTTATGATTTAGTGTGATTTCATTACTGCTGTTACAGTTTATGTAATATCCCAAATTGGGACTACTAGCAAGGCATGCCTGAAAAACGAATTTTTCAGGAATGTATGTTACAGGATTGGAAACCAACCCTTAGATCCCTTAGATATGACAATATAAGACTTGAATCCAAGAGGGAATTAGAATTAAATCCTTCTAGGTGGGTTAAACAAGTCTCCCACACGTAGTACAACTTAGAAAATTCCCAAGGATGGGACTGCAACACTATGTGACAAAACTGCTCAGAAAATAACAAAGTTTAGCCAAATATATGCAGGAGGCTAATATGGAGGCTCAATAATTTCAATTACATCAGCATATTAGGATTATATTGAAGCCCATACATCATATAACAAAAGAAAAGAATAATTTACATGAAGAAATCCTTAAGAATGAGGTGAAGCAACCATAGGAAATGACTGAACAAGCTTGACAATGTTATTTTTATTGGATGAAATAGTAGTATGTTACACTTCAGATCTAGAGAAGATCTGTGTACAAAAATTTAGATCTATGTCAGATCTGTACACTAGAAAGGCTCCTCTAAAAATGCCCCTTGGGGTTTTCAGCAAAACATGTAGTACATGGAGTAGATCTGAGATCTTATGCAACAGATTTGCAGAATGATTCATAAATTCTGAAGTAAATACAAGATTATTCAGATCAGATATGAATATAACATGGATTACATCTGTAATCCACAGATCACCACAGTGAATGGAATATTCCCGACACTAGAGATCTCTCTCCCAAAAGTGTGCCAAAACTCCCTGCAACTTCTCCTTTGTAAATAACGCAGTATAGGAAGATGGACTGTGTTGTAGGCTTTAAGAAAAATTTGGCATGATGCCAAGATATAGATTTGAAGCTCCAATCAACTAATACGCTCTTGTCAATGGAATAGATGAATCTCCCACTGAAAAGAGGCACTAGAATGGCCTATATCTAAGTAGATCTAGCCTCCACTTGCTGCATCTTACAAGGAAAACCCAACCCTCAACAGGATCTGTGTTGTAGTTGGAAAATGAAGCTTGGAAAAATGCCTGATAGTGGACAAGAAAGGCAAAACTCCTCCGAGAGCTACTCAATTGAAGTGGTGGGATTCCCGATCAGGAGCACCCAGTGCTAAACAACACTATTCTCTGCTAAACAGCCAAGGGAATAAGAAATGTCTAAATAGAAAATATCTTCAAAAATATCATACCATGAAAAACTTTCTCTTGTTTTCCCTTCTTCCTTTTATAAGATGAAAGTCTTGCAAAACCGTAAACCATCTCAAATTTTTAGCTCCATTCACTATGTAGCCTCCAACTAGAACTGCGTTGTGCATCTAGGAGTTTCATTGCATCTGGATAGCACTGTGGATTTGGTCCTATTGACCCAGTCAAATGTCTCAATCCCTTTCACACATAAGGGTGTTTTATTAAGGTAACCCAGATTTAGCATTGTTCACATGGGGTATTGATTTATTTTGCTGATTTAGGAGTTTTATTGATCCTCCTTTACACATTTATTCATGAAAAAAAGAAGAAAAAAAAATTGAATATTCCTATTAGCTTGGGCTAATTAGGAATATTACAGTCCTCCCCTCCCAAATGTTGCATGTCCTCAAGAAACTGATAAGGTGAGTGCTGCAACTCATCTCCTCCTCCATTGGTTACACCAAAAAATGATAAGCTTCTCCTATAAGCTAAGTGATCACCAACTCATCCATCCATGACTTGTTCCAACAATGTTCTCATGAGATGTAAACAGTTCATCCCATAAGGAAACAATAAATCATATGAAACATTCATGGTTTGCCCAATGCCCTCCCTAAAATATAAGACATAAATTACAGGGAGTGTAGTCATCCCATAGGGCACATGCATGCCTTCCCTACTTCCTCCATACATCCCAATAAAAATTACAAGTACATCATCAATATAGGGGATCAAAAAAATGTACAAACAAACAGAAATCTGTGCACATGGAGGTGGATCATAGTCCCACATGTGGAACCAGCACAGAGCATCCCCTGCCTACATCAAATCAAGATGTGGTAAGTGGTTTTCCCACCACTTACTTTCCCATACCATCTCACCATGATTGAAAGTGTGAGATATATTTGGAGCCTTAGGGAAGTACCCATCATGATGAAAAATCCCCCTTTTTCTTCCAAGGGAGTGGCCTAATTCAAAAAATTTTAGGGCCCAGTATTGGCCATGAGGCTTACAAGATATATTACTCCTCCTTGGAGTCATGGCCTGTAAAAACATGGTGTAAGAATGCATGAAATGAGAATATAAAACATGTGTAATAAGAGCATTCTCTTCACCAACAATCCTCCCCCTATCAATGTAGTGGTACATAGGTCTATTCTCTCCTTCAAATAAGGAAAGAGAGGGCTGATTTAACTCTTCCTTAGAGTCATGTTGCTGCTCCAACTCCACAAGGTCCACACATCTTTGACAATGCTGATATACTTCTCTTTCAAAGCCCTCCCAATAATAGCTCCTCAAGATGATGTTATTGAGTTTAATATCCCAAAAGGGAGAATGCAGTAATACTTCACACAATATAAGAACTTACAGCAAGACAAAAAATAAATCTAAGTACACATCAGAATATACAGAAAGAGATGATCCATTTTATAATATTGGAGAAGATTCAGTTACACGAGTATAGAATGTAGGTAGATCTAGCCAAAACAATCAGCTGGGATCACCCTGAAAACATCCATACAACAGGTACAGCGTAAATATGGAAGCACTAAGGTAAATACTGTGCAGTCCTTTCAGCTGAACATGAGCATATAAGTACAAGCTGAAAAGGAGAATGCAGATCTACTCAAATCTGGAGCTCTGATGATGCCAAGGTTCAAGATCTTGCCAACGTGATGGATTCCCAAGATAACCCAGAAAGGATTTTCCAAATCTGCAACTTTGGAAAATCACCTCCCTAGGATTTGATCCTTGATCTGCTAGGAAATATAGATCTGAAGCTAGATCTGATAAATAGATGGTTGCAATATGATATCAGATCATATCTATGCTTGAAGGGTTGATCCCTTCTTCAGATCTATGAGCTAGAAGCTCTATATCTAGCTTCTCAATCCTCCAATGATGATTGCAGCTGCTACAACACAACTACCTCTAGAAACTGCGCTGTGAGGGGAAGAGAGGCCTTTTGCTAGCTGAAAAATGTTGCAATAAACTCCAGGCTGATGGTCAGACTAGTGACAATGTGAGGGGATGATCCCTCACAGGATTGCTAGCTGAAATACTAGCAACTTCCTTCCTCCCTTTTGATCTGCAAGGTAGAAAGCGTAATTCCTGAAGTACTACTTGTTAGTATGAATTCTTCGTCGAAGTGTACGAAAAAGAACCACTTTAGCTACGCATAACTAATAGCCCTAACAACAATAGAGGCTGCCAAACATCTTCAGATCTGCGATTAGTAGTTAAAATGCTGCAACAAACATATCTATAAATGGAAAGACATTAAGCAGTAAAGTAAAGAGTTTGCTCCATGCATCCAACAGACAAGACAAGAACACGATTTTTGAATGAATTTTTATATTATAGGGCACCTGGGAGGAAAACAAGAAGGTGTATCCAGATCTCCTCAATGGGATGGGTTCTTTGTAGTCCTCAGCACTTCAGATCTAAGCTTTCTCTCTCTTGTAGATGTAGAAAACCCAATTTAGAAGATAGATCTCAATGGGAGCAAAAATGGTAGGAATGAGACCAAGTGTATAGATCCAGAGTGATCTAGTAGGCAACAAAAGGTGAGGAATGATGGGGAAGAACCCTCCTATTTATAACAAAATATTGGGTCATTCTAGATCTTGGTGCATGATTAAAATAATGTTAGCCAAATCTAGATCCACCTTTTATGGAATATTTTATTATATTTGTTGGAGGGAAAAAGTATTTGACTTGGGTCAAATCCCTTTATTTGTCAATAATAAATAAATAAATGATTTATTTATCTTTTAAGGAAGTGGTTGAAGGATAATCAAATAAATAATGATTTATTTAATTATTTGTGGATGATTTGGTCATATTTAACAAGGAATATTATCTAAATAAGATTTAAATAATTATTCCTAGAAAATAATAAGATAAATAAAGGTTTATCTAATTAATTTCTTTGTTTTTAGGTTAAACATGACTGGGAATAATAATTAAATTATGGTTTAATTAATTATTCCATGAGGAAAATCAAACAAATATAGGTTTGTTTAATATTTCTTTTTGGGGTTTCCTATTTTAACATAGTGAAAGCAGTTTTACTTAGGGTAAAACTGGTCTTACATGGTGTACTTGGGTCCATCTAATGATAATAGGTTAGATGACCAAAAAATGGTGTAACAGATTGCCCCCCAGCGTGCGAGTGTCAGGAGAAAATCATATGACCGAAGTACGTTGTAAGAACTCGATCACTAGACAACAAAAGGGAAGTCAGAGAGAGAAAGGTGAGGTAGATAGTGTGCTGAAGGACTAGACCCTGAGGAGACGAGACTCGCAGGTGCAACAAGTCTCTTCTTATGAGAGGGTACCTGTGCTGAAGGCGGCGGGGGAGGCATACCTATGCCTGCCGAGACAAAGTACAAAAGAATAGTGGGTCCAGTAAACAAGGGACCGAACCATAAAGTACAGCTGGCATAATCATGAGCCAGATAAAGATACAATGAGGAATCCCACATACATGCTGTGCCTGGGATAACCACCAGGACTTGTACAATAATATCCGAGTACATGAGATACAAATACAACCCAAATGCCCCCTGTAAATGGGGAAGGGCTCACAAAATCTGACTGATACATGCAAGTCGAAGAGGCGCTGCAAGTGGCGACAGCCAACATCATCAAATATCTGGAGCTACATCGAAGGCTGCAATGAAGAGGTCATCCGGGCATGTGGGGGGCTACCTGCAGGGCCACCCCCTCATGAGGGTTGAGACATCTCACACACACCCGGGGAATCATCAAGAGCTGCTGCTGGATCACTGGCCCGTCAAGTATACGAATCTCGATCATGCTGAAAAGGAGATGGAGAGACAATCAAGTCAAGGGGAAAGGAGAAATCCCCTTGCCTAATCCGAGGCACCGAACAAGAAGGGAAGCTGGAACCAAGGTACACCGCCCTCTAGACCTGGCTTCTGGAATAAATGTATTGATGTCAACAGAAGGAGGTCCGCCATAGGTGAGGCAATGAGAGATCCTCAACTAAGGCACGAGAGAAAACAGTAGAGCGACGGACAGACTGACACTAATGACGATAATGGAAATGGGAAGGAATGAGTAGTGAATGGACGACTTCCCTTGTTAGAGCATAAAGAGCATGGATGACATGGAAGCGACTGACACAAGATCATGAGGGATAGGGGACAGTGAGACTGAAGGTCATAATATGCGACACAAGAGAGAGACCAAGCAATGGAGGATGGAGGGCTATAGTGGGGTGCAAAGGGACGTGGTATAGACTCCATGGATGCAATGATGACTCAACTTGGGATGCTCTAAACAAGGGCGACTCGACAGGCCGCCGCGCCGCAAGGGCCCTACAACGACCCTGGAGCATGAGTACAAGAGTGAACTCATGACGAAAATCGACACCGACGGTGGACAAGTAAGGAGAACATGGTGCCCCAAGCACAAGTGTCGTAAGGAGGAAATCATCAAGGAGCGGTAAGTCACCTTTTCTGACAAATGTGCCTGTGTGAAGTATCAAATCACCAAACTACCGAGAACCCATTTGAGAGTTTAAGAGAGCTTTCCAATGGTGTCGACGGCTCATCAAACTGACTGACGCGTGTGGTCGCAGAACAGAAGAAAACAAGGTTCTCTTTTAATAAGGCAGTTTTCCCTCCAAAATCATTCATTTGCTATTGTTGCTGTGGCGAATGTGGAGAGGAGAGAAGGCCCTAAATCTTGCGGTGAACGTAGTGGACAAACCGACCAGTGGAAACGAGATCTGTCAGTTGGAGGTAGGAGGCCTAACCTTTCTCTTGCATTTTGATGGATTACTTTTTCAGTTTAGGGCCCAAAATCCTAGAAACAGCCCCTCCTTCATCTCTACGGCCAGGTCGCACTTTTTGGGGCAAAAAGTGCGACCTAGGATGTAGGTTTAAGGGCAAAAAGTGTGACCTGGTCCAGAAAATGGCAGAAAACTGCGACCTGGGAGATGAGGGGGGTTTGGTGCTGTTTTATGGCTGGAAGTTGGGTTTTGGTGTTTGGTTATGGTTTTCCCGATCTAAACACTGACAAAAATGATGTGTTTGTGCAGGTATGGCAGAGTTACGAGTCAACTGGAGAGAGAGAGATCTGGGGACACTTCGGACGGAGATCCAGGCGGATCAGGGCGTCCGTCGTGTATTGGCCAGATTTGGGGTTCTCAAGTTTGTGGAGAACCCATTGATGAGTTTGGGTGGGACCTACTATGGGTGGGCCCAAATGTTGTTGGCGTCGCTAAAGCGACAATTGTCACTATGCAGGCGGCAGGTGAACCATGACTGCTCATATGGGACTTTGTTGTGTGCCTTCTTCTTTGAGAAGATCCCGACCTTGAGGCCTCATGTACAGCTTCTAGATGGGGGCCCGAGAGAGCCCAGGATGCGCCGTTGGGGACGGCTACTGTGCAGAGGAGGAGGAGGGGCAGTCGGGCGAGTGTTTCGACCGGAGTTTTTTGCCCATTGGGATCAAATGCCTTTGTACATAGATGACTATCCCTACAGTGGGATGAGCTATTGTGGAGATCCGGACCTGCCACTTCCGCCTGGTCGAGTCTGGGGGCCCGATGGTAAGTGACAGATTGCTATTCTTGTATGGGCATGTTAAAGTATGTTGAATAGTAATGTAAGGTACTGATTCAGGTACTTTTGGTATGCAGATATAGCACCGGTGAAACCGGCCGGATATATGGGACGACCGGCAGCGTCTGGAGCTACAGGGTCGAGAGCAGCGCAAAATGAGGATGCAGCTGCCCTACTGGAGGACATCCGATATAGATGTGAACGGTTGTTGACCGGAGTATCAGAGCGCGGGTGGCAGGATATAGACGACCAGTTCATAGAGCCATGTGTTGGTCTTCCCTCGGAGTGGCGAGGTGTCATGCGGCGCATGGCGATAGCCGGTCAGGCGATGCGTGATCTACAGGCTGCAGGGGCAGCACCATTGGCTCGGGATCATCCAGATAGTGATTAGGGGGGGGGGGGCATGTGGTGCCCCCTGGGATGTATGTAGGGGCGTATGGTGCCCCCAGTGATGTATGTAGGGGCATGTGGTGCCCCCTAGGATGTATGTAGGGGCGTATGGTGCCCCCAGTGATGTATGAAGGGGCAGGTGGTGCCCCCAGTTTTTGAGTTTGTGTAACATGTTGTGGGCATGCCATATGTATCAGAGTAGATGGACTCTAAACACATTTTAATGACGTGGTGTGCCATTTGTTCTGGTTATGGTTATGCAGTTTGAGAAAGGAAATGGAGGATTACCAATCTCTTTTGGTACTGCATATAGGGATGAAATGGACTTTAAGTTTTCGAATTGGCATACCTGGTGTCACTATCCCAAAAGGAGGATTTGGAGATAATGAACTGATGCTCTCGTAGAAAAGCTATAGGTTGGTCAACAATAATTGTAGAGGCCAGGTACTTGATGTAAGATGAGGGAACGATAAGGGGTATCGTCCCGAGAGTGATCTGAAGTGATATGGGACTCTAGATGTTCTTCTAAATGTGGAAGAATACTGGGTCTAAAGTCAACACGACCAGATACACTAGGAGAGTGGTGGAGAATGGCTTCTCTTGGTCTCTCAAATGTGGGTGCCCCCTTAACCAAACATCGGGTTTCAATGTAATGGCCACAAGGTGGATGTGGTGTGAACGCCTGGGTTTGATGTAAGGGGGAATAGATAACGTCAGGGGTGGGGATTTTTGCCATAATGTCGTCATCGCGATAAACGATGGGGTGACTGGTGGAAGAAAGACCACCTGACGTGGTGAAGTGACCTGAATCATCATCATGAGAAGAGAGGTTCACATGCGCATCGTCACAAGGGGTGACCGAAGAGTAAGTAGATAGAGGATCGATTGATGTTGAGCCCAAGATGATCGCTGAAGGAAGGTCAAGCGAAACAACAGGGGAGGATTCAGATGGAATGTTCCCCGAGGGTCTCATGGATGATGATAGGTAAAAAATGTTGGACGAAGGCTCCGTCATCTCGACATCAGGAGGTGGAATGTCAATGGGAGCGGTCATAGCTGGTAGTTCTGCTGAAGCAGAATGCGCAGATAGGAGAGAGGTGGACTCATTGCGCCTGGCCTCGAATTGGTGGACCGCAGCGATAGAGGTGCGGAAGTCCTCGAGGCGGGGACAAAGATGGGTGTAATGGCCATGGAGATCACACAAAGCACAGGGGTGGTTGGTGTGAAGAGTCTTGGGGTTCTTGGGCGCGGTCGTGGAAAGAACAGAGGCTTCTGGGACCGTGGACTTAGAGAACGTGACATTAACCATGGGCTTGAGATGAAGTAATTCAGGACAGGTATGGGAGGCATGACCGACAACATCACACAAAGCGCACTGGAGGGTATGCTTTGGGGGCTGAGGAGGAGCAGAGTTTGTCGGGGCAGCCTTGTCCTTTGATGCCCCCTTGCGAGCTTTGCCCTTCTTACTCGAAGTGGTCACAACAGGAGGTGGTTCCTGTTGAGGTGACTGAGGCACTGATGCAGCGGGAGCAGTCATCGGGACCAGGTGAACCGGGGTCAAAGCGATATAAGGTTTGGGCTGACCAGGCAAGGTGGGGGCTGGAGGATCAAGGTACCAAATGGGAATCCCAAGGGTCAAGTTAGGAAGAGAGAGGGTGGCCATGACTGGTACCGTGTACACTCCTGGTGGGGGAGCTAGGAATGGTATCTAACCAGAGGGGTAATGGCTAGGTGGGATGGCTCCTAAATGGCTAAGGCCTGGAGGAACCGTGCCAGGGGGATAAAGGGGCGCATGAATACCAACTGCAGGTGAAGGGCTAGGAGCAGGTTGCGAAGGGCAAGGTTGTTGACTAGCCGAAGCAGGTTGCTTGAGAGCAGCCTGAGACGATTGCATCATGCAAACATTCGATGAGCTGGAGTCAGAGATAGGAGGAGGGGGAAGATTAGGAAAAGTTCCAAGCAGGGAGGAATCTTTGTAAACGTCGGGGGAGACACTGGTCAAGGAATCGACGGTTTGCTTGTTGGCTACAGAAGAGATGGTGGTCTCAGGTGAGGCCTGAGAGGGGGGCTCATGATATGTCAGCTGGTCAATGGTGAATATCTTTCCATTATGGGGGAAAGACATCTTGCGAAAGACCGCAGATGGGACAGCAGACATAGCATAGGTGTAGCTTCGCCCCAAAAGAATGTTGTAGTCCAGCGGGGCGTCAATGACTTCGACGTCAACGCAAACAGTCTTACCAGCGAGGGTAATAGGGCAATTACGAAACAAGCCGATGGGCTGGGAGGCATGACCATCCCACGCTCTAAGGGTGATCGTGGAAGGGGCCAGCGCAGGGGATCCGAGTTGCTTCCAAACCGAAGCGGACATCACGCAGGTGGATGGCCCCTCGTCAATTATACACCGGGAGACGATGGCGTTCCGTATTTTGACTGAGATTTGGAAGGCGACGGAAGGAGGAAGGGGAGGATGGTCCGATTGAGTGGCGTCGAAAATAATCATTTGGTCGTCAGCAGGATCTACAGCGCCCACGGCAGATAGTAGAGCCTTCTTTTGGGAAGGGCACGACTGGAGGAGTTCCAGTGTAGAAATGGCAGCAGGAGATTGTGCCAAATCATCTACTATGCTATACGAATGGCGGCTGTTGGAAGCATTGGCGTAATGGTCCCTTAGGAATCTTGGTATGAACCTCAACTTTGGGTTGAGGATATGTAGAAGGCCATTCGATTGTCGAAAGAACTCTGTAGAGCATAGAAGGAGGCTCGGAGCGGCCAGGTAGGAGGTTGGGGTACTGGCGAGGCAGAGTTTGAAGGTTAAGGTGGTGGGATGAGGTGGATCGAGTTCATCATGAGGGATCGGCGAATTGAAGGAACCAGAAGGGGAAGGTGGAGTGGCCACCTGTCCGTCAGGTGGTTGGGTAGCCATGAATCCCTGCTGTGCATTCACTGGCTCTTGAGGGGGCAGTGACGGCTGTCGCAGGGGTTGAGAAGGCAAGGGAGGCGAAAGCGCATATGCTGGAGGAGCTGGCGCACCAGGCTGCAGATAAGGGTCATGGTTAGGTTGGGCAACATTGAGGTAAGCAGGAGGTTGGGCAAAAGGATGAGGTGTGTCGTATCCTGGATGCGTGCTACCGGGAGGGGGAGAAGTGCAGGAAGTGGTGCCCCCTCCCCCAGGAAAACCATAGCTCGTGAGAGGTTGAGCGGAGGGATGAGAGATAGATCCAATGATACTGCCGGCGGCATGAGGTGCCCCCGGTGTATGGGCATCACCGGGTCTGGGGAGATCAGGTAGGAAAGTAGGATCATAACCTGTCTGAGAGTATATCAGGTCATATTTTAAAGCCATTTGGAGGGCATCTTCTTCGTTTTGAGGAAAATGGGATGCGACATCTTTCTCGATAGGGGACAAGAGAGATCTAAGGAACCAGTCCATGTAGACACGGTCTTCGAAGGGAGGAGATTGACATAGGCTCCGTCTTCTTCGCCATTCCTGGACATGGGTAGAAAGGCGGGTCGAAGAGGTTTGCTTGAAGGAAGTCAAGAGTTCGATACCAGTGTCATAACGAAGGGGAAGCTGGAAGTAAGATAAAAAATCCTGGGCAAGAGTTGCAAAGGTGGTATGGGAGGAAGTGGGCTGATCAACATACCACTTAGAAGCTTCGCCTGTAAGCGTGCGTTGGAACAATCTAAGACGAACAGAGTCATCGATAATGGAGGTAGATGAACACCACATGTGGAAAGATCGAACATGATTTGAAGGATCTTCTCCAGCACGACCTTCGAACTTTGGGATGTCGGAAGGGAGCTTTGTCGGCATAGTGGGCCAACTAGCGTCATGATGTATAGGGTCGTTTATCAACCGGTCCAAATCTGGGAGGCTGAGGCCTGCCAAGAAGGGGAGCAAGGGTGTAGTCGAGGTAGTTCCCGTGGTGGTTCCGCTAGTAGTAGTTCCGGCATTAGGGCCGGGAGCACCACTAGCGTTAGGCCCTGGACCAGACATAGTGAAGGTGACAGGGGGAGAACCTAGAAGGAAGAGGAGAACCCAAAGAATCAGAAGAGGAGTCAGAGGAGGACTGGCTCGACGACGACGGGGCGGAGCAGGTCGATCAACCGGAAACTGAGGGTGAAGGCCAAGAAGTCTCTGGGAAAGGCCACCAGGGTAGCAATGACGACGGAGAAAAGGAGGAATGGCTGGCAGAAAGGAAGTAAGTAATGTCAAAGGGCAGTGTCAAGGGTCGACAATGATTAGGAGGAGGAGTCTTTCAGCTGGCGAAGCTGTTGACCTTCACTTATGACAGTGTGTGGTGTAGGTTAATTTTACAATTTTAAATACTGGATTTTGAGCAATCCAAAGTGGTGTATGTCATTGAAGAAATCTGTAAAACAAATAAAATGCAAAAGGCTGAACAATTCCTCGACTAACTATGCATCAATCGAACCCAAAGAGGCGGGTCTCTCAAAACTACTCTAAAAGAGGGCAAAAATCTAGTCAAAACACACATAAAAAGAGCTCAACAGATCTAGGGTCGAAAGGGAAAGGGATCTAGAGGATAAAGCTGCAGGAAAGAGGTGCAGATCACAGCCAAGAGACAGAGGCAAGGTGGCTGGAAAAAGGAAGGAAATCAGCAAAAACCGGAGGGGGCAAGGCGGAGGCCTTCAAAGGAGGTCCTAACAAAATGACAAGAGGTGATTTGAAAGGAAAAGAGGCTAATTTCAATGGATCTGAAAGGGAGGTAACAGATCTGGAAAAGAGGGGGCTGAAGCTTTAAAAAACCGACGGCTGAAACAGCTAAAACTCTTCCACAAAAAATGGAGGGTACTAAAGCCCTAAGGGGCTGGGTTCCCACTTAGATGAGTAAAAACAGATCAGATCTTGGTCAAGGCGGGCTGAGACAGAGGTTGGAAGACCCTGACAGAAGCTGCAGCAGAACCCAGAAAAATTGCAGAAAAATCACTGAAAAACTGGCAGGTCACAGTTTCTGACCTGTTTTCAGTGCAGGTCGCAGAAAATGGGCAGAAAAGTGCGACCTGGAGCTCCAGGTCGCAGGTTATGGGCCAAAAAGTGCGACCCCCCGTTCCGGTTGTCTCGGCGGCAGATTTTCAGAAAAGTTGTCGTCTCAGTTGCGGCTGGTGTCGCTTACCTGCGCAATAGGGCCAGAAACACACGAAAGTTAGAAATTTTAAGTTTTTAGGGTTTTATGTGAGAAAAATGACATAAAAAGAGGAAAACTAAGCAGCTGAAAAGAAGCCCTAGGGCCTGAAGTAGCTGGATATGCAGGAATAGGAAAAACGACAGCGGTCGTAATTTAAAACCCGTGTGGAGTTGCCATTTGTTAGTATGAATTCTTTGTCGAAGTGTACGAAAAAGAACCACTTTAGCTACGCATAACTAATAGCCCTAACAACAATAGAGGCTGCCAAACATCTTCAGATCTGCGATTAGTAGTTAAAATGCTGCAACAAACAGATCTATAAATGGAAAGACATTAAGCAGTAAAGTAAAAGAGTTTGCTCCATGCATCCAACAGACAAGACAAGAACACGATTTTTGAATGAATTTTTATATTACAGGGCACCTGGGAGGAAACAAGAAGGTGTATCCGGATCTCCTCAATGGGATGGGTTCTTTGTAGTCCTCAGCACTTCAGATCTAAGCTTTCTCTCTCTTGTAGATGTAGAAAACCCAATGTAGAAGGTAGAGCTCAATGGGAGCAAAATGGCAGAAATGAGACCAAGTGTATAGATCCAGAGTGATCTAATATGCAACAAAAGGTGAGGAATGATGGGGAAAACCCTCCTATTTATAACAAAATATTGGGTCCTTCTAGATCTTGGTGCATTATTAAAATAATGTTAATCACATCTAGATCCACCTCTATGGAATATTTTATTATTATTTGTTGGAGGGAAAGGGTGTTTGACTTGGGTCAAATCCCTTGATTAGTGAAAAATAAATAAATAAATGATTTATTTATCTTTTTTAAGGAAGTGGTTGGGAGATAATCAAATAAATAATGATTTATTTGATTAATGGTGGGTGATTTGGTCATATTTAACAAGGAATATTATCTAAATAAGATTTAAATAATCATTCCTAGAAAATAATAAGATAACTAAAGGTTTATCTCATTAATTTCTTTGTTTTTGGGTTAAACATGACTGGGAATAATAATTAAATTATGGTTTAATTAATTATTCCATGAGGAAAATCAAACAAATATAGGTTTGTTTAATATTTCCTTTTAGGGTTTCCTATTTTAACATAGTGAAAGCAGTTTTACTTAGGGTAAAACTGGTCTTACATGGTGTACTTGGGTCCATCTAATGATAAAAGGTTAGATGACCAAAAAATGGTGTAGCACTACTGTTGGGAGGTCAATAAGTTTTAGCCTGATGCCATATGTGAAATGTGGCTCTGGGAGTGCTGATCTATAAGCCCAAGTGATGGGAATAATCCCTTACCTTGTTCTCCATATGAAGTACTGAAGACAACTTCCACCTTCTAAACTGATCTTCAGAAATCTGCAGATTTCTGATTATGAATGTTTTATAGAAAGTAGAGAAGATATATGGCACCAATTACTGATGTAAAATGAAGAGAAATCCTCTTTCCAGAGCTACTCAAAGAAGGAGGTGGGATTCCCGCACGGGAAGACCCTGTGCTAAACAACACCTGCAATCTCTACTAAAGAACACAAGAATGCAGTGGAATGTCACTTGACAATTCCAGATCTAAAATATCATACATCAAATAATCCAAGATCCCTTCACCTTTGCCTTCATATCCTTTATAATATTTGAGCCTTCCCAAGCCTTGGCCCTAATCTCAACTGCGCAGTCACATGTGGACAAGATCCTTCATGTGGGACTGTGCTGTTTGACCAAATCAACCAACAAGTCTAGGTGCAATGTACACCTCCTCCATCAGGTGTGCTTCATTTGCACATGATCTTCCATCACTTGATCATGAATGCTCAATGATCCCTTTTTTTGACCTCTTCAAGATCTTAGTTGACTAAATTAAACCTCCATGATATTTCTCATTAAATGAGACATGATGTCCAATCTCATTCACATTAGTAGTTGCTCAACTACCTCATTTTGCAGATCTAGGCTTAATTATTCCACATTCACACACAAAAAAGTGGATCTTATTCATCTTTGTGGTTTGTGGGTCCCTCCACCCTTTTATTTACTTAACTCATTAAGAAAATCGAGGACTCTAATATTCCAAATATGATGTGAAAATTTGGGAATATTACAGTCCCCCCCCCCCCCGCAAAATGTTGCTTGTCCTCAAGCAACTCCAAAAGGTATATGCAAAACCATCTATTACCTCCCAAATGGAATCCACATAAGGAAGGCTTCTCCCATTTCTGCAACATATTATGCATGTTTGGTTCCATAGTTGTCTTTCAAAAATACAAGGGATGATTTTGAATTGCATGGTTAGATGTCCCCCTCTTGTCAGGAAGCACAAGGTGGCAATCCTATGATGTCCAAAATCAACATAAATACATGAGATACATAAAAATAAGTAGCTCTTTTCACAAAGGAAAATATTCTTCATACAATACATTCCTCCATCCCATGTTTCATGAATTTGATTAAGCATTATCATGCTCTCATTGTTAGCCCTGTTGGCCTTATTGGACCCAAACTTCATCATTCCAGTGTTATGCAAAAGAATAAGGGAAGGAGCTATATGGGTAGACAAATATGTCAAACCATATTCCCCTAAGAGTAACCACCGGAGTAAGGCCTTTTTTTGCCAGCCTCCATCTCCTCCATGTAAGATGGACAAACCAAACTCCCCCAAAGGCAACCAAAGCAACAAGAGATCTTGTTGCCTTCTCTCCTCCTCATGTGCATCATGAAGCAAAAGAATACTAATGGACATATGGAATGTCAGATCAGCCCAATACAAAGAGACATCATCAATGCACATCATGTGATCATTATGCCAAATTTTACACAATACAAAACACATAGACATAAGAGATGTCATGTGGTGGCCAAAATCTCTCAAGTGAAGCCAAAATGAACATGCCTTCCTTTGCTACAATTTATCATTGACACACAAGGCATGATTTAGAAAATGATGAGCTATTGGGTGGTATCCATACTCACCCAAGAGCAGCTAGCACAACCATGCCTCCTTCTTCATTTCATATGTGTTTTTCAAGGCATGGATCAGAAAAATAAGAACCTTTGAGAGTGACAACAATCTCCCAATGGAAACCAATGTAACCAAGCTTGTTGGCCCATGTAAATCTGCAAGTGATCATATGACCCCTTTCTCATCATCCTCATCCACTCACCCCAATATGGAATATGAGTGATGTGCTCCAGAATCATGTTATCCTCCCTTTGTAGAATACCATTTCCCCCAAACCAATGAAGAACCTTGCACTTCATGAAATGTTGAAGTGCACCTCTCATGAGACCTTCTTCTCATCCATAGCCTTCCAAAACCAATGAGGTTCTAGACCTACTATAGGTAGAAGTTTCTCTTTGAGCTGTGAGATGCTCATTGAGAAAGTGTCATCAAGAAAGGAGAAAGGGTTTATCATATCCAAATGTCTACCATTCATCATCTTTCCCTCCATTGCTTCATGAGTGAAACTACCTCCAAAATTCTCCAAGAATAATGGGTCCCTTTCTTTGTCATAGCCACTAAGTGACATTGTTGTAGATCTGCAAGGTAATACATATGATGTCTCAAAGTAAGGCACAATACTGATCTCATAATCAGCCATTGTACATAGGATAATGCTAATCCCATCTTCTGAAACCCTACATCTCATCTCAAATGGTTGAATGTAGCTCAACAATTATGAATAGGGATAGTTTTCACTCTCCTCCTTGATTAAATCAAGGGTCCTTTGTGCTGTGATATGCCTCTGCTTCAAATCAAAATTTTGTTCTAGCCCTTGGTTATGCATTGCTCTTGAAACAATATGTGCTGAAATTTTATGCATACCTTGGGTCAACTGATATGTGGGAACCTCTTGACAGAACACAAGATTTCCTCCAACCGTGAAAATAGTGTCTCCAAATTCTGGTAAGAGTGATGGCCTCTTCTCTTCAATTTTACCAGCGCTGGTATCTCCCTCCTCTTCCTCATGCATCTCCTGAATCATGTATGGGAATCTATGTGTCAAGAGCTCAAGACCATCTTGCAAGATTGCAATTGTCTCTTCTCCAAATACTTCTATAGGAGGTGGTGAAATTAGTGGCCCCTTGTCCAAAGTGACAAGATTGACATTATCCTTGATTTCCTTGGGATATGTCTCTTTGTGGCTCATCTCTATCTTCTTCTCATCAAACTTCTTCCTCAACTTGTGAAAGAAATCTGAATACTTGGTCACCTTTGCATGCTCTATGTGCCCAAACCACCAATATTCTTCTTCATCCAAGAGATGAAGTGTTGCAGTTTGAACAACCTCTTCTTTAGCTACAAGATGTAGCTTGAAAAATGAATCTAATTCCCTCCTCCAAGCCTTGACATTACTTGAGGAAGATCCATCAAATGTAGGCAAATAGAATCTATTATGCCTCTTTCTTCTATTGTTGCTATAGGATCCTCTTTCTTCTTTAATCTGGAAGAATTGTTGGAGAGTTAGCTTCTCCTTTAATGCTCTAGACTATGCTTTATACTCTTCAAGATATAGACTAAGAGTCTCATGAGTCTCCGGTTCATTCCTTTCTTCACTTCTATACCTCTCACCTTCTTCAATGAAAGTGGGGATAGTGGATCTATGAGGAGATATAGGATTCTCTGGTCTTCTTTTCTATTGATAGGAAGTACTTGCCTCATCACATCTTCTTCTTGGATCTTCTCTCTATCCTTCCTTCTTCATTTGATTGACCTCCTTGGAGAGATCTTGCATGGATATGAAGAAAGGAGTGACAGATTTTTCATCCTCCATGATAGATCTCATCTATCTTTTCTTCTTTCAATGCAAAAGATGAAGTGTCCACAAGCTGAGCCAAAGATCATGCTCTAATACCACTGTAATATCCCAAAAGGGAGAATGCAGTAATAATTCACACAACATAAGAACTTACAGCAAGATAAAAAATAAATCTAAGCACACATCAGAATATGCAAAAAGAGTTGAGCCATTTTATTATATTTGAGAAGATTCAGTTACAAAGTAGGTAGATTTAGCCAAAAAGATGAGCTAGGATCACCCTGAAAACATGCATAAAATAGGTACAACATAACTATGGAGGCACTGAGGTAAATAATGCACAGTCCTTTCATCTAAAGAGGAGCATATAAGTGCAGGATGAAAATGAGAATGCAGATCTACTCAAATCCGGAGCTCTGATGATGCCAAGATTCAAGATCTGGCTAATGTGATGGATTCCTAGGATAACCCAGAAAGGATTTTCCAGATCTGCAACTTTGGAAAATCACCTCCCTAGGATTTGATCCTTAATCTACTGGGAAATACAGATCTGAAGCTAGATCTGACAAATAGATGGCTGCAATATGATATCATATCATATCTATTCTTGAAGGGTTGATCCCTTCTTTAGATATATAAGCTAGAAGCTCTAGATCTAGCTTCTCAATCCTCCAATGATGATTGCAGCTGCTGCAACACAACTGCCTCTAGAAACTGTGGTGTGAGGGGAAGAGAGGCATTTTTCCTGCTGAAAAATGCTGCAATAAAATCCAGGCTGATGGTAAGACTGATGGCAATGTGAGGGGATGATCCCTCACAGGATTGCTAGCTGAAATACTATCAACTTCCTTCCTCCCTTTTGATCTGCAAGGTAGACAGCATCATTCCTGAAGGAAGTACTACTGCTGGGAGGTCAATAAATTTTGGCCTGATGCCAGATCTGCAATGTGGCTCTGGGAGTGCTGATATATAAGGTCGAGTGATGGTACTAATCCCTCACCTTTTTCTATAGCTGAAGTACTAAAGACAACTTCCACCTTCCAAACTGATCTTAAGAAATCTGTAGATTTTTAAATATGAATGTTCTGCAGAAATTAGAGAGGAGATATGCCACCAGTGCCTGATGTAGAATGAAGAGAAATCCTCTTTCCAGAGCTACTCAAAGAAAGAGGTGGGATTCTTGCCCGGGAACACCCTGTGCTAAACAGCACCTGCAATCTCTGCTAAACAACCCAAGAATGCAGTGGAATGTCACTTGAAAATACCATATGTAAAAGATCATACATCAAATAATCCAAGATCCCTTCACCTTTGCCTTCATCTCCTTTATAATATTTGAGCCTTCCCAAGCCTTGGCCCTAATCTCAACTGCGCAGTCACATGTGGACAAGATCTTTCAAGTGGGACTGCATTGTTTGACCAAATCAACCAACAAGTCTAGGTGCAATGTACACCTCCTCCATCATGTTTACTTCATTTGCACATGATCTTCCATAACTTGATCATGAATGCTCAATGATCCCTTTATTTGACATCTTTAAGATCTTAGTTGACTGAATCAACCCTCCATGATCTTTCTCATTAAGTGAGACATTATCTCCAATCTCACTCACATTAGTAGTTGCTCAACTACCTCATTTTTCATATCTAGGCTTAATTAGCCCACATTCACACACAAAAAGTGGATCTTATTCATCTTTGGGGTTTGTGGGTCCTATTAGCCACCTATAAAAAAAATTTATATCAAATGGTGGCTAAATAATTTTTTAAGCCTTCAAGAAAAAAATTTATTACGAAATTGTTAGTTCTTTGAGTCTTATGAAGATAATTATTCCTTTAGTTAATCTTCACCACTGTTTCCCTCATAATCCTGAAAAATTTGTTGTTTACAAGGAGAAAGACTGCTCAGAAAAACCCATTTTCCCTTTCATTTTACCCCTCTTTTCACTCATAGTTAACCTCCATTTTCATCTCCTTTTTCCTCGTGAAATTCCTCCATTTCCCTCATTTCCCTTCCTTTCCTCCATAAATTCCCTTTAACAAGGTTGAAAACTCCTTTTTTAAACCTTATCGGAACTCTCAAAATCCTTAAAAATCCTCCAAAAATCATGAAAAACAGTCTTTTGCACTAAGGCCTGAAGCCCCCTTTTTGCCTTAGCCCCAGCCCCATTTTTTTTCCGCATAAAACCGGCACTGAGACCAATCACTGAGGCCTAATCACACAATCACAATCGGGATTTTCTTTTTGTTAGCTATTACTTTGAAAAACTCTGATTGCAATTAAGCCTTCTCTTTTAAACCCACGATCTATTCATCCTTTTCATAGGACCTTAGCCCGTAATCGGGCGCTAAAAAACCATAAAGACCCTTCTTGAAACATAACTTTCCTTTGTATTTTATTAAAAACATGACTTTCCTATGTTTTAATAAAACCCTATAGTTCGTTGTTTCGGCGAACATCAGTCGTTGATCTAAAACCGATCAATGACCAATCCATAATTGCATCGCAAGTTTTTAATTTGTGCCTTCCTCTCTCCTCCACCGATTGGCGACCCTGCGATCGGATCCTAACCGTTGATCTACTTTACTGAGCCCAGATTCGAAGGTCCATATCGCTCCCCTTTCAAAACCCGCATTTCTGCCTTTGGCATTCATGACTTAATCTCCACCGTCGATCTGGTTTTGAGATCAACGGCTCATACTCAATCGCATCGCAAAAATCCACTTGTCCATACCCTTTTCATTCCGCTGATGTGATTTATTGTGGACCATCGAATCCACAAGAACCGATGGCCTAGATTAATTTCCCTCCACCATGGCCCTCCGACATTAAAACCTATTAATTCATCTTGACCGTTGATCTCTCTAAGATCTAACGGGCCACGCGTAATCGCATCGCAAATTTTCTTGTGTGCCTTCCTCTCTCCTCTGCCGATTGGTGATAGTGTGATTGGATCTAGTCTGTCCATTCACCAAGATCTAATGGTCCAGATGTAACCCGCTAGGTCCAACTCCTTTAGGAACTACCTCCCCCATCGATCAATCCTCACCGTCCATTCCCGTGATTCGACGGTCGAGATCAAAACCGCCTTGACTCTGCCCACCTTCTTCTACCTGCGCAACTTGCCTTATCATGCTCTCGTCTCCACCATTGGATCTCTCCGCCTTTGATCCGATGGCCAGGACTCCATATCGCGTAATTTTGAGTCCGAAAGTTAATTCCTAAAAATTACGCGAGATGGGAAGTTTCTAAAGGACACATGTCAGCCAGGGACCCATATCGCATTTTTTTTGAGAAATTTTGAAAACAGCCTCTAAGCCGTGCGACACCAGTGGTTTTTACAACCAAAACCACCTTTCCCATTTTCATTATATTTTCTTAGTTTAATCTCTGCCGTTGATCTCTGAGATCTGACGGTCTCAATTTAATCTCACCATTAGACTATCGCCCTCCACCATTCCTCCAGAGGACTTCATCAACAAATATTTTTCATTGATATCTGTTGGCTAAATCAATCCAATGGCTCAGAATCGTTGTGAAACCCCAATTTTCATTTAACCCTATTTCCCTTCCTCCAAGGGTTTTTCCCCCTTTTTCATTACATTTTCCTCTGTTTTACCTCCTCTGCATTATAAACTCCCCCAATTGATCTCGACCATTGATCTTTACAGATCAATGACCCAGACTTAATCCAACCACCATTTATCCAACCACCTCCCCATCTGAGCCCAACGAGCAATCCTCACCGTTGGTGGCTTTCACCCAACGGTCACGATCTAACCTAAACCTTCGAAGTAGTTTAAACCTATCCCCGCAGGATTTTCTTAATTTTTCTTTGTTTGTGCAGGTCTTAAAGGTTTCTCTACTATTTTAAGGGAAAATCAATGGCCGGGGATGACGATCCCTCAGGCCACTATTCATAAAGAGGATCATTCTGCAGGGTTTCACATCATGATTTATCTGTTCCTCATGAGCACTGATAACACGATAAAACCTTCTGTACACCTGCACAGCAAAAAAAACACAGTAAACCTTGATCCGATATAGAGTATTAGTATCCAGGGATAAAATTAAAGAAGAAATCAATGTTTATTAATTCTAAACACAGTTTTGAGGGATTGCAGCCTAAATTCGACTTTCTAAAGCCTAAACCACTCAATTGAAGACACTATGAAGAACATAAGACAGAGATTAGGCCTAATTAAGCCTATAACATAGGAATAAATAAAATTAATAGCATCTTAGGAAAGAAAAATCAGATCTATCAGTCCGAGAAGCCTCCACTGCCACATCAAAGGCTAATTGAATCCTCACTTGCTACCAAAAGACCCCTTCAGCCTCAAAGCAATCAAAGAAGGCAGAGTTATTGCCTCAGTCAGTAATATTTTTCCTAAAGACAACTGAACAGTTAATTCAACCAAAGGAACTTATTGTAAACTATCAACAGAGTTATTACAAAGATAAGAAAGAGCCTTAAAGTCAACAAACTCTCCCAGCAAGCTTAATACTTAATGAAAATCAATTAATACAGAGGAAATATCAAAAAGCTTCTCCATTGAGCCCCTCAAAGGCTGAGAATCATTAAACTGTATTAATTGAGCCTAGAGATCTTTTCTCTCATCCCACCTCCTCATTTCTTCTATAAATACTTCTGTAGAAGATGAGAAAAAGGTTGGTCATTGCATATCTGTTGCATGTAAATAGTTTTCTGAAGCTGCTGTAAGCTCTGTTTGTAATTGAAGATACCTAAGTTGAGATGAGAAGTTTGAAGCTGTAGAGAACCACTGGACTTGATGATGGTAACTGGTTTGAACATCAAATACAAGATGATTTATGGGATCCTGGTCTATGTCAACGGTGATGTGTTTCTTATTGTAAATTTTTATTTTATTTTTGTTTCGATTTTTTCCACTTTCTCTGATAAAGAATGGCAAATATAGAGCTAGGATTTACTTTTACAAGTACCCTACTCTCACTGATAAGATTTATCTTTATCTTTTCCTCCAAATTGTGTATTTGTGAATGATTTAATACAGTCCAAGAAGTTAAGGAATGCTGGTGTTCCCACGTCTTACATTTTGAACTTCAAACATTGTTTTTGAATGTTATTTTTAGTTTATGCTAAGTAGATTTGAACTAGGGAAGTCTATGGTTAGCCCTGTCCTCTGGTTTCTCCTTCAAAGGTTGTCTGAAAGTTTCCCTAAGAGTATGTTGAAAGAAGGCTAGGTTCAAAGTCCTTACCTGATCTTAGACTATTCTTTGTTATCTTAAAGTGTTGTCTTGAAAAGTTTTCTAATTAAAGACAAACTAGGGAAGTCTATGGTTAGCCCTGTTCTCTAATCTCTTCTCCAACAGTTTCTTTGAAAAGTTTCCCTTTGAATATGCTGAAAGCAGGATAGGTTCAAAGTCCTTACTTGATCTTAAGCTATTCTTGTTGTGTTTTAAATGTTTTCTATTGAAAGTGCATCAAAAGTGGGCTAGTTTCAAAGTACTTACCTGATCTTAGATTACATTTATGTTTTTCTCAAGTGCATGCCAAAAGCAGGATAGTTTCAAAGTACTTACTTGATCTTAGGCTGTTGTTTTTTCTTCATTTGTTTTATCTTCATTTCTTATTGTTATCATTCCATAAAATCAACTTAAAGAGATCCTTAGACATAGATGACTTGCCCCATGGACCACTCTTGAACCTTGCTGTTTCAATTAAATCCTATTATGACTCCATAGCCCAATGGATTGAAGTTTCTCCTAGCCTTTCTTATTTATCTGAATCATTCCTCAACTTGCATTCACCTTCGCCCTTCATTTAGACTTCCTTCACCTTCAGATATCTTTTCCGAACCAAAAAAAAACAAAAATATTGTTATTCATAACTAGTCTAATATCATTTCAAAAGCCCTAAAGATAAACCAATCTTTGCACTTATAGAGAGATCCCTCTCTAGATTCAGGAGGGCTAGATCCTAGAATCCCAAAGTGGTTCAAATGTCCTCCCTGCAGCTTTAGTCTTGCCAATTTGCTGAAATTACGGGAAGACAACATTTTTGGTGACTCTACTGGGGATCTGAGTCAAATTTTATATTAGACACCCCTAAGACCTCAAAAACCCCTTGAGTACAAGTAGCCCTCTTCAAGCACTACCAAAGAAAATGGTAATCACGATAAAACTTATTTGAGTCAGTGAAAAACTAAGTAAACCTTAAGATTCTCATAAGAGCTTATCAAACCTTGAAAGAATCAGCTAGCTTAGCCATAAGAGTAAAATTTCTTTGTCTCATCACTGTAGCTAAGTTTTGAAATAGATTTAGGACACTCTTATAAACCATAGGACTCAAATAACTCAGAAAACCCAAAAATATTTCAGATTGGTATTCAAATAAACATGGTGGTGGACCATAAAACCTTTTACCTCCAAAAGAGATAAATATTTCCACCTGGTAACTCCACAATCCTAAACAAACCTTAAGACTCCACTGGGAAACCCATTATCATCATCACATCACTTAAATCCAGTTAAGAAAATTTTGAGGATTAAATTTTTCTTGTTAAAAGATCAGTTAGCCTCCTAAAGATTGTCATATTTGGTTAAACTTTTCTGGAATGTTGGGTCTAAAAAACATAGCATAGTGGCTCCTAGAAGGATTCATACTAGAGCCTATCCTAATCCAAACCCTCCTGAGATAGTTGATAATCCTGAAGGAATACTTAGGAAGTCTCCTAAGGCCAAATCTTCAACTATTGTCAGATCACTCCATAGAGCTAATTCTGTTCCTGAAAACCTTCCAGCTCTACAAGCATCACAAGTTGACTTAAGAAACCCATTCAAAACTAGGTCACTTGATGATATAGATCAGATAGATTTAGAGCCTTCACTTTTATCCCAAGACAGACATTTCATTCATAATTTTGGTTTCTCTCATCCTAGATGTGCTCGACAATCTATTGTTGGTCCATCCACATCTGTTCTTCGTACATCCACTGTCCAAACCACTCCATTCCAACCCACTTTCCCTCTTGTCAACCGACCACTTGTAAACCCCCCACTTTTTCCACAACCTCCTATTATGGCAACATGGTATGCTCCCCTAGTCTTTCCTTTACCTCTAGTCAATTTTCCACAGGACTATCAGTCTAAGATACCTTTTTATGATGCCAATGGTGCTACTACTGCTTCACAACATGTGGAGAAAATGAATGACTACTTTGACAGAAACGAGATTGATGATGGAACTGTCAAACTTAGATTATTTTCTCAAATTTTAGGGGGAGAAGCAAGAAAATGGTTTAAAGGCTTAACCCCTCACAGTATTAATGATCTCCAAGCCTTCCATTAGTTATTCTTAAACAAATGGGAAGTGAAGAAAAACCCTCTCCAAATACTTTCTGATTACAAGAACCTCCAAAGAAACACCGGGGAGAGTGTACAAGCTTATTGCACTAGGTTTAATAGTGTGTATAATGCACTTCCCCCAGATCTCAAACCTCCACAAGGCTCAGCTTTAAACAAGTTTCTTGAAGGATTTGATCCTGAAATGGCCTATATCTTGAGAGAGAGAGATCCTTTGACTCTTGAAGATATGAAAAAAGGAGCTCCTGTTGTAGAAGTTAATTTAATGGAGAAAAGAGCAAGAATGAGGAATGAGAAGAAAGTGTCTTTTAGAGAGGAATCCACACCTTCCACATCTAGCTCAAAGATGGAAAGAATGATGGAGGAGATGATGAAAAAGATGAGCATAGTTGAGAGAGCACAAGAAATTCAAAACCAATCAGCTCCTCAAAGAAGAAATCAAAATCAAAATTAGAATTTTAGGAGAAACCAACCTCAAAACAGACCAAGGGAGGATGATCAACAAATTACTCCTCCTTTTCATCAAAACTATGTAGGTGAGGTTGAAGAAACAATAGAACAAACAGAGGAAGATAACATTAACATGTTGGGAGTAGATAATGATGATTTTGAAGTTCATTACAATAGGAAACAAGGTCTATACACACTCTATGATGATAAAAGAGAAAAAGATGAATTTTATTATCAAGAAATGGAAAATGTCATCATAGAAGCCCCAAAGGAATATGACCTTAGGAGTAAAAGAAATCAGGAAACTCCCAAGACTGAGACCTTTGAAAGTTCTGCAAAAAATATCCCTGTAAATAAACTGAAAGTTACAAAACAGAATGACAAAACAGTGGTTGGAAATTCTGACAAAAACAAAGAAAAAGGCACTCAAAGCAATGAAAAACAGAGTGCAGACCTTAGTAGTGTTAGCACCCCAGTTAGTGCTCATATTAAAGCAATTTTGACAAATGTAAATAGAGAAAATCAAAAAACTGATTTTGCTGATAAATTGGTAGTTAATAAGGCTGAAACATGCATTTTCAAAAATCAGATGCCTTTTAGTTTGGAGGAGGAAATTTCCAAAATCAAAATCTTTGTTCCTCTCACAGAATTAGCTACCCAAGATATGTATATATCCCAAATTTTGAAGGCTTTTAACATAAAAGAGAATAATGACACTGTCAATCTTAATGATGACCAACCAGAGCTCATTTTTGGTCCTAAGATTGAGGGTAGATATCAAGAAGGACCAGTTCCTCCTTTTTATGTTAGTTTACAAATTTATGACAAAATTTTACACAATGCTATGCATGATTCAGGGGCCTCTCATAACTTAATGCCCAAATATGTAATGGAGAGCCTAGGCCTTGAAATCACTAGACCATACAAAGATCTTTACTCCTTTGACTCAAGCAGAGTGAAATGTTTAGGCTTAATCAAAGACCTCTGTGTAAACTTAGCACAAATTCTAGCCAAGTGTTTAGTAATGGATATTCTAGTGGCTGATGTACCCCCCAAGTATGGTATTTTGTTATCAAGATCGTGAGGATCTAAGTTACAAGGAACAATGCAGATGGACATGACATATGCAACCATCCCTGTTTTCAATCAAACTAGAAGACTTTATAGGGAGTCTCATATGTAATACATGGTTACCAGCCAAAAGAGACCAAAAAACTCTCCTCTTTATTCTGTACATATAGGCCTTGATTCATTTATCCTGTTAAATAATGAAACATTCAGTGAACAAGAAACTTTAACTGAATTAGTGGAAGATATTGAAGAAGAGGAAGACAAGATGGAACCTTCAAAACAATTTGCTAAATCTGAAAATCATAGCAAACAAATCACAGGTCTAGAGCTACAAATCAGCCATCCATTTCTTTTCAAACTTTAGATTCAAGAGAAGAGTCCTCAACACGATGAAAAACAAGAGGAAATAAAAAAAATTCAATACAGTGCTGATCTTCAAGAGCAATCCAAAAGCGCACTAGATGAAGAGGATAGTAACCAAAATAGTGAATCTGAAACTAGTCCTCTTTAGAGTATGAAATTTTATGGGTGTTGCACTAAAAGTGATGCAGGTGTAGAAGTGTGGCTTCACAATGCAATGAACAATCATACTGAAGGGCATTCCTGCAAATTAAACTTTCAATGCACCAATAACATAGCTAAGTATGAAGCACTCCTTTTAGGCCTGCACTTATTGAAGAAATTAGGGGCCAAAAGAATAAATGTTCATGGGGATTCTGAACTAATAATTAGGCAAATGAATGGGAAATACACTGCAAAACATCCCAGACTTAGAGCCTATAGAAATGATGTCATGGATTTATTGAAAAAATTTGAGGAATTCCAACTGATTTTTGTCCCAAGAGATCAAAATATCCAAGCTAATGGTTTAGCTTTTGCTGCTAGAACATTCCTAACACCATTTGAAACCAAACTATACACAAATCAAATCAAATTTAGACCAGCTATCCCTCATTATGAAAAATATTGGCAATTCCTTGATGGAGACAAGCAAATAGAAGACTTCTTACAGTCCAGAAACAAATTTGAACTACCAAGTTCGGATTCAGAGTATGAATATGACTGTTCTACTAAGGAAAATCCACTTGATGAAGAAGTGAAATATCTAGATATTGCTGTTATAAATCTATTAGCTCAGAAATCTGAACATTACACAGAGATTGGTGCAGATTTACAAAAATAAGACTTAGAAACGCTGCAATCTAACACTCAAAGCTTGCCAAAAGGTTTGGTCCCTTTATAAGAGTTGTTTGATTTCAATGATGTTTCCAAGAAACCAAAGCTGGAGCCTATTGAAACTAAGGTAGAAGAGTGTAACATAAGCAGTGAACTAAAACCAAAAATGATCAAACTGTCTAAGACTTTGCTAGCTCACATCAAACTCAAATACATTGAGCTGTTTAAAGAAATTTCTGATGTTTTTGGGTGGATTTATGAGGATCTGAAGTCCTATGACACAAAGATAATTCAGCACAAGATACCTCTCAAAGAAAACCAAAAGCCCTTTAAACAAAAATTGCGCAGAATCAACCCTGTTCAATTACCTTTGGTTGAGAAGGAAACCAAGAAAATGTATGATGCTGGAATTATTGTCCTTATTAGATATTCAGAGTGGGTGTCTAATCTTCTGTCAGTAAAGAAAAATACAAGAGAAATAAGGCTTTGTATTGACTTTAGAGACTGAAACAAAGCCTCATTAAAGGACAACTACCATTTACCTAAGATGGATCACATTTTACAAAGGGTAGTTGGCTCTAAAAGAATTTCTTTGCTAGATGGCTTCTCGGGATACAATCAGATTTTAGTACATCCTGATGATCAACTAAAGACAACCTTTACTACACCTTGGGGTACTTTCATGTATGTGAAAATGCCCTTTGGTTTAATGAATGTTGGTGCTACTTTTCAGAGACCCATGGATATTTCATTCTCAGAAGAATTAGGCTTCTTCATCATTATCTACCTTGATTATATCACCGTTTTTTCTAAGACAGATGAAGAACACCTAGAACACTTGAGAAAAGTCTTTGAGAAATGCAGAAAGTTTGGGATATCTTTAAATCCAAAGAAAAAAATGTTTGGTCTCCAAGAAGGTAAACTACTTGGACACATCATTTCAGAAGAGGGGATAAAGATAGACCCAAAGAGGATTGAGGGTATATTGTAAATCAATCATCCTCGAAACATCAAGGAACTTCAATATTTCATTGGAAAGATTAATTTCTTGAGAAGGTTCATACCCAACTTACCTAACTCATTAGAAACATAACAAACATGTTAAAGAAAGAAGGAGTCAAATGGACCTTAGAAGCAAAGAAATATTTTGAACTGGTAAAACAAGCATTAACCAAAACGCCAGTTCTTATAAGTCTTGAATTTACAAAAGATTTTTACATCTTTTCATTTGCATCAGAACATACAGTGGTTGTTGTCCTATTGTAGAAAAATCCACAGGGACAAGAGCAGCCAATTGCATTCTTTAGCAAGGCATTAAGGGATGCACCTCTGAAGTACAACATCATGGAAAAACAAGACTTTACTTTAGTCAAAGCCTTAAAAGATTTCAGAGTTTATATTCTACACTCCCACATAATTTCATTTGTGCCCAACTCAGTTGTAAAAGACATCCTAACACAGGACCCAGATGGCAAGAGAGGAAAGTGGATAGCTGTGATACTTGAATATGATTTAGAAATAAAGCCCACTAAACTCATAAAAGGCCAAGGACTAGAAAGATTAATGGTTGAATCTAATTTTGAAGCTCTTGATATAAACATGATAAATGCATTAGATGAACAGGAAGAATTGTCAACTGCCATTGCTGAAAATTATTTTATGAATTCCTCCTAGTATGTTGATATTTTATATGTTTTGCTCAATTTGAATATACCTCCTGGTTTGTCTAAGAAAAAGGCAATATTTTTAAAGTTAAAAGCTGTTAACTACTCCATTTTAGATAAAATTCTATATTGGAAAAATGCTAGTGGGTTGTTGCTTAAATGTTTTCCTGAGAATGATGCAGAGAAAATCAAGCATGAGTTCCATGAAGGAGAATGTGGAGGCCACCTCTATTGGAAGACAACTGCCAACAAAATCCTTAGAGCTGGTTACTATTGGCCCACCCTCTTTCAAGATGTCCATAAAATGACTATTTCCTGACATAAATGCCAACACTTTGAAGGCAAAATAAAATTGCTTCCTTTACCCTTGCATCCAATCACTGTTGAAGCTCCTTTTCAACAGTGGGGTTTAGACTTCATAGGAGAAATCCATCCACCCTCATCTGCCCAGCATAGATGGATTCTCACTGCAACATACTACTTTACCAAACGGATAGAAGCCATCCCTTCTAGGCAAGCCAATGACTTTGTCATTATAAAATTCCTTGAAAATCATATCCTCTTTAGATTTGGCTGTCCTAGGAAGATTATTACTGACAATGCTGCTGCATTTGGATCCAAAAATATGGTTGAATTCTGTCACAAATATCTGATTACATTGGGCCGTTCTACTGCTTATTACCCTCAAGGTAATGGGATGGAAGAATCCTCAAACAAATTTTTGGTGAACATAATCAAGAAGTTGCTGGAGGACAATAAGAAATCATGGAACACAAAGCTGGTACATGCACTTTGGGCTGATAGATTAACACTTAAAAAATCAATTGGGATGTCACCCTACCAGCTTGTTTATGGATAGATGCAATTTTTCCAACCAGCCTAGGGGTGCCAGTCATGAAGCTGATCCAAGAAGTACAGTATGAAGACAATGACATGATCAGAAGAATAAATCAGACTATACACCTTCAACAAACCAGAGAGGAAGTCTACAACAGAGCATTACAAAAGAAAGAAAGCATCAAGAAGCTGTTTGATAGAAGAAAAAAGGCCACTAATTTCAATATTGGTGACAAAGTTTTAAAGTGGGATTCAAAGAGAGAAGATAAGGGAAAGCATGGGAAATTTGATAATTTCTGGCTTGGCCCTTATCTCATTCATTCTATAGCTAGTAATAATGTTTATTTTTTGCAAGAATTGAATGGAGCTGAACTATTTGGGGGTCCTGTCAATGGAAGGATGCTGAAACATTATTTTTATTGACCATATCAGTTTAGAAGCCTTTTTATTTTTTTTCATTGTGAATATCATACTCATCATTGCATTCAGAGTTAGAAAATGAGAAAATACAAAAAACAATAGAAAGAGAAAAGAGGGCAGATTGTAAAAACAAGAAAGGTATAGCCCCATACCAAAAAGAGAAACAAAATCTGAAAGTGTGCAAGCTCAAATGCCACTCCTAAAGAAACACACTCCTAGTTAGTCATACATCATCATCATGACTAACTAATTTTCAATTTGCTGCTGATAGTTTAGTGAAATATATTTCCAAGAAGCTTAATCTTTGCTTATCAGTTAGGTAGATTAGGATAGAAGAAAAAGGGTTCAAACAACCTGAAAATTTGAACCTATAAATTCCAAAAGAAAGAATGGCTCCACCTAGATAAAATCTTTAGCCAAGGATAGAAGTAAACTGGTTTTGATATGCTCAAAAATTGAACCAGATAATAAAGAAAGATAGCTCAAACAAATTGAAAAACAGAGTTGAAGAAAAAGAGAAGGATATTCTTAAAACTTTCAAATATTAAGCCTTCACCATTTTTATTAATTTTCTACAAATAATAATCTATGTGCAGCTTGTTTTTATACGATAGATCAGCAACAAGTTAGAGTGTTCAATCCTGACTTGTCTACCTTTGAATTTCTTGTTGTAGAATTTAGAGAATAAAAAATCTGTTAGACATGAAGCTTATGAACTCAACTGCTTAATCTGAGTTCATGGAGAAATAAGAAGTAGACTTAGATAAGTTTTATGTTTTCAAAAGATTAAAATGTTTGTAGAAAGAGTTTTCCAATCCAAATGCACTTTGAAAGAAGAAATTTTTTTAGATCATTAGGATTGGGTAGGTAGAAATCTTGTTTTGATAGAGTTCCATTATTTTTCATGGCTGCTAACATTGTCAGAGCAAAATAAGATAAAAAAAGCAAAGAAAGTTGCAGCCCAATGGATGAGGCATTGATTAGCTCCCAGAGAATACAAGTCTGAAGTTCTTGACACCTTCAAAAAGGTGCCATCCCGATGAGGAGCCACTGTTAGCCACCTATAAAAATTTGTTATGTCAAATGGTGGCTAAATCATTTTTTAAGCCTTCAAGAAACAATTTTATTACCAAATTGTTAGTTCTTTGAAGTCTTATGAAGATAACTTATCCTTTAGTTAATCTTCACTGTTGTTTCCCTCATAATCCTGAAAAATGTGTTGTTTACAAGGAGAAAGACTGCTCAGAAAAACCCATTTTCCATTCCTTTTTACCTCTCTTTTCACTCATAATTAACCTCCATTTTCATCTCCTTTTTCCTCATGAAATTCCTCCATTACCCTCATTTCCCTTCCTTTCCTCCATAAATTCCCTTTAACAAGGTTTAAAACTCCTTTTTTTAAAACCTTATCGGAACTCTCAAAATCCTCAAAAATCCTCCAAAAATCATGAAAAACAGTCTTTTGCACTAAGGCGCTAAGCCCCCTTTTCTCCTTAGCCCCAGTCGCTTTTTTTTTCCGCATAAAACCGGCACTAAGACCAGATGTTGAGGCCTAATCGCGCAATCACAATCGGGCTTTTATTTTTGTTACCTATTACTTTGAAAAACTTCGATTGCGATTAAGTCTTCTCTTTTAAACCCACGATCTATTCATCCTTTTCACAGGACCTTAGCCCCGCAATCGGGTGCTAAAACACCGTAAAGACCCTTCCCGAAACATAACTTTCCTTTGTATTTTATTAAAAACCCGACTTTCCTATGTTTTAATAAAACCCGACAGTTCATTGTTTCAGCGAACATCAACCGTTGATCTAAAACCGATCAACAACCAATCCATAATCGCATCACAAGTTTTTAATTTACGCCTTCCTCTCTCCTCCGCCGATTGGCCACCCTGCGATCGGATCCTAACCATTGATCTTCTCTACCGAGTCTAGATCTGATGGTCCATATCGCTCCCCTTTCGAACCTGCCTTTCCACCTTTGGCACACATGACATAATCTCCACCGTCGATCTGGTTTTTAGATCGACGGCTCACACTCAATCGCATCGCAAAAATCCGCTTGTCCATACCCTTTTCATCCCGCCGATGTGATTTAGTTTAGACGATTGAATCCACAAGAACCGACGGCCTAGATTAATTGCCCTCCGCCATGGCCCTCCGACATTAAAACCCGTCAATTCATCCTGACTGTTGATCTCTATAAGATCAAGTAGTCCACGCGTAATCGTATCGCAAATTTTCTTGTGTACCTTCCTCTCTCCTCCGCCGATTGGCGATCTTTCGAGCGGATCTGGGCCATCCATTCACCAATAACTAACTTTCCAAATGTAACCCAATAGGCCCAACTCCTTTGGGACCTACCTCCCCCATCGATCAATCCTGACCGTCCATTCCTATGATCCGACTGTTAAGATCAAAACTGCCTTGACCATGCCAAACTTCTTCTGCCCGCGCAACTTGCCTTATCGCGCTCTCGTCTCCACCGTTGGATCTCTCTGCCTTTGATCCGACAGCCAAGACTCCATATCGCGTAAATTTGAGTCCAAAAGTTAATTCCTAAAAATTACGCAATATGGGCGGTTTCTAAAGGACACGTGTCGGCCAGGGACCCATATCGTGTTTTTTTTGAGAAATTTTGAAAACCACCTCTAAGTCGCGCGATACCAGTGGTTTTTACTACTGAAACCACATTTCCCATTTGCATTATATTTTCTTATTTTAATCTCCGCTGTTGATCTCTGAGATTTGACGGTCTCAGTTTAATCTCGCCATTAGACCATCGCCCTCCACCATTCCTCCAGAGGACTTCATAAAAAAATCTCTGTCGTTGATCTCTGTTGGCTAAATCAATCCAACAGCCCATAATCGTTTTGAAACCCAAATTTTCATTTAACCCTATTTCCCTTCCTCCAAGGATTTTTCCCCCTTTTTCATTACATTTTCCTCTGTTTTACCTCCTCTGCATTATAAAATCCCCCAATTGATCTCGACCATTGATCTTTACAGATCAACAACCAGGACTTAATCCAACCACAATTTATCCAACTACCTCCCCATCTGACCCCAGCGAGCAATCCTCACCGTTGATGGCTTTCATCCAACAGTCACGATCTAACCTAAACCTTTGAAGCAGTTTAAACCTATCCCCGCAGGATTTTCTTAATTTTTCTTTGTTTTTGTAGGTTTTAAAGGTTTCTCTACTATTTTAAGGGAAAATCAATATCTGGGAATGACGATCCCTCAGGCCACTATTCATAAAGAGGATCATTCTGCAAGGTTTCACATCATGATTTATCTATGCCTCATGAGCACTGATAACACGATAAAACCTTCTGTACACCTACACAGCAAACAAAACATAGTAAACCTTGATTCGATAAAGAGTATCAACATACAGGGATAAAATTAAAGCATAAATCAATGTTTATTAATTTTAAAAACATTTTTGAGGGATTGCGGCCTAAATTCGACTATCTAAAGCCTAATCCACTCAATTGAAGATAGTATGAAGACCAGAAGACAAAGATTAGGCCTAATTAAGCCTATAACATAGGAATAAAGCAAATTAACACTGTCTTAGGAAAGAACAATCAGATCTATCAGTCTGAGAAGCCTCCACTACCACATCAGAGGCTAATTGAATCCTCACCTGTTACCAAAAGACCCCTGCAGCCTCAAAGAAATAAAAGAAGGCAGAGTTATTGCCTTAGTCAGTGATATTTTTCCTAAATAGTGCTGAACAGTTAATTCAATGAAAGGAACTTATTGTAAACTATCAGCAGAGTTATTACAAAGATAAGAAAGAGCCTTAAAGTCAATAAACTCTCCCAGCAAGCTTAATACTTAATGAAAATCAATTAATACAGAGTAAATATCAGAAAGCTTCTCCATTGAGCCCCTCAAAGGCCGAGAATCATTAAACTATATTAATTGAGCTTAGATATCTTTTCTCTCATCCCACCTCGTCATTTATGTTGGGAAAAATGCGAGAGGGGGGGGGGGGGGTGGGGTGAATCAGTATCTAGGGCATACTCAAAACTTTTTACTTTTTCATTCCTTAGAAACCCATACGCTACTTTCCTGATACAGACTCCCGTATATACGCGGATAACCTTTAATAAACTAGCGTATGCACAGAGATCTTAATATACACTTAGTTCTTTACTTAGATCTTTGCATTTATTCATTCATCAGATGTTTATATAGCAGCAGACATGTGGAGTAATAACAGTATAAACCATCAAACAGAATAAACCATCACACATAAGCATCACACATGAACACCAGGATTTTGAAGGTGAAAACCCAAGTCGGGGAGAAAACCACCAGCACAAGTTGCTCCTTCAATATTTTGACATAGAGAAAACATCTTACATGTCTTGGGTAGGACTCCTACCCGGCACGCAGACTTCCACCAACAGTGACCTCTCTAGAGGGAGCTCCAGCCCCCCATTCGTTACCAGCCTCTCCTGGAAGGGAGCTACGACCCCCTGATCTTGTTTACCAGCCTCACCTGGAAGGGAGCTACAACCCCCTGTCTGAAGGCTACGACCCTCAGCACCTCTATGGACCACGTTTCATCAATTTTCACACTGGATCCAAGGCTTCCTTTGGGACACAACTTGCAGGCCTCATTTCATCATATTTTCAAACTGGACCCACTCCATACTTTTAAGCTCAAACATACATCACCAACAGATACTTGTCAATTCAGATAACCCAGACAGATAGCAGAAACATAGCAGAATAGATCAGACATTTCATACTCATACTTCAGCAAACTCTAGTTTTTAATATGCGCTTTCCTTTCACTGATATCGCGTATACACGCGCTTCTGTTCACATCAACCAGCGTATACATCTGTTTATACTTCAGGGCAGATACGCGCTTTCACTTTACCAAACCCGCGTATATACGCACTTCCGCTGTTCCGAACTAGCGTATACATCTTCAGTCATTATAGAGCAGCATACTTCTTCAGATCAGATTTTCAATTCAGATTTAACCCTTTTACTTCAGACAGATGTTCACCTCATCTCAGATCTAATCATTCCATAAACAGATCTAGAAAATACAAATACATTCCAGATCTAGATTCCCTTCTTCATTGGTGCATCATGCATTCAGATCTATCATTCAACTGTAACCCTTTCCATTCAGATATCCTTCAGAGAGAAGTATTCATTCAAGCTCAGACATCTTGCACCCACACTCATGATTTGCACAATGAATTTCTTTTCTTTATATAGGTTTACCCTTTTTCAATACCATGAGCCAAAACCACATTACTTCCGATGGTATTCCTAGACGGGGTCATTTAGATGAATCATTACCCAATACAATGGGTCAATACCATGGTGGTTACCCCTGGTTTTGCACTTTATGAGCGCTTTTGCCCATACGCGACTTGGCACGTTATTACCCGTGTGCATACGCGACTTCTCCTAGACAAAACCGCGTATTCCTTGAGACATACTCTTTTCATCATAGATCTAACACATATTGAATTCCTTTCTTCATTACCTTCTGTACTCTCTGTAGATACATCAGATTTACATCATTTAACAAGTTCATCAAGACATATTATATCGACACACATATTTCAAGTAGTGCCATCATCTTCACATCAAGTAGGTTTCATTCCGGGACAACACTCTTGTCGAGTGGAGTTTTTTTTTGGTGACATACCTCGGCATCATATGTGAACAAACATCATACTCCCATGGTTATCATTTACCAAGAATTTCATGTCCAAAGTCAAGAATAACTTCATCGGAGTGGATTGCCATCAAGGACAACACATGCCAACAATCTCATGTCTTCATCTTCATTCGGTGGGTTGCCATCAAGGCAACACTGCGCATCATATTACCAACAATCTCCCCCTTTGGACTTGATGGCAACCAGGTGGTGTTTGATCACCACAATGAATGAGCATATTAAGTCTGATAAGCACTGTGTCACTCTGGTCTTTGACACCATTCTTTCTCTTCATTCAAACACCATGTCACTCTCCCCCTTTGACATCAAGGGCAAAGGGCGGATCAAAACCAACACACTCTTCCCCTTTTCTCCTCATGTAGAAGAAGCGTTCTGCAGATCTGATGTATACTGAAGTGACCAAGCTCCCCCTGAGTTCATGCTGAATCTTCAAACATATTTTTCAATGAAGTACATGACTCTATGAACTTCCTATCACACAAGACTCATACTTACATCAAAGATCCAACCAAGTGGATTTACATATGAGACCTAAATACCCAACCAAGTGGGTTTACAAATTTGACTCAGCTACCCAACCAAGTGGGTTTACAAAATTTGTCAAGTCCTTACATGACTGAAAATTACATTTTTACATCATGGGTCTCAACAAGACCTTTTCATCAAAATACAAATATGACCATTTATGACCAAGACCAGAAAAACCTCAAGAGAGATCATATATCAGAACCATCATAATGCCAACAATGCATTATACTCAGCAAGACTAGGGCTCCCCCTGAAAATGTGCATCCGAACATCCTTTCCATATGACTAAGGCTCCCCCTTAGTTTGTGCATCCTGAACACTTTCAACCAATCATCAAGGCATATTTAAAACATCAGAGATTGAAACAGTATTATAAGAGCTGGAACATCACCAGAGATACCAGAGATACCAAACAGCACTGCAGCTGTGCTGAAGAGAGCTGACCCCAAACAGAAATTTGTCAGCAATTAGAAATACACGGTTTTCTGTGCATGAACTCGCGCATATACGTGACTGTGTTTCAGGAAATCCGCGTATCCAATACCATCTTCTATTCTTTAACCAGATCTGATCCTCTGTGAGAAAAAGACAGTGTTCAGCTTCTTTCTGAGATATTTGAATGCTTCCCTGGAATACAGATAGATAGAACAGAGTAGTTGTGTCTTCAAGCATCATCCAATGGTTGTAGCATAAGTACATTAGTAACCAAGTCTTCAGATTCTTTGCAGCATCAATACATTCTTTCCAAGAGAAATTATTATACCAGAACAACATCTTCAAATATGTGTCAAGCAATCATCCATGTGGTCCAATATCATCAAGATCTTCAAGATTTAACATGATGTAACATATGTAGGAAAAAGGTTTCAACCATAGTAACAAACTCTACATGATCTATTCTTATCTCTGAATCATAAGACTTCCAATTCATCCATGTGTGAGCACAAAAGATACTTTTCAGCAAACAAGGCTCAAAATCTCATCATAATAAACCATATACCAAGTTATCATCATTTGAGCATGAGTATCAAAGAATAAGCAGTCATAGTGCCATCAATGCAATTATTAGTATTCAACCTGCTGCTCCCCCTGAACCAGTGCTCCTCCTTAACTTGTGCAACCATAAGAAACCATGTAACATGTCATCATCATTTAGAACTGAGAAATAAGAAAATACAGTGTCAATAATACAATCATTAACAGTCAGACTGATGCTCCCCCTGAACCTCTGCTCCTGATCTTCAGCTGTCATCCCAATTCTCTTATCATAAATGCATACGCGACTGTGTCTGCTGAAACTCGCGTGTATACGCGACTTTTGTTCATCTAACCTGCGTATGGAAAGTGAAGCATAGAAATTTTTCACATTCCTTCATCTCCCCCTGAATTTGTCCTTCCTGTACCTGTCTTCTTCATATCAGATGCTCTGTCAGAAATACATATAACCAGAATAATCAAATCAACCATGAGAGTCATCATTCAATGCTCCCCCTATGACGATTCATTACTAAATCTCATAATGTATCCCACATCATTCCTGCAGTCAACAAGAGAAGTAAGCTTCAGAAGCGGATGACTGCAGTAGGGTCAGAATTCCCTACGTTTCTGATTGGTCCTCTTTCTTTTTCCAAATTTGCTTGAACTTCCTAACCTTGTGCTGAAAATTGTCCACTTTCTCAGATCTGTTCAACCTGCATTCCTTTTCTACATGTCCATACTTGTTACAAGAATAACATCTCATGTGTCCAGAGAAATAACCATAAGAATCATAATGAGTATTTCTAATCTTCCTCCTTTTACAATCAGCTGCTTTATGTCCATACTTGTTACATGAAAAACAATATCCCTTGAAGAAACCAGAGTACCTTTCTATGTAGGAACTGTTTGATTGAGGCTGAAATGATCTTCTCCTACAATTTGCTGCAACATACCCATAATTATGACATTTAAAGCATTCAACTTTATTGACTGATTTCCTTTGAGATTTCATCATTGTTGGTTGACCTTTTGTTTCTTTCAACACTTCAGGTTTTGCATTGACATCCTCTAAATTTTTAGCACTTCCTTGTGAGCTAGATTCTCCTTTAACAGTTTCATGGAAACCAAGACCAAGTTTGATAGCAGGAGACCTTTGATTACTCAGAATATTGTTCAAAATATTAGTACTATCTTGAAACCTCAAAAGTTTAACCTTTTCTTCTAATTTACCTTTGAGAATGTTTACCTCAACCTCCAGGGCTTGACATTGCTTTGTCATGCTTTCTTCTTTCCTTCTTCCATCTTCTACTTGATCCTTCAGATTTAGAATCTCTTCTTTCAACCAATTTTCGTTTTCTTCACATGTTTGTTGCAACTCTTCATTCTTCTTATTTGATTTTTCCAGATCTTCTTTGAGAGAGATGATTTCTTCTTCAAGGCCTTCCTTTTCAAATGGTTGTAGAGGTTCCTCATTCTTCTTACTTGATGCTTCAAGATCTTCTTGCAGAGAGATGATTGCAGCTTCAAGTCCTTCATTCTTCTTGCTTGATTTTTCGAGATCTGCATTTAGATCGTTGATTTCTGCTTCTAGTCCTTCAATTCGATTGGATGCATAAGTATGAAACCTTTGATACTTGTCCACCTGTCCATTCAGCATTTCTATTTGTTTTTCCATTTGAGAGATCATCTCTTTGTAGATAGTTTCTTGCTTATTAGATGAACTTTGTAGTTCTTCAACTTTAATCTTGAGAGCTTCTTCTAGATTCACAACTTTACTTTCACTATCTTTACTATTGTTTGCACAAAGAAGATTACTACAAGGACCCCAATCACTACCTGATTCATCTTCTTCAATTTCTGCTATACATGTTTTCTGAGATATCTCCTTGCTTCGAGTAGCCTTCTTCTTTTGCTTCTTTTCCATGAGCACTTTCAGATCATGGTCAGAATCTTCTTCATCTTCACTAGACACTTCATCATCATCTTCATTTGCATAATAACTCTTCCTCTTTTCAAATTGTTTCCCTTTACCACGTTTTTCTCTATAAGGACATTTAGCAGCATAGTGACCAACTTTTCCACACTCAAAACATTTGAAGGGAAGCTTACCTTTGAATCTTCTAGTACCTAGTTGGAGTTTTCTCACAAAATTCGCTTCTTCTTCTTCGGATATATAGCTGGTTTCTTTGACAATTTCCTTTTATTTTCCTTTTGCAGATACCTTAAAAGAAGCTTCTTTGATTTGAGAAGGACCTCCTTGTCTCATTTCAAAAGCAGTCAGAATACCATGTAATTGAACAATAGTAAGAGTTTGCAGATCTTGCCTTTCTTCAATAGCTGAAACTTTAGAGTCAAATTTAGAAGTCAAGGATCTTAAGACCTTTTCCACCAGAGTAGTATCAGTTATGGTTTCACCCAAATTTCTCATTCGATTTACAATATCATCCAGACGAAGAAAGAAACTGGCAATACTCTCATCACTGTGCATCTTCAAATTTTCATATTCAATTCTAAGAGTTTGGAGTTTTGCACTTTTTACCTTTGTGTCTCCTTCATAGCTCAGAATGATTTTGTCCCATATTTCTTTTGCTGAATGTAGCTGCATCACTTTAGCAAATTCTGATTCAGACATGCTTCCTAACAAGACATTCATTGCTTTGGCATTGATTTCATACTTCTTCCTTTCTGCTGCATCGGTAGGAATACTTGCTGGGTATTGATAACCTTCTTCCACGATTGCCCATACATCTGCACCAAGACTTTGCAGATATGCTTTCTTTCGTACCTTCCAGAATATCAGATTGCTTCCATTGAATAGAGGTGGCTTTATAGACATTACTCCTTCTTGACTTCCCATTGCGACGAATCTCCTTTAAGCGATCAAGCTTCTGCACAAGGACCTGCTCTGATACCAATTGTTGGGAAAAATACTGAGAGGGGGGGGGGTGAATCAGTATTTACTGCATATTCAAAATTTTTTACTTTTTCATTCCTTAAAACCCATACACTACTTTGCTGATACGGACTCGTATATGTGCGGATACCACTTTACTAAACAATTAACCTTTAAAGATCTTAATAAACACTTAGTTCTTTGTGAGTCCGCACGTTTATTCATTCATTAGATGTTTATATATTTGACGGACATGTGTGCAGTAAGAACAGAATAAACCATCACACAAAGCATCACGCATGAACACCAGGATTTTTAGGTGGAAACCCAAGTCGGGAGAAAACCACCACTGCAGTTGCTCGGCCTTCAATATTTTATTATAGAGAAAACATCTTACAACATATGTGCTGGCGCAGAATCCTACCCAGCCGCATAGGCACCACAAACATTTGCCGACCTCTCTACGGAAGGGAGCTCCGCACGACTCAGGCCGGCCTCTCTTGGAAAGACTCGACTGATCTCGTTTACCGGCCTGCTGGGAAGGAGCTGCAAGCCTAAATGCGAAGCTCGACCCTCGACACCTCTACTGGACCACGTTTCATCAATTTTCACACTAGATCCAGAGGCTTCCTTTAGGACACAGCTTGCGGACACTCATTTTGATCCGGATTTTATGCAGGAATGCAACAAAATAAACACATAACCATAAATACAGAGATGCAGCGGAAATAACACTTCATTTCATTAATATCAAAGAACTGAAATTTGCTTACAGACAATGGAAATAAAACTAGCTAGGGTACTGGTAGCTATCTCTGAGAAGAGATGTGGTGGCTACAGACCTCTCAACTCCTTTACAATGAGGCGCGAGGGCCTATTTATTATTGAGAAACAATGGAGAACCCTAAACATCCCAAAAACCTAACCCTAGGAGATGAAGCGCCAAAACTATGGGCCCCGTTTGAGTAAATTGGTGTTTCAACTTCCCAGGGACGTAACTTTGGCATACTATCTCCGTTTGACGCATATGATACATCATTAGAAAGCTCTATCCGAGGACTACAGCTGTCGGGACGAATTTTATCGGAAAATTCGCTGGCGCTTTCATACCCAAAAAAACGTCGTTTAGGGCCTCAAAACGGCTCCGGAAGTTCAGGACCCGAAAAACTGCTAAAAATAGTAAGTTATGCCGAAACTGAAAAACTGAAAGAGACAATGGTGGGGGGCCAAGTGGAATAGGTGGGTGGCCACCGATATCCACTTGGATCATTCCTCCCCCTTAGGAAGCAATGGTCCCCATTGCGTTAAGTTCCTCCATGAGATGAGGAAATTTCTGCTGAACTTGGTCCCTGGTGAACCACTTTCCTTGGTGCAGGAGTTGGCCGGCTTTGACAACCCGATACAGTTGGATCTGCTGTTGACGAGTGTTCTTGATTTGCATGTCCATGATACAATCTGTGGTGGCCTGTTCCATGCAGTCTGGGTTTAACTCTGTTGGTGTGAGTTGTTCTGCAATGTCCGAGGTGTCCAGTAGAGGTGGAAAATAAGGACGAAGGCGATCCACATTGAAGACTGGGTGCAGACCAAGGAATGGTGGAATACTAAGCTCGAAGGCATTGTTACCTACAGCCTTGGTGATGGTGTACGGCCCGTATCGGAGCGGGCGAAGCTTGCGGTGAGGTCCGGTGAGGCGCTCCTTCTGCAAATGTAGCCATACTTTGTCGCCCACCTGGAAGTGGTGTGGCACCCGGTGTTGATCATGGCGCTGCTTGTACTTTGCATTGGCTCTGTCCAATATATCATGAACACCGATGGGCGGATGTATTGAATACGCTCAATGAAAACTGCGCTTTGTCAACCGACGGACATGGTGAATCGGCTGGCTTGTTCAACGGCATGGCTATGTCAATGAGACATAGTGGTTGGAATCCCAAGCCCACCTGAAAGGGGCTATGGCCAATTGAACTGTGGAGAGCCCGGTTATAACTGTGTTGTACATAGGGGAGGCTCTCGTCCCATGTGCGTGGATGCTTTGAGTTGTACATACGCAGAATGTGTACAATCATTCTGTTGACGACCTGTCTGGCCATCTGTTTGGGGATGGAAAGCTGTGGACTTGGTGAGCTTTGTGTCCAACATTGACCAGAGGCTGGACCAAAATGTGCTGAGGAACCTGCTATCTCGATCTGATATGATAGACTGTGGGATCCCAAAGTGCACCCACACTGGTTCAAAGAAGAGTTTAGCAGTGGCTTCTGCTGTGATATTCTTCTTACAGGCCGCCATGATGGCCATCTTCGAGAATCTGTCAACGACCACGAAAACACGGTCATTTCCATTCTTAGTAGAAGGCAGGCCCGACATGTAATCCATGGAGATGGATTCCCACGGTCGACTAGGGGTAGGTAGTGGAGTATATAGGCCTTGCTTCTTGATGGTCGGTTTGGCAATGGCACAAGCAGTGCAGGATCTGATGTGCTTCTCGACATCCTTTCGAAGGTTCGACCAATAGAAATACTTTTGTAGTATTGCTACTGTTTTCTCGACCCCGAAATGCCCAGCGACTCGACTGTAGTGTGCTTCCCATATCATCTTGGCACGCTCGCTTGAAGGAACACAAAGGTGTCCCAGGTGACATAAAAGTGCATCTTGGAGGTGAAAATTTGGAACTTGCATGCCCCCCAAGAGTGCCTTGTAAGTGTGGCCGAATTCCGGGTCACTCTCATAGAGAAGCGGCCAATCAGAAGTCTCGTGCCCACAAGAGTTGAGCACGGTGGTGAGCGCCACGATCGGTGGTCGGCTGAGGCAGTCTGCAGCATTATTGGTGCTACCCTTCTTGTACTTGATGTTCAAATGAAACTGTTGCAGATATGTGGACCACTTCTGATGGCGATCATTCTGCAACTTCCCTTGTGTCTGTATGAATTGCAGGGGCCGGTGGTATGTGTGGATGATTGTTTCCTTTCCCAAAATGTAATGCTTCCGTTGTCGATAGGCTTGCACAATGGAATACATTTATTTGTCATAGGTGGGATACTTGCGAACTGTCTCAGACAATGTCTCACTGTGATATGCCACTGGATGTCCCTGTTGAGTAAGAACTGCCCCAATAGCATAGTCAGAGGCATCTGTCTCGATCTCAAATGGCTGCTGTAAGTCTGGTAAGGTGAGCACTGGGGCAGAACAGAGGCGATTTTTCAATTCTTTGAACGCCTTCTGTTGAGGTTCCGACCAAAAGAATTTTGCTCTCGCTCCTCCTTTGGTGACTTGACTCGAGGGCCAAGTGATATGAGAGAATCCCAACACGAATCTACGGTAGAAATTAGCAAGACCCAGAAAGCTGCGTAGCTCTGTTATAGTAGTCGGGGCTGGCCAATCCCGAATGACTTGGATCTTGGCTGGATCCACATGCATCCCCCTTTCATCAATAATGTATCCCAGATATTGAACCTGGGTCATGCCAAACATGCACTTCTCCAAATTGGCACACAACTTGTGTTGCCGCAGTGTTTGGAGGACTTGTCGGATGTGATGAAGGTGCTCTTCGCAAGTCTTGCTGAAGATCAGAATGTCATCCAAGTACACCAATACGAATAAGTTGGTGAATGGCCGCAAGATGTCATCCATCATCCTCATGAAGGTTGCGGGAGCATTCGTCAACCCGAAAGGCATGACCAGCCATTCAAAAAGGCCTTCCTTAGCTTTGAAGGCAGTCTTCCACACATCAGAGGGTTCAATTGGTACCTGGTGATACCCGGACTTCAGGTCGATCTTACTGAAATATTTTGCACCTTGGAGTTGGTCCAGAAGGTCATCAATCCGTGGGATTGGGTACCTATTCCGGACAGTGATCTTGTTCAGCGCCCGATAGTCAATACAGAGTCTCCACGTCCCATCCTTCTTCTGTAGCAACACGATCGGGCTCCCACAGGGCGATGAACTTGGTCTGATGTGACCTTTCTGCAACAGCTCCTGAATCTGCCTCTTGATTTCATCATTTTCCAGAACAGAGCGTCGATAGATCGGTCCATTGGGTAGTGGCACACCTGGGGTCAGATCAATCGGGTGCTTGACCTGGCAGTGCAGAGGAACCCCTGTGGGTGAGGTGAAGATGTCCCCGTACTCCTCCACGACCTTATCCATTTGTTGTTGTCGTGCAGAGGGGCCCTGTCTGGAGGTCGTGGCCACAGTCTTCTTCTTGCCCTGGGGGCGGATCATGAGAAAAACGAATTTCCTGGTTTGGGAAATGAGCTTACTACATTGTTTTGCAGTAACCAAAGAGATAGTCGTAGGAGGTGGTACCTCTGGTATCCTGTACAACTTATTTCCCAAAGTAATAATAACAGCACGAGGTCGAGACTCATACACGGCATGACGCTTCCACAAGTATGGTTGTCCTAATAATACATCAGAAACATCAATAGGAGCAACGTCACATAATACCTCATCCGTGAAGGGCTTGATGCTATAGGGAAGGCGACACTGCCGGCTGGCGCGGAGATCTCGTCCTTGGTGAAGCCACCCGATGGTGTATGGATGTGGGTGAGCTGTGGTCGGCAAGCCCAACCGCTTCACGGCGTCTGCTGAAATGAGGTTATTTTGGCTCCCATTATCGACAATGAACTGTACAGGGGAGCCCTTTACCCACATCTGGGAGTGGAAGAGACGTTCCTCCTCCTCTGGATCTTCCGGTTCCTCCTTCTGGACCTTTGTAGTGGCAACGGTGGCGTTGGGCTCCGCATCAATAATCTGTTTCCCTTTTTCATTCCCCTTTTCAGGTTCTGATTCGGAGTCGGAGCATGCATCTGACTCAGAAGCCCTCATCTCGGCCACTAGCGACTGCTTGGCCCGACACTCACTTGTGTTATGAGTGGAGCTCTTATGGAACTCACACCACTTTCCCGTGTCCTTCTTTGGCTTTACGGTGTTGTTCTTTTCTTGTGGCTTTGACGGGTTGTCTTTAGCCACCATGCTCTGTCCTTTGTTCTGCGGTTTGGAAGCACCTTTTCCTTGCTTTTGATTCACGGATCCAAAGTCTCGCTTCTTCTGTTTGAATTTCTGCTCAATCTTGGCAGCATACCGGTATGCCGTACCAAGCGAGGAGATGTCGAGGAACTCCATTTCCTCCTGAATGTATCTGTGCAGACAGCTGCGATACTTTAGCACCAGATGTTTCTCTGAATCTTTGATGCCCAACTTTGTGCGCAAGGTATGGAACAGATTCGTCAGCTCATGCACATCTTGATCCCTTTGTTGTCGCAGCGTGGTCCATTGTATGTACTTGTCCTCATAGCTCCCCACGGGATAGTACTGTTCCTTGACGGCGTCTCGGAAAGAATTCCAAGTTGGTACGGCCGAGAACAGAGAGGGTTCTGTCTGGTCCTTGTTCTCACGGTAGGTTTCCCACCAGTCCTTAACATGGGGGGTAGCTTTGAGGAGTGCAAAAATAATCTTCTCCCGGTCTGAAAAGTCATGAACAGAGAAATATCCTTCTAATAGATTCAACCATCTATCTACGGCATCTGCGTCTATTTGAACCTCAAATATGGGAATGTCAAAATTTACTTGTACCTTAAAGGGAGTCGCAACTCCGGAGTGGCTACTGGATGCAGATGCGCCGCCGGTGGGCAGCCGTTGAAGGATCTGAGCAAAGCTATCCATCATCGCGTTCCTTTGTTTTTCGAGGGCCTCCTCGAGCAATATTTTGAAAGGATCTCCTGCTCCCTCATCTTTCTTTTCGTCCCCCATGGGCGTCCGTCGAGGTTTGCAAGGCTGATCTTGCAAAGGTTCCACCAGATCAAGCCCTAGCTCCTTATACCCCGACCTCGTTGGGGACATGCAAAGAAGGATCGAGAAAAAGCAGACCGCTCTGATACCACTGATCCGGATTTATGCAGGAACGCAACGGAATAAACACATAACCATAAATACAGAGATGCAGCGGAAATAACACTTCATTTCATTAATATCAAAGAACTGAAATTTGCTTACAGACAATGGAAATAAAACTAGCTAGGGTACTGGTAGCTATCTCTGAGAAGAGATGTGGTGGCTACAGACCTCTGAACTGCTTTACAATGAGGCGCGAGGGCCTATTTGTTATTGAGAAACAATGGAGAACCCTAAACATCCCAAAAACCTAACCCTAGGAGATGAAGCGCCAAAACTATGGGCCCCGTTTGGGTAAATTGGTGTTTCAACTTCCCAGGGCCGTAACTTTGGCATACTATCTCCGTTTGACGCATATGATACATCATTAGAAAGCTCTGTCAAGGGACGGCAAAATTTGTCGGGATGAATTTTATGAGAAACTTCGATGGCACCGTACCCAAACGTCGTTTAGGGCCTCCAAAACGGCTCTGAAGTTCGGGACCGAAAAAGCGCTAAAAATAGTAAGTTATGCCAAAAGCAGGAAAAAGCGAAAGAGACGTGGTGGGGGCCCAGAGTGGAATGAGGCGGTGTACAATATCCCTGGATCATCATTTCATCATGTTTTCGGACTGGACCCACTCCATAATTTTAGCTCAAACATATATCACCAATAGATACTTAATAATCTTGAACTGCAGACAGACAGTTAAAAACACAGCGGCAATACGACGTACATTTCATACTCATACTTTAGCAAACTCTATTTTTAATACGCGCTTCATCGATATTGCGTATACACGCGCTTTCGTTCACATCAACCAGCCGTATACATCCGTTTATACTTCAGCGTATATACGCGCTTCCGTTGTTCCGAACTAGCGTATACATCTTCAGTCATTATAGAGCAGCATACTTCTTCAGATCAGATATTCAGTTCATATTTAACCCTTTTACTTCAGACAGATGTTCGCCTCATCTCAGATCTAAGCATTCCATAAACAGATCTAGCAAATACAAATACATTCCAGATCTAGATTCCCTTCTTCATCATTTCTTCATTGGTGCATCATGCATTCAGATCTATCATTCAACTGTAACCCTTTCCATTCAGATATACTTCAGAGAGAAGTATTCATTCAAGCTCATACATCTTGCACCCACACTCATGATTTGCACAATGAATTTCTTCTCTTTATATAGGTTTACCCTTTTTCAATACCATGAGCCAAAACCACATTACTTCCGATGGTATTCCTGGACGGGGTCATTTAGACAAATAATTACCCAATACAATGGGTCAATACCATGGTGGTTACCCCTGGTTTTGCACTTTATGAGCGCTTTTTCCCATACGCGACTTGGCACGTTATTACCCGCGTGCATACGCGACTTCTCCTAGACAAAACCGCGTATGCCTTGAGACATACTCTTTTCATCATAGATCTAGCACATATTGAATTCCTTTCTTCATTACCTTCTATACTCTCTGTAGATACATCAGATTTACATCATTTAACAGGTTCATCAAGACATATTCTATCAAGCACAACTTCATCAAGTAGGCTGCCATCATCTTCATCAAGTGGGTTGCCATTCAAGGACAACACTCTATCAAGTGGGTTGTCATCAAGGACAACACTCAGCATCATATTGCCAACAAACATCATATCCCATCAGATTTACATCATTTACCAAGTCCATCAAGTCAAGAATAACTTCATCAGGTGGATTGCCATCAAGGACAACACATGCCAACAATCTCATGTCTTCATCTTCATTAAGTGGGTTGCCATCAAGGACAACACTCTGCATCATATTGCCAACAATTTCTTCTATAAATACTTCTATAGAAGATTAGAAAAGGTTGGTCAATGTGACATGTTCAATGTGACATCTCATATGTTGCATGTAAATAGTTTTCTAAAGCTACCGTAAGCTCTGTTTGTAATTGAAGATACCTAAGTTGAGATGAGAAGTTTGAAGCTATAGAGAACCACTAGACTTGATGATTGTAACTGGTTTGAACATTAAATACAAGCTGATTTATGGGATCCTAGTCTATGTCAATGGTAATGTGTTTCTTATTGTAAATTGTTATTTTCTTTTTGTTTCCATTATGTCCACTTTCTCTGATAAAGAACAACAAATATAGAGCTAGGATTTACTTTTACAAGTACCCTACTCTCACTGATACACTTTATCTTTATGTTTTCCTCCAAATTGTGTATTTGAGAATGATTTAATATAGTCCAAGCAATTAAGGAATGCTGGTGTTCCCACATCTTACTGTCTGAACTTCAAACATTGTTTTTGAATGTTATTTTCAGTTTATGCAAAGTAGAGTTGAACCAAGGAAGTCTATGGTTAGCCCTGCCCTCTGGTTTCTCCTTCAAAGGTTGTTTGAAAGTTTCCCTAAGAGTATGTTGAAAAAAGGTTTAGTTCACCTTACCCATCTTTAGAATTATTCGTTATCCTTAAAGTGTTGTCTTGGAAATTTTACAATTAAAATGACTAAATTAGGGAATTTAAGTGGAAACTAAATCTCAGTTCCTTCTTCTATATCCTTCTCCAATTGTTGCTTTTGAAAATTTTCCTCTTGAATATAGCTTGCTATAGATAGGTTAAAAGTCCTTATTTCATCTTAAGCTAGTTATCATGGTGTTTAAATGTTTTCATTGAAAAAAAGGCATCAAAAGAAGGCTAGTTTGTTAAAACTTACTCAGACGATTACTTAGAAGAAGTTTCATGCATGCCAAAAGCAAAGATAGTTTGAAAGTATCTTGTTGATCTTAGATGGTGCTGTCTTTTGTTCTTCATTTGTTTGATCTTCATTTCTTATTGTTATCATTCCATAAAATCAACTTAAAGAGATCCTTAGACATAGATGACTTGCCCCATGGACCACTCTTGAACCTTGTTGTTTCAATTAAATCCTATTATGACTCCATAGCCCAATGGATTGAAGCTGCTCCTAGCCTATCTTATTTAGCTAAATCATTCCTCAACTTGCATCACCTTCACCCTTCATTTAGACTTCCTTCACCTTCACATATCTTTGCCCAACCAAAAAAAGAAACAAAAATATTTTTCTTCATAACTAGCCTAATATCATTTCAAAAGCCCTAAAGATAAACCAATCTTTGCACTTATAGAGAGATCCCTCTTTGGATTTAGGAGGGATAGATCCTAGAATCCCAAAGTGGTTCAAATGTCCTCCCTGCAGCTTTAGTCTTTCCAATCTGCTGAAATTACAGGGAGACAACAGGTCCCTCCACCCTTTTATTTATTGAATTCATTAAGAAAATCAAGGACTCTAATATTCCAAATATGATGTGAAAGTTCTGGAATATTACATTGAGCTTCATAGAATATGTCTGGCTGAAATAGAACTATTCATAAGCCCTTTGTAGTAACTTCTCCTTGAGCCTAGAAGCTCTAGACAGGAAGATCCTACCATGATTATAGATGACTCCATCAAGGATTGAATAGATCTCTTCATGCAGCCAGTCATCAGGAATCATGCAAGTATGAAGATCCTTGGAATATTCCACCAGCAGTTGGGATTTCCAATAGGGATCTAATGTGGCCAGCAATGACAGCATTGATAATGTGTCATCTGAAGTGTCTGCCATGTTTTTGTTTGTCTCCTTGACAAATCCCATATAAAAGGTGTATGTTGGAAAGCCAAGCTTCCCATTTTTCTCCTTCTTGGCATCTCGCATGCCAAAGGTACAAGGTGGAAGGTTGCCATTCCTTCCTTGCTACCCTCCTTGCACATGCACATGCTCAAAAGAAAATGAAAGTTCTTGGAAGTTAGTCTCCCATGGAAGGCTATCATCTATCCAAAACCTCCTCGGTTTTGCCAAAGTATGCATGTGTGACCACCATTTCTCATCATGTATGGAAGAGGATCCTTCAAACAAGTTTGTATTTTGATTCAAGGATTGCCTTCCTTGCTTCATGGTGGTGACATCCTTCATCCTTGCAGTATATTTTCTCATCACAGTATGAGATGAGAGAATGGATAGTGATGTTAAGGGAAAAATTATTTCCCTCTCCTTGTATTTTCCCCATACTCTCAGTGCTGTAGCCTAGTCTTCTAGTTCTCCCTTCCTCCTTGGATCTATGAAAGGAGCATTAATGCATGAAACATATTCCTTCAAATCTGAATCAGGTGGTCTCCTAGGTGGTATACCACAAGATAATGATGTCTCATGGCTCATTCCCATGTGAACAATAGATGGGAACATATTATGACTGCTTCCACTATGCAAATCCATCTCTGATTTCTATGTGGAAGTATCATGATAAGGGCGCATTGGAGCAACTTCCCCATATTCTTCATCACCCACCTTCTGAAAAATATCAAAGTCTAAGGTGCTCCCTTTAGATGCAGTTAACTCATGAACACCCATCATCTCCTTGGTGTCAAGAGTCTTGATCACAAAGGACTGATCTATCATAGTGTGTGTTCCCAAAATTGGATGCAATGTTGGAACACATTCCCTCCATTTTTTTGCCTCATTTTCTATCATCATAGACACATGCTGCTCATCCTCTTCATGTATAGGATCCTTGCGGCCTTCTTTCAAAGATACGAGAGCCCTCTTAATGGAAGTAATGGCTTCATCTCCATCTCTCAATGAAATTTGATCTCCTCTTGCTTTCACATCGCTCGAGGAACCTTTTAGCTCTTCTTCTTTCTTCTCCTCATCAATGGAGTATGCCTCATCAATAAGAGACCCTTTCACTTGATATCTCCTTGGAAAGGGAATACTCATGTCTTCTTCTTGAGAAGAATGTTCTTGCTCAAGTGGGGCCTTTGCCCTTGGAAAACTATGTAATAGATTTGTAACACCTTGAAAAATGTTCTGAAATGGAGTTACCTTCATGGATCTTTCCATCTCATGCAAAGGTTATGATTTCTTGAGCTTAGTTTTTTTACCCAAAGAAATTTCAGATGGCATAGGATCAAATCTTTTCACTAACCTCATAGTGAAATTTGCATAAGTAGAGATGTTTACATTTTTCAATGAAGAAGATTCAAATAAGCACTAGGCATAAGCTTTACCTTGGAGGTGCAGCCCTACTAATCCTATGTCTTCTTCTTCAAAAAATTGATGCAGCTAAAAATATGTGTCCAGCTTCTTTACCCAAGACTTGGCTGAGCTCTCAGGTGACCCATCAAAACTAGGTAGGAAAGTCCTACCCAAAGTGGGCTGCATGCACCCTCTTCTTCTCTTGTATATGATGGATCTTCTTTCTTCTTTGAGTTGAAAAAACCCTGGAAAGCTTATAAGATCTTTGAATATTTTAGACTGAGATTCATATTCTTGGAGATAGTCACCAAGGGTCTTCTGTTTTGGTGTCTCTCCTTCTGCTTCTTCTCTTGCTAGGAATGTAGGCATGCTACAATGTTGTAGATAAGATTGTGTGGCTGAATTCTCACACACATCATATGTAGTAGTGGGGCTTCCTTCATGTGCAAACCGCTTCAAAATATCTGCTTGTCTTTCATTCCTCATTCCCTTGATTTCATTCTTTAGCTCATGCATAGGTTGGAACAGAGTTTTTGAGAACTATTTCCATTTCAATATTCTAGATAAAGGGTTTGGACCCTTGTCTTCTTTGTCTTCAGTGTAATTCATGTTTCTCTCCAGTCTCTTCTTTTCATGAAAATAAATATTGGCTCTTTCAAATAAATCACTAGCTGTGCCAAGAAAGTTACTCCGATAACATTGTAATATCCCAAATTGGGACTGCTAGAAAGGCATTCTTGAAAAACGCATTTTTCAGGAATGTATGCTATAGGATTGGAAAGAAACCATTGGATCCCTTAGATTTGAAAATATAAGACCTGAATCCAAGAGGAAATTAGAAACAAATCCTTCTAGGTGGGTTAAATAGGTCTCCCACACCTAGTACAACTTAGAGAATGCCCAAGGATGGGACTGCAACACTATGTGACAAAACTGTTCAGAAAATAACGAAGTTCAGCCAAATATATGTAGGAGGCCAATACGGAGGCTCAATAATGTCATTTAAATCAGCATATTAATATTATATTGAAGCCCATAAATCATAGAATAGAAAATATAATAATTTACATGAAGAAATCCTCAAGAATGAGGTGCTGCAACCATAGGAAATGACTGAACAAGCTTGAAATCGTTATTTTTATTGGCTAAAATAGTGGTGTGTTACACTTCATATCTAGAGCAGATCTGTGTACAAAAATTTAGATCTATATCAGATCTTTACACTAGAAAGGCTCCTCTACAAATGCCCCTTGGGGTTTTCAACAAAACATGTAGTAGATGGAGTACATCTAAGATCTTATGCAGCAGATTTGTAGAATGATTCAAAAATTATGAAGTAAATACAAGAGTATTCAGATCAGATCTGAATATAACATGGATTAGATATGTAAGCCACGGATCACCACAGTGAAGGGAAGATTCCCGACACTAGAGATCTCTCTCCCAAAAGTGTGCCAAAACTCCCTGCAACTTCTCCTTTGAAAATAACGCAGTATAGGAATATGGATTGCACTATAGGCTTTAAGAACAATTTGGTCTGATGCCAAGATATATATTTGAAGCTCCAATCAACTAATATGCTCTTTTCAATGGAATAAATGACTCTCCCACTGAAAAGAGGCACTAGAATGGCCTAGATCTGAGTAGATCTAGCCTCCACTTGCTGCAGCTTACAAGGACAACCAAACCCTCAACAGGATTTGCATTGTAGTTTGAAGATGAAGCTTGGCCAAATGCCTAATAGTGGACAAGAAAGTCAAGACTCCTCCAATAGCTACTCAATGGAAGAGGTGGGATTCCAAATCAGGAACACCCAGTGCTAAATAACACTATTCTCTGCTAAACATCCAAGAGAATAAGAAATGTCTCAATAGACAATGTCTTCAGAAATATCATACCATGAACAACCTTCTCTTGTTGTCCCCTCTTCCTTTTATAAGATGAAAGTCTTGCAAAACCCTAAACCATCTCAAAGTTTTAGCTCCATTGACATGTGTAGCCTCCAACTAGAACTGCGCTGTGCATCTAGGAGGTTCATTGCATTTGGACAACGCTATGGATTTGGTCCTGTTGACCTAATCAAATGTCTCAATCCATTTCACACATAAGGGTGTTTTATTAAGGCAACCCAGATTTAGCCTTGTTCACATGGGGTATTGATTTATTTTGCTGATTTAGGAGTTTTATTGATCCTCCTTTACACATTTATTCATGAAAACAGGAAGCAAAACAAAATTCAATATTCCTATTAGCTTGGGCTAATTAGTAATATTACAATTTACTTTTAGTTGTTGTGAATTCCCTTTAAATTCTGCAGTTTATTTAATTGTTGTTGCAGTGGTCTGTGTGGTATGAAGTTAAACCTGTGATCTACAGTAGGTCATGTGCTTGTATCTTCATATACTTTGTTGTTAGTATTGAAATAAATAATGCCCTCGGGTTGATAATTTATGTGGATAAAGGGTTGAATTTCGTTCATATACAAACACCAACATTTTGGCACCGTTGTCAGGGAAGGCTAATAGGTGCAAGAACAGGATCTGCAACAGATCTAATTGTGAATCTCTCGTCTTAGGGGAGGGAATTTATTGCCCTCCTCCAAGTCTTGAGCGTAAGTGCTTTTTGTTTTTCTTTCCTGCATTTTGTTTGTTTTCTATAGAATTGATCTCTCATCTTGGGGGAAGGACAAATATTACCCTCCTCCAAGTCCTGATCATAGCATGCTGTTTTTTTTTTCTTCTCTGTTCTGTTTATTTTTCATTAAAATTAATCCCTCGTCTTTGGGAAGGTATTTTGAAACCCTACTCTAAGTCTTGGGCATAGTTTCCAGTGTATCATTCTTATTTTATTTTCTTTGGGCCAATTTCTCATCCTGAGGAGGGTATGTGATTACCCTACTTCAGGTCCTGAACTTCGATTTTTCTTTTTCTTTTGTTTTATTTTTTTGAATATCTTCTATCGTCCCAGGGAGGAAGTTATATGTCCTACTTCGGGTCCTGAGCGATTGCTGATTTTCTTTGATGAATCCCCTTCACAATTTGTATGAACAAGGATCCAAATAAGAGGGGTAGAGGAAGACCCCCAAAAAAGGGAAGGATCTTGGAAGGAAGACATACATTCAGGAAATTCTTGAAAAATCTAGATCTGAGGCATTGTCCCATGCTGTTGTTAGGGTTAGGGTTCATAAAAAGTCCGAAGGGCAGTCTGTGGAGCAACCATTACCATCCAAGGTACCAAAAGGTGTTCTTTCTACAGTAGAATATTTAACAAATATGGTATCAGTGGAGGAGATATCCTTATCAGAAGCAGAGGGGGAAGAAGTGGCAAGCAGGGGATCAGAGGAACTAATCAATTCTAACTGGGAAGAAGAACCTGTAAAAGGGTTTTCATCCCCAAGAGACCAAGGCAGCACTATAAAAATTCTTGTCATTGAATTGAATGATTCTGATCTGGTAAAGGAATTTTTGAAAGACTTTGAGTCACCAAGGGACCAAGGGAGCGTGGTGTAACCTTCTACGGTCGAATCACTCCAGATACCAGCTGCGGAACCAATCGAAATTCCAAGTAAGTATTGGAGGGTTTTTATGGCACTTGTAAGTTATTTCATTGATTTTCCCATTGGAAACGTTACAAGTGATGCACCAATGAGACCCATCCCTTTAATAGCCTTGCCTAGTTTTCATGGGCTCTCTTCTGAGGACCCCAATACATTCCTTTTTGAGTTTGATAGTATTTGCCGCAAATAAGACTTTATTGTCGATGCCTAGAAATTGAAGATATTTCTTGCTACCCTAAGGGGGACAACCCTGAGATGGTTCATGGGTCTAGGGGGAGTACGATTACCTCATGGGAAGGAATGAAAGAAGATTTCTTGGAGAAGTACCAAGATTACTGTAAGTGCCGTGACATTAAGGAAGAAATCTTTAAATTTGCACAGAAAGAGGATGAAAATATGGAGGACCATGTAGAACGATTTAAATACATATTGCAGGGGTCTGGACATAGTGACCTAGACAAGGAAATTATAAATATCATTCTTCTCAGAGTGCTTAGGGAAGGCTCTCTGCAACTTCTGAATATCGTGGGAAAAGGGGATATTTTGAAAGGAAACTTCGAAACTATCTATGATTACTGTATCAAGTGTTCACGAGGAGCTGCAAGAAGTGGACAGGGAATTTGGTCATCAAAGAATTCCGGTGGAGGGGTCACGAAAGCAGAGATTGGAAATCTATTGGAAAATCTAAGAACTGAAATTCTGAGCACACTATTAGCCCAGATGGACACTCGACAGGAAAAATAGAAGCAGATGGAGTTGGAAAAAACCATAGCCATATTCTGCCATCAGTGCAGGAAGAAACACCCTTTGAAGGAATGCTTGCTGAACATGGTGGAAGCCTGCGCGATATGTGAATAGACTCACGTGAACAGTTCATGTCTTTCCTTGCCCAGGCTGAAAGAAATTTTCCAAGGAGCAAGTGAAAAAAGCATGGTGGACCAGCTGTACTTTATGGGGTAGAAGAAGCCATGGAAACTGCAACCACCGGCTATGAATCCAGGTATGTTTCAGGATCCATATCAATAATTTAAAAATTTTAATATGGATCCCCAATCTACACCATTTGCAGCCATGTGGTATCAATATCTGTATCCCCCTTGGCAACAATGGGTTCCTCAAGCCAGTTCGAATCCTTCAGGGAATCAGACCTGGTGTGGAACCTCTCCTATTGGACAGTTTCCTTAGCCTATGCCTTAACAGCAACTTCAGTTGCCTTCCAATGCACCCCTAGGAAACCCAACAATTAGACCCCAGCTTCCTATCCAGCCTAACCCAAATCCAAATAATAAAGGGGTCCAACAAACAGACACCTTGAACCTTCCATCCTACAACATTTCTACTGCAGGGCTCAATGAAATAAATTTACGATCTAGACGGGTAGTAGATGCACCTACTTCACCCATTATGACAGAACAAGTTGACGGTGAAGATACAAAACTAGAACAAAGAACAATTAGGGAGAATTTAGATCAAAACATAATAAATCAGACACCTCTGCAAGCTTTTCTTAATCAAGGTCATTTAACTTCTCCTCCATACCCTGAAAGATTCACCTTGAGTAAGCCAAAACCTCAAGTAGAATTTGACTTTCTAGGGGAACTACAAAATCTCTTTGTTAAAATACCCCTATTACAAGCTATGAGGGATGTAGCTGTATATGCCAAAACTCTGAAAGAATACTGCTCAAAGAAACCAGGGACGAAACCTAAGGATCCATTAACCATTCATGTAGTAGGAAGACTATCTAATATCATGTTAGGAAAAGTCATGCCTATAAAATACGAAGACCCTGGGAACCTGATTCTAACAGTACAGATTAAAGGGGTTGAAATCCCGAATGTACTAGTAGATTTTGGAGCAGCCATTAATATTATCACTACTGAAATAATGAACACATTAGGACTTGGAAACATTAAACCAACCCCTACTATTCTGGATCTTGCAGACATATCCACAATTAAACTAGTGGGGAAATTAGAGGATGTGATCATTTTAGTAGACTCATGGCATTACCCTGTGGACCTCCTTATATTACAGAGCTGATCTTTAGTAGGTGGTCACCCATTGATCCTAGGAAGACCCTGGCTTGCAACTACAGATTCCTACATAGGGTGCCGATCTGGGCACATGATTATATTGAATAGGAAAATTACAAAGAATATCAAGCTTTATCCTCTTGCAGAACCAAGCCCATCTGAAAAATCATTACCTATTCAGAAACCTCTACTTGTAGAAGAGCTTGAACCTGAAAATGAAGATGTTAGACCTGTCCTCACTATTGGGTAGGCCCTTTGATTTAAAACAAAAACTGAAGATGATGGCATTAATTCTTTTATTAATGATCCCAGTTATGTTTCTGATTCAACTCAACATATTCTAGAGTTTTCTATGAGCTGTGATACATAGGAAAACATTGAACCAAAATATGACATTGAAGACATTCCTGTAACCTCATCCCATGATAGTACTCCAATTGAGATTGAAGTATGGAAAACACTTAATATCAACCCAAACCTGTCTGAATCTCAGACAAAACATATTTTGAAACTGCTTCAAGATCATCAGGAAGATTTTGCTTGGGATTATACAGATATGAAGGGTATCCCTGCTAACTTATGCACTCATAATATTTATATTAAGGAAGATTGCCACCCTGTAAGACAGCCTCAACGGAGGATGAATCTTGCTCTCAAAAACATTGTCAAGGAAGATTTGCAAAAATCATTGGATGTAGGATTCATTTACCCCATCTCAGATAGCTAATGGGTACCCCCACTAGTTATTGTTCCAAAAGAGAATCGTAAATGGCGGATCTGTGTAGATTACAGGGAACTAAATAAGGCAACACAAAAAGACCATTTTCCTTTGTCATTCATTTACCAAGTCCTGGATACCTTGGCTGGGAAGAAGTTCTTTTCCTTCCTATATGGATTTAGTGGATACAACCATATCCAGAAAGCCCCCGAAGACCAGGATAAAACAACTTTTACATGCCCTCGGGGAAACTTTGCATACAAGGTCCTCTCGTTTGGTCTGTCTAATGCTCCTGCTACCTTCCAGAGGGAAATCTTGGGAATATTTTCTAATTTGGTCGATGATAGCATTAAAATATATATGGATTATTTTAATCCATATGGAAACTTATTTGAGGAAGGATTGGAAAATTTAGAGAAAGTACTCAAAATATGTAAACAGACCCATGTATCTTTGAGTACAGTTAAATGCCATATGATGAGGGAAGATGTCGTAGTATTGGGACATTTTCTCTCAAATGTTGGAATTAAAGTTGATTCGACTAAATTAGAGGTAATATTACACTTCCCGGTACCCAAAACACCCACACAGGTACATAGCTTTATTGGTTGTACTCGTTACTACAGGTGCTTTATAGAAAATTTTGCTAAATAATCACACCCACTGTTTCAATTGCTAACAAAAGATGCAGAATTTTTGTGGGTTGAAGATTGTGAGATAGAAGCTTTCACGAAAATTAAGGGGTTCGTATGCACGGCTCCAATCCTCTGAGGACCTAATTGGGCATTACCATTTCACATAAATACTGATGCTTCTCAGACAACAATAGGGGTTGTTTTAGGACAGCAAGTAGACAAAATACCGTATGAAATTTACTATGTCAGCAAGAACTTAAGTCCTGCTAAATTAAATTATACGGTGACAGAAAAGGAATTCCTGGCTGTCATCTATGCTGTCCATAAGTTTCAACACTACATCACCGGGTATTCTACTATTGTCCATACTTATCACGCAATAATTAGGTATTTTATGAATAAACTTATTGCTCCTGGCCGTATTACAAGATGGTTGCTATTGCTTCAAGAATTTGACATTACAATAGTATATGAGCCAAGAAAAGATACTGTAGTAGTTGATTTCCTATCTAGAATGGATAAAATTGATGAATGCACACCTATATAAGATATTTTTCCCAATGAACATCTTTTTGCAATGTCTACTAAACCTCCGTGGTATGCAGATATTGCTAACTATCTTGCTACAGGGAAAGTGCCTCCTCATTTTTCATATAGGGAACAATGAAAGATTATTCATCATAGTGCCCGATATTCTTGGATGGCAGGGTACCTTTTTCATACAGGAGCAGAAAATAATATTTAGCGTTGTGTGCTTTAGGATGATATTTATGAGGTATTGAAAGTTGCCCATGATGGCCCTTGTGGAGGGAATTTTGCGGACAAAAGAACAGGCCATAAGGTGCTACAAATGGGATATTTTTGGCCTTCCATTTTTCGTGATTCTCAGAATTATGTTAGGAGGTGTGATAGTTGCCAATGTTTGGGGAAGCCTGGTCGAGCTGATGAAATGCCTTTAAAGGCATAGGTAGTCCTCGAGCCTTTTGAGAAATGGGCTATTGACTTTTCTAGAGCATTTAACCCACTCTCCCAGCAAAAATTCCACATCTTGGTCTGTATTGATTACGTGAATAAGTGGGTGGAAGCCAAAGCTGTTACGAAAGCAACAGAGCAAGTGGCCTCATATTTTATATTTGAAGAAATTTTTTCTCATTACGGTACTCCAAGAGAGATTGTTTTAGATGGAGGAGCACAATTCACATCACACAAGATAGCAAAGCTCATGCAGAAATATGGAGTCGAGCACAGAGTGACATTTGTATAACACCCCCAGGAAAATGGACACGTAGAAAGCACAAACAAAACATTAGAGAATATTTTGACAAAAACTGTGGCATACCATCATCTGGATTGGGCTCAAAAGCTCCCGAAAGCTCTCTAGGCGTACAGAACAACATGGAAAAATACAAATAGGTTTTTAGCATTTGAGCTGGTTTATGGGAAGTCCCCATTATTTCAAATAGAATTCGAAATTAGTACGCTCAGAACAACTCTTGAAGTTGGTTTGGATCTATCAGATGCCCAGAAACACCGACTGGACCAGCTCAATGAACTAGATCAAATTCGTTCAATGGTTATCCTGAGAACTACTGCTATTCAATAATAGAGAATGAAATGGCATAATAAATTTATTAAAAATAATGTGTTTCAAAGTGAAGATTGGGCACTACTATATGACTCTCATTTTAAGGATTTTTAGGGGAAGCTTTGCACTCATTGGATGGGACCTTACAAGGTGGATGCTGTATTTGATAATGGAATAGTCACGTTAGTCACAATTGATGATACACATGCTTCATTTATAGTCAATGGGAATCGCCTGAGACTATACCACCGCCTGACCTCTAAGGATGATTTTATTAAACAACTCTCTGAGAAATCTGGTTTGAAGGTCATTAGCACAGAGAATCCTTCCTCTGCACCCTTGTTGTAAATATATATATATATATATATATATATACATATATATATATATATATATATATATATATATATATATATATATATATATATATATATATATATATATATATATATATATATATATATATATATAAGAATAGAGAATTATATTGTTTACCTTATTGTCTTTTTGCAAGAGTTACTACTAAGGAGTAAAAAATCAAGGATTTTTTTTTGCAAAGTATGAGTTGCTACTACACATGGTGCTGTTACTCCAATGCTGCTACTCGCACTGCTGTTACTCCGATGCTACTACTCGATGCTACTACACCGGATGCTTCTACTCGCACTGCTGTTACTCCGATGTTGCTACTCGATGCTGCTACACCAGATGTTGCTACTCACACTGCTGCTACTCGATGCTGCTACATCGGATGCTGCTACTCACACTACTGTTACTCTGATGCTTCTACTCGCACTGTTGTTACTCTCGATGCTGTTACATCGGATGTTGTTACTCCGATGCTTCTACTCGATGCTATTAAACCAGATGCTATTACTCCGATGCTGCTACTCGATGTTGTTACACCAGATGTTGTTACTCCGAATGTCGGTACTCGTACTGCTGTTACTCTAATCCACATCATTACTGCGCCGTCATCCTACCAACCGTCACATCGTCCAGGTAGGCCATCAGGTATGCCTCCACATAACTTTTACCGATTTAATTAAATATCCCATGTGAAGATTTTAATTCCGCAGATGGAAAAAAATTAAGTTGCAGGGGGGTGCCATCATAGTCAAGGATGGCATAATAATAGCCTCATAAATCAGTATGAAAATCCATTCATGGTACACCTTACAATTCCCATTAATATGTGGTGTCATCATTAAATACGTATTGGGATCCGTAAGATGTCTCGGCCACCCTATATGAAACAATTATTATTTCTATTCACCACACTTACCATATTCTTTTATTATTTTTCTCGGTTTTCGATAGTTACCATCCATATTTACTGTTACCACCTTTCCATTTTTACCATGTTGTTTCTCTGAATTTGGTACCCACCACCTTGCCCAACGGTCTATTGTTACAGAGAGTGCAGCTACAAGTCTCCACAGTATGGGTGGGCTGGCTATGTGGCATGAGCCTGAAAACATAGCTTTAGTTCGCAGCAAACCAAAAGTATGGCAAATATTTGTTGACATGGGGTGGGATACCTACTTTAACCGATTGTAGGGGTTTGATGGAGGAATCACATTGGAATTCACACTCAATTTAAAGCAGAATTACTCACAGGTTATAGGTCTGGAAGTTCTTGTCACAGAAGAGGTAATCGTAGAGGTTAGCAGGATGAGACAACAGGGGCAACAATGGTTTTCTCAGAAAGTTTCTCTCCCGAAATTTCCCTAATTGTTCTTGCAGGTAGGAGAAAGTGTCATTCAAATGGGCAGAGGATACGATCGCCTAACTGTACCATATCCTTGGAACGAAGTTGCAGGTTTCGTAATAAAATACATAACCTGTGAGGGCCGAGCCACAACTCTGTTCAAGTATCATTTTAAAATTTTAACGCACCTTCGATTTCCATAGGCTCAGGTACATGTCTTGAACATGCCCTTCTTCCTATTGAAACAACTACAACATATGGCTCAGGGTGCTCGACATTCACGCCGAATGCCGACAGTGCTTTTCAATCACTGTTTGGTGCGATTATTGGTCATGCATGCAATAAACAGGCTTCGGGTCTCCTGGGCAGAATTTTTTGGGTCCTCAGAAGAAGAAGTAGTAGCCATGATTGCTGCTAGAGAAGAGGAACCAGCCTCTTTGGCTGTTGTGGTAGAAGAAGAACATTCAGAAGGAATTGATCAAGAGGAACCTGAGGAAATGGAAATGGAAGTTGATCAAGAGGAACCCGAGGGAGAAGAGATGATGGTTGATCAGGAGGAACCTGAAGAGACGAGAATGGAGGAGGTAATTGGCAATACAGATGAGGCTTCCCCACAAGAACTAGCCTCGCTTAAAAATATCGCAGAAGAAGAGACGAGAATGGAGGAGGTAATTGGCAGCACAGCTGAGGCTGTCACACAAGAACCAGCTTCGCTTGAAGAGCCCACGGAGGAAGAAATTATGAACATCATGCAAGAAGTCAATACTGTTATACATTCATTGAATTTTATCAATGAAGAACAAAGGAGTGAAATTGTGGATAGAAAAGTGGCAAGTGATGTTGTTTTCCAAGAAACAGCATCACCTTCCCAAACAGATATGGATGTTGATACATGTAGGGGTACTACACAAGAACCACCCCTAATACGGCTAACATAGGAGGATTCAACCTGAAAAATTGACGTTGTTCCTCAAGAACTGGTACCAACTATGGAAAAAGAGCCAATTCATGAGGAACAGGAAGGTAGAGAAGAAATGAACCAGGAGGTCGATACTATCCCACAAGAACCAGTATCGATGCTAGAAGAAGAAATGGTGAACACAGAGTGAGAGGACAGAAGGGAAACAAGTTGCGGAATCGATGCTCCTCAACAAGAACCAGCATCGACCCTGGTTGAGGTAATAATGTGTGAAGTGTTTGTTCAAGCCAGAATTGAGGATGATAAGTTTTTCCCTCGCTCTCCGTTCCAGTCCATGATGCTTATTGGGGCGAGGGGATTTCACTTGCCCAAATGACTAATAGAGGAAGTATTCATTCCCATAGTGCTTAAATTTTTTGACATGGCCAAGATCGGCCTAGCCACTACCGAACTAGAATACTTAGAAGCTTTTGAAGAAGATAGAGTTCCTATGGAAACACCAGAACAAAGAGTGGTGAATGAAATTGTCGACTAGACAACAAAATTTCCTGAAGGAAACATAGAGGAATAAACCCCTAGAGATAGGGAGCCCAGCCATAAGGGTTTGACAGGGGAATTCGATGAGAATACTGGCAACATTCTGCCACCTCCTGAGCTTGTCATACATTCAAAAACTGAGTTTATTGTTAAATAGGAGGGGGTTGAACAGTGTGAGAAAATAAGGTTACCTCTCAAGAAGAAGTATCAGTTGCATTTGAGTGAAACTATGAGACTAAAAATGGAGGTTAAAGATTTGAAAAGGAAAGTTTCCCAGCTGGAAAGTAAGGTAAAAATCTACAAATGGAGGGAAATAAAGCCAAAAATTGAGATCTCCACTGCAGCTACCCAGACTGGTCCGATTGAAGAATTGTTTGAAGGTCGAGAATTTGTATTGGCCGCTGAGATCTAGAAGTGGCAGTCTGCTGTGAGCGACCATAACAAGGAAACATCTATGGTTTGAGAATAGGCTGCCAGAGTCATCATAGGGTACATGGATCAATTATATGAGGCATGACTGAAGCAGGCCAAATAGAAAGCCAGAATAGAGGAATTGGAAGAACAAGTGCAGTTGCTGAGGATAGATAAGGAGGAGATGTTCTCCCTGGCACAATAGGTAATGGCTTGCAGACCTCCTTCACATAGCTATTCCTTATTCCTTCACGAAAAATTTATTTTCTTTTTTCTTGAAAGTATATATAAGGAGATTTGGTATGAAATTGACGTCCCCATTCAATTTCTCCATATTTTAAAAATTCATGATATCATAGGAAAACACTTAATGTGCGAGCTATACATGCATGGGTATTACTTAAGGCATGATCAGTCCTTTAACCCTGTTCCATTCGTTGGGGAAATCCATTTAAGAGCTTTCACCTCTTACACCGTCAATCAGATTAAGTGGAGAAAGGCCTGGGATACATTTGAATAAAATCAAGTTGGAAGGCCATTAATCATGAGAAGAGAGCACGGCTAGTACTCAAAAATTTATAACAAGAATTATACATTTCTATAGATTGAGGGCCATAAAGAACACATGTTGGCAACCCAGAAATGGTGCGCTGACCTATGTGTCGGCCAGATTACGATGTTTCGCAAGGAAGCACTAGACAGTTGTCAAAAAAGGTGGATGTTGTCATCCTCAGCCATCACAGAAAGAGAACCATTTGGGGCACCCAACTTTGCATGGGCTTTAAAGAGAATGCCACGTTTCGTGGCATGCATTCATACCTGTGGGGTTAGATGGATGGGCTTAAGGTTTCAATTTCCCCTTCTCTGGTTGCTAGTCGAGCGATATACTCCTGCATATAACGTTGATCTAGAATGATGGAAGGATGATTTTTTGACAGAAGTATATAAGCCACCAGGAAAAAAAATGGCCACTGAATATGACCTTACATAGCTTCAGGCCGATCACAGTCGGTCCAATCTAGATCTGAGGAGAGGACAAGCTGCATGAGGACATGTAGATAGACCAGTTGGGGGGAGATGTTGGGTACCAGATTTCTATACTTTCCTCTCCCATTTTACCCTATCTTTCTATCTCTTTGTGCCATTATTACTCTTAAACGTATGAGGTAAAACCATTTTCCTTATCTTTCATGGGATATTTTATTAATGAAGTATTCGTCATGGAGGTTTTACCATTTTCCATATTGACCCCGATATTTCTACAGGTTTGGATAAAAAAGTAGCATTACAGCCGTAAGACAAGGAACAACCTATCCTTGCTAGCGTTTTGCTCATTTGTTGTTACAACATAATGCACTTGTTTTTATCAGCACCATTCTAGGCCTTTTCATGGTTTCTTTCTAGGCAACTAGGTTGCCATTGTAACAAGATGTATTTTTGTAACTATGGATTTGTTGAGTGGAACCGGGGGTTTCAGGACACTTGTATAAATAAGCCCGCGGGCTGTGAATCAGGGTTAAGCCATTTTACATGCAGATCTTGTAACAAACCTCTTTTATCAGTAATTGAATGCACAACAAATTGTTGTTTCTTCTGTAGTTCGTGAGTTTACCGCAAGCCTAATCAGAGAGTTGGGCCCACTCTTCTGATCAGGTGCTGCGTCTTTCTTTCTTGCATTTTTTTATGATTTAGTGTGATTTCATTACTACTATTAAAGTTTACTTTTAATTTCTGTGAATGCCCTTTAAATTATGCAGTTTATTTAATTGTTGTTGCAGTGGTCAGTGTGTTATGAAGTTAAACCTGTGATCTACAACAGGTCATGTGCTTGTATCTGCATATACTTTGTCGTTAGTATTGAAATAACTAACGCCCTACTGTTGATAATTTTTGTTGAGAAAGGGTTAAATTTTGTTCATATCTAGACACCAACAATCCCTCCAATATCAGAGCTGTAGAAGAGGTGATTAAAAACAAAAATGCTGTCATTGCAACATTGAGGAAGCAACTAAAAATGCCAGCTACAGAGGACCCTTTGGCCAAATAAATTGAAGAGACAGAGTCCCAGAAATCAAACATGATGAATCTCATCATGGAGTAGAATGCTTAGCTAAGATAGATGGAATCATAGATGGAAAAGATGATAAAGGAAAAAGAGAAATATGCAAAAATTTCATTGGTTCCTTTTGAGGATGTATCCCTTACAGCCATTCCTATAGCCACACCTTCTACATAAAGCACAACAGATGGATTTGAACAACTCACCAAAGAAATGCAGAATTTGTCAATTTAGACAGAAGAGATAAAGAAGCTTCACGACCAAGTGAAAGCTCACATGCAGCTGAAGCCCAGAGAGAAGAGAAGTTAATAGAAAGGTTGGAGAATTCTGAGAGGGATTCATCTATAGGAAACACCTTGAGCCAAGTGAAAGAGATAATTTGGACAGATATCATTGAGTCCAATGAAATCTGGCCTTACATAGAGATCATATTTAAGAAGAAATAATTGATACAGAAAGCCAATGATACCATCAAAACTATCAAGGAAAACTTTGGAGACATGCCAACCACTTGCAACAACATTATCAAGTTCTTAAATTCCAAGAACAGGTATGAGCTAGATGAATTAGGGGTTGAAGACAGGACAAAGTCAATTTTGGAAGTAAAGAAGGTTCTTACAAAGAGAATTCTTATTGTATATTTGGAGGAAAAATTTCACATCTTAGAGATAGATGTAAACATATTTTTCAGTAGGATAGTTACTTTAACTTAGAAAGGTGTTCCTTCCCTATTACCAGAGAGGATTATGTCAAAAATCTGAATGAAATTTCCAGGGATGCAACTAAATTTTCAAATATCATAGGTACTATGACAAGGAAAGCATTTTTGGAGGCATTGGATCATGACCTTTTCATCCAGCATGAGATAAACCACGTTTCTCTGGTAAAATCAACCTTTTCCAAATATACAGAAGTGGATGAAATCTACAGGAAGGTCATCAATTTAACTATCCTAGATGAAGATTGATGGGATAAGTGAACTAAGTTCCAAGAGTAAAAATTTAAAAAGAACAATAATCTGCATCCAGCACATGGGGACAACACATTGACCAACTTTACAGCCAACACAGCCTACCAATAGGCTTACTCATCAATCGGTTCCTTGAAAGTGGTGCCAGAACGCCATATCACCCACATCGAGCCTATTTCTTGTCACTGTTATTGTTTATTATGAGATTTAGGATAATAATACACTGGCTATTGAGACGACATTTATTGTAATTAATTTTGTAAATTTTAGTATAAATACTTCATTTTTTGAAGTATTAGAGGTTGATTTCTGAAAATATTTTGCCTACTATGCATTTGTAAATTCCAAGTTTTGTTGAATCATCAATAATACAAAGACTTATTTTAGGATTCATGTGCTGTAATTACTGGTGAAGTGTTTCTACTGTTTCTGTGTTTTACACTATTATTTCCTTTCTCTGTTGATCAAAATTCTTAATTATAAAACATAAAGTGTGATGAATAGGACATGTTATTTAAAACACCTTATTCTGACTACTTTTACAATTTAAATATTTTCTACTTGAAGTCAGATTGAAAAATAGTTAAATGCTTTTTAGTCTCAATTGAAATTCACTTTTTTCCATATTCATTATTCATTTAAAAATCTTGAAGAATCCAGTAAATGAAACCTAGCTTGCCCTGTTACAACTCTTTTAAAAATCAATGCAAAATCCATTTTTATGTTTTGACTCTATTTCCCAATGGGAAAATAAAGAGTTAATCAACCAAATCAATAAAAATCAAACAGTTACCAAGTACAGTCATAAATTTCCTAATACCTATTCAAAACAAAGTTAAATCTTAAAGAGAGATCCCTCTCTGAAGCTGACAGGGCTAGATCCCAGCTTCCAAAGTGGTTTTGATGTAGCCCTATGTGTTTATTCTACCAATCTTAAAATTACAGAAAGATAACACCACTAAACAATATTTTGGAAGCCACTAGATTCCATAAGAACTTTATTAACTTGTATTTAATTTAATAGTAAATAAAATAAACCCTCAATGAAAAATTATTGATAAAAAATAGAGAATGTATGCAAAAAATGAGTAGTATAAAGTACTAATTTGTATTAAACATTTGTGAGTACAACTGTCTATAAAGCATGTTTCTATGAAAACCCTTGGTCAAACATTATTTTAAATGTTCACAATGTCAATGAATCATATGTAAAAATATTTTGACGCGCAAATATTTGTGATATGTATTGTATGATTATATTGTTTTCCATACATATAGATTCTTTCAAAGTGAAAAAAGAGGAGGAATCATTTCACCCGACCATTTTTACTAGTGAGACCCAATTTGCAAAAAAAGGTTTCAAACCTTCATGGATCATTTTGAGGCATCAAGTGATATGGGGGGGATAAAAATTTTCTTATTTTGTGCAACACATTTTCACACTATTCTACAAACAAATAAATTTCGAACAATGCAATATTCGTGTCAGTTAGAGCATGTATGCAGATGTTATGCCACTTAGAAGTTGACCTTCATGTTTTTAGGACCATAATTTGAGGGGATGACAAGTAAACCCCCATTATTTATGAAAAATTGGATAGCCACGTAATTATGATGTAGAAGACTCTAGAAAAGTATATATTTTAACTTTGGTTAATAGTTGAGGTAATTAAACCAAACCACTAATGGGCTATTGGGCTATGTTATAACCAAGACACTAGGAGGAAAATGGATTCCATTATTTCAAGTGAATTTGTTACATACCTGGGAAAAAATAGACAAGTGGGATAGGTGGTAGAGCACACATACATGGTTTGTGCATGGTAGCATCCCATAACCCAAATTCCATACTAGGCTTTGTACTCACAACCACATTTTCATTCATAGAAAGAGAGTGAAGTGGCCTCACCTTCTAGATAGGTTTTTATCCTGAAAGGGTTTATCAGTGCATATCTTGTGTCAAATCTGTGTGTGGTATTTTTTTACTTTCCATTCTCTATTTTCTGCATAAATTTCAATTGCATGCATGCATTATTAACAATAAACCTTTATATCCAGATATATAATAATATTGTAATAGTGTAGAATTTCATAATTTTAAATATAATATTATCAAATTAGTTTTGACGAGATTTCCAATGGAATATCGATAGTATTTTAAGGATCATATTGGTATAATAGTAGGTTTCTTTGGTTGCATTGTGGATATTTGAAGGGGATCTAGATCAGTTGGGCTAAAAGTCCTAAAACCCTAATCATGGCTGATGAATCTATGAATAACGTTTGCGGTCCTGCAGAGGAGAGGTTTTTGCAGCTAGAGCAACAATTCATTGATATAAGCCATAATGTAAATATCTTCATGATGTCCTTGAACAATAACCTTGGGATATTTGGAGAATATCGACATTCACATGTAGAGAAAAAAACAGAAGGGGATCAATAGATTGTGAAGATACAAAGAACCAGCCGAAGAAGGAACCTGGAAAAGATCAACCCATTTTGAGTGTCATGAATTAGTCACAAAACATGTTCAAAATGGAATAAAAGGTCGATATTAGGTTGTACCACAACGAGATTGATTATTCGAATTTGACTCACTAGTTGCAACAATTAGAAGTGTATTTCAGCGTCCTGCAAATTGAGGAAGAAAAAAATATTTCATTAGAGAATGTTTAAGGTCTAAAATGGGTCTCCTAAGAAAAATTAACAAACAAAATAAACTTTATAAGAACAAATAGGATTCAATATGACTATGTCAGACATGGGGTATGATTCACCATTTTGGGGTAAAAAAGTAAAAATATTAAAAAATAATAAAATAATAAAAACTTTTTTTCAACTTATCTCCCAAAGGTTTTACTCAAAATTCGATTGAGAGTAATCATTGGATGCAAAATTTAATTCCTCACCCAAGGATTACCCATGTTGTGCACTTTCGATGGACCCTACTACACAAAAAATGATAAATACATGAAAAAATGTGATTGCAATCATGTTTTTCATGTATTTATCATTTTTCGTGTAGTAGGGTCCATCGAAAGTACGAAACATGGGTACTCCTTGGATGAGGAATAAAATTATGCATCCAACAAGTGTTCCCACTCGAAATTTGAGTAAAGCTATAGGGAGATAAGTTGAAAATACAAGTTTAAAAAGTAGTTTTTTCCTTTTTTCCCTATAAAATTTGATGATGTAATATAATATTATTTTATTATTTACACTATTATAATCAAGGAAAATTTTTACCAAAAACCCCCACATCCCCACATAGTCAACCTTCACTCTTCTTCAGTGACTATGAGGTTTAACACACCATAGGTGAGTCTCTTGAAAACTTTTAAGAACCTATTGGAGAAGAAGAAGAACTTGTTTCACCTCAGGAACCTGCTTCACCAATTCAAGCCATGGATGAGACTGGGACCTAAGGAGTCTTTCCCATTAGAGAAGAATATGGGGAAATTAGGATGAAGAACATCAATCCCTCAGCCCTTCCACATTCCCATGGACTTACCTCTAAAGATCTTGACACCTTCATGTTCGAATTTTTTGTTGTCTACAGGACCTATGACTATGCCTCAGATGACCAAAAGTTGAAACTATTCCCATCCACCCTCAAAGATGCATCCTTGCGCTAGTTCATGGGCTTTTATAGGAACAAAATCATTAGCTGGGCACAAATGAAAGAGTCCTTTAAAAATATATACATGGACTACTGTAGATTCAACGAAAATAAGGAGGAAATATTTAGGATGACTGTAGGACCTGATGAATCCCTAGAGGATTATGAAGAAATATTCCAGCTAAACTACAAAATCGCCAACTTCACCCTTGATCCCGGATCACTTAACCTGGTAATTATCCGAGGGATCATGGAGGAGGTGATAGAAACCATTAATATGCTATTAGGAGGAGATATATACCATCTTCCTTATGAGGACATAAAAAATAACTGTAGGAATCACTCTACGGCAGCTAGGAAGAAAGGGAGAGCTAGCTAAAGCATGACCAACACCCCTTCCTATTCCACCTCCATCAAGCATGATATTGGAAATATGTTGGAGGTCTTTAAAATTGGTATGCTGCACACCTTTTATTTGCAAATGGACAAATTACAGATGAAGAGGAATCAAGAGGAAGCAGAAAGGGCCTTTCCTATTGTTGAAGAGGTAAATCCCCTCTGCGGACAGAGGCGATCCCTACTAGCCCAGAACAGGTCTAGCAACAATCATCAAATGCTACAATGCAAGTTCCTAATTGCGAATAAACAGACCAACGATGGAGGCCTACCTGGAGTCCAGTGCTATGATTCGTAGAAGAGAGAGCGTTCCCGTTCCTCAGCCTCGACAGATCACGATCCCCACGATCTCCGTGAATGGACACCTGCACATGCAAGAAACAACACGAATACAAGCATAAAATCTAGAATACACAACTATATATCAGTCAGAAAGGATATAAATCGTCATTATCATAAGTGAAAAACAGATTGGAACCATAACCAGTAGTCATTCATTAATAAGCAATCGAAAGAAAGTACAACTAATGTTCTGATGCTGAGGTCTCCTTCGGAGGGGTCTCCAGTCGTACACGTCTCACAAAGCCTGCTAGGGATGGGACAAGCCTCTCTTAGAGTCTCTCGACGATAGTCTCCTTGCTTGAGTTTGGCCTTAAGGGAAGAATGAGAACTTGGAGATTCAAGACTTAGGCACTTCCAGACTAGCTTGCAATGGCAATGGGCAAGCTTTTATAGAGGGAGGAAGGGGAGTTGGGATCCCAATAATTGTGGGATTGGCCCTATCATCAAGGATGCTTCCATGAGAGGTGGCAAACCACTTCCTCTCTATGGAAATCCGTAGCCAAACCTTCCAACTCAAGATAGAAATCAGTCCAGGAATTTGTTAGGTTGAAACTTCCGCCTTCTTATTTTAAAAAAAACTCCTTAAATTGGCTAGTGCGACTACGAATCTGGGACAGAGTGCCAGTTGGCGCAGCCTCTTTGTATGATTTTCGTCATTGGCGCGAGTGATGAATTGGCTACTCGCGCCAATGCAAAAAGGGATGTTTTTATGGTTTTTTGCAAGGAGATGTCTTTAGGGAAATTGAAGCTCATGTTTAGAGGAATGCAATGATAATGGTTTCAACGCATGACATTGCTCACAGGTCATAGAATGGGCCCTCCAATGTGTGGGACGGGGAAAGGTAGGGACGGTGACAAATTACTATGTAACAGATGCCCCCTAAAGCATGAGGCCCGAGAGAGAGAGAGGGGTGAAATTCTTTACGAGAACGTGTCCAACTGAAGCTCTGCCAGCGGAAAATCTGCGTGTAGAAATACAACTGATATCTCAAGTACATGATGTATATGTGGTATGGACGCAGCCATCCAAAACATAGTACACAATAATACAAATCCAAGGTATGGTCGCAGCGATCCAGTGAGGATCAATAAATAGACTCAGGTATGGTCGCAGCCATCCAGTCATGTAAATAATAATCCACAAAATCACAGCCTGGATTACAACAGACAAAATCCAGGATCTTGCGCTCCATCTCGACCCGAGAAAAGTACAAGTTCAAGCATGCGAATATTTGAGCTGAAGTCGAACATGCAAGAACATCGTCTGATTACCATCCAATGATGAAAGCTGTTAACAGACGCGAGAGGAACCACCAATAATGACAATGACCCTCAAGGTACTATAGGTACAATCTACGGCATGTGAATCAATGAGCTGGCGTCGAACACCTATAGAATCACTCGATCGGAGGCCAATGATGAAAACCTCACGTCGAATGCGACGAACCTGCCATTTAGGCATGTAGGCTCCAAGGTACCATCAGGGAGTCTCTAGATCAGCTTCCTAGATAATGAGCTGAAGTCGACAAGAAGTGACCTTGATCGAAGGTGGGCCATAACGTTTCCCACATCATCGACACGAGACAGAGGAACATGATGTTTTGTTATGAATCAGGATCGTATGAGAATCAGAGGAAGGTTGATATTTGCAGAGGTCAACTTATCTTGAACATACAATGGAAGAAATAGTGGTTTTGGCAGTATTTGACATCAACGGATCAGAGTTCATGGCGACGAGGCAATGAGAAAATGAGAGGTCAAAAGGGATTATCCAAACCCACGGCGGCAAAGTGAAGAACGATATGAGATGTCCCCAACCTGACACGAATGCAGACAAGTGCCATGTTCAAGAGCGACATACTGCCGACACGACAATGATGTTGGTTCCATTTTCCCCCACCATTTTCGTGAGTACCTCTTTATTTTTACACAAGCTTGAAGAGGATACCATATGCTTGTCATATAAGTCCATCCTAGTACATTTAACGAGCCCTAGGAAGGAACGACTCGAATAACGTCATTTCGACTAAATCTGATGTCATTAGGGTTTAACGAGTCTGACAAAGGAAGAGCTCGACATTTTTTCATATTTAGAGAGTTTGAAAAGACAACATAAAAGTAAACTCCAGCGGTCCCTTTTCGTAGATAGTTCCTCGGATCCGAAAAGGTAGAAAACAATATCTGAGAAAACCTCCTAGTCGCGATAGGCTAGGGTATTCCTTTTTCGCAAATAATCCATCCCAGCCTGAAAAAGGGGTAAATGTCATTCCGCAGCCACTTTAACAAGATCGAAACGACAAGGGCCTCGAAAATCTTTTCATGTTTAGAGAGTCAGAAAAGAGCTGAAAGATGACTCCAAAGTGACTTTTTCGTGTTTTTACCGAGTCCGAAAAAGTATAAAATACAACTCGTTTCGCCGTTTACGTTGCATAAAAACCTGTTACTGAGTGCAGAGCAACATTCATCCATTTACTGTGCAAGCTTCTGGCAATGATTATGACCGATCCGGGCCACCATTCAGAGTTCTGTCAGTTCCAGGTACAAGGCGCTTCCTCATACTTCATTTCAGTCGATTTTTTAATAGTTTTCCATCATGCAATAGACTTTTGTGGCTACTTTTTGAATTTTTAGGGCTCCGCTCATTGGCGCAGGTATTGGGCACGGACCCGCACCAATGGGATTTTATATGCAAAAGGCTCATGCCAACTAGCGCAACTGTTTCTAAAACAGCTGCGCCAGAGGCCGAACCCAATTTTCCGCCTTAAAATTCAACATTTTAATCAATTTGAATGGAGTTTGAAGCTCAACAGAGATATAATTAAAGGTTGTGACCATGTTGATGCAGCAAACTGAGCAGAATGGTGATTGAGTGGAAAGAAAGAGAGCATGGAGAAGAGGACGAAATGGCCATGGGAAATGAGGCCTGTATGAATGCCCTCAGAAACTGCGGGCTCAAGAAATTCTTCCTGACACCTTGTTTGCGTGCTCAACCTGAGCTGCTTCAGTACCTGGTGAGAATTTTGGATGAACAAGAACAAGTATTCAAGCTACGAGACTAGGTGTTGGAACTGGACATTTCTGATGTGTACTTCATAACCGGACTGTCGCGTAGAGGTCCGATACCCATACTGACAGGGAGCAGACCGTCAGGTGAAACAATGGAGGAAGTGATGGCACGAGTGTGCCCACGGGCACAAATGGGATCAGAGAGTAAAAAGGTGGATATCCAAATTATTCTCGATCTGGCACTACGAGTAGTACTGCATACCATCACGCAGGCTGCGGGATCGCAGGCACCGCACGAAGCGACGAAAGCCCAACTCTTACTGGCTTCAGAGTGTATGAGTCCCATATTCTTTAACTGGGCCACAGTAGTAACGATCAACATCAAGAGACAGCTGAAGAGATGCAAACAAGCCAAGCTGAAGTAGTTTGTCTATGGGTCCATCTTGGTATCGTTCATTCTGGAACGATTACCAATATTCCAGGGCCAAGGGGCTGTTGTAGCAGAGCCGATACCACAAGAGCCGAGAATGGCTCGCTGGGCAGCACTAATGCCCAGAGCATGAGGAGGCCAGCAGATGTCCTGGAGGCCAGAGTTTTTTGGGTGGTTACGGTGCCAATTGATTGTAGTTGAGGACTGGCCTTATGCCGAGACAGACTTTACTGGAGACCCAGATCTCCCCCTACCGGAGGGAGAGGATTGGGATGAAGAGCTGGGTATGATCTATTTTTATTTTGATTTTTGTGTTTTATGATTTTTTTTTAATACATGTCTGTTCTGATAGCAGTTACATGTGTATGAAGATGTTGGCCCAAAGAGACTAGTCGGGATTTCTCCTATCGCACGGAGAACTCAGCTTGCAGTCGATCCTCATGAGGAGTGTGCGGAAGGAGGAGAGTTGGTTCAGAACCTTGAGGGGATTGCCTGAGGGGTTCCGGACTACTCCCGGCTGGCAGATGTACCGTTAGCATATCAGATACATATGGTGGGAGTGCTTAGTCGCCTCCACCGTCTACTGAGACGCCTAGTGTGTGCGGTGACTTGTTATCATGAGCACCATGCAGACTAGCCTCCTAGGGTTTTATTTCATGCATATTTTTGAGAGACGTGTCATCCCCAGATGTAATAAGACGAACATGTATATTTTTTGATCTTATGTGACACGTGCTATGTAAAAATTTTGATATCTATCTATATACATATCTATTTCTGGATGGATTTTCCTTTCACATATGATGATGTTCTTATAAATTGTGCAAATGTCTGTCTAAAACCATGTTAGCTACTACATCTGTTAGTGTATTCATGTACCTGGGTATATGTTGATATGTAATATAGTCAAAATTTCTCTCCAGTAAATGAACACGCAGATACAGACGTAAAATGTGTGGATTTCTTACTGAATAGTGACCATTGAGTTGTGATACTACGAGTTGTGAGTCTAAATATACAAGAAATTCATGGATACCAAGGTTTACAGCCTCAGTTAATAATTCTAACACAGCACTATATTCCGTGACATTATTTGTAGCACGTCCCAGACACACACCTTACAGGTTCACCAACTCACCAGCAGGATCATAGATTACCCAGGCTGCCGAAGACAGATTCCTGGTACTGCGGGAGGCACCATCCGCGAACCCAACAAACAGATTGATGGACATCTGCACAATCAGGGAGACTCGATCAATAGAAATATGTTTACATTGCACACCACACCACACATGCACACAAATTAATAAACACACCTATGTACACACACCACACAAAAAATGACTTTAAGCGTAGTATTTTTCAGGTATAGCCCATTTCTGGGCTGCGCCAGCGGAACTCCTTCATAATCTATAAGCTCATAGGCCTCATTCTTTAATACCCATTTAACTATATAGGGCCCATGCCACATGGGTCGGAACTTCCCCGCCCCAAGATTATCGTGTGCTTGATCATACAAGAGGACAAGGTCCCCTTCAACGAAGGAACGTGGTGAAACAGATTGATCGAAATGTGCTTTGACCCGCTTTTTTTTTGCCTCAATCACTAAGGCAGCTAAGCGGCGGGTTTCATCTAACCATTCCAGATACAGGAGACGCTCTTCTTTAGTGGAAGTGTTGGGTAGATGTTCTACAGCTAATTTCAAAGAAGGAATCTCGCATTCAACCGGAAGAGTGGCTTCCAGACCATACACCAGTTGAAATGGTGTAAATTCAGTTGCACTCTTAGCAGACGTTCGGTAAGCCCAAAGAGATGAGAACAGTTGGAGGTGCCAATTTGATTTATGAATCCCAACTGTTTGTTGAAGCATGGTGACCAGAACCTTTTTCACTGCTTCAACCTGGCCATTTTCCTGAGGGTAATATGGCGTTGAGCTATCGTGACGTAAGCCCAACTTTGAAGTCATCTCGGCCATCATATAATCTCAGAAATGAGTACCGTGATCAGTAACGATGGCCTAAGGAACCCCGAAACACGCGATGATGTGGTTGAAGATGAATTGAGCAGCTATTTTACCGTCGGCCGCAAGTGTAGGCATCGCTTCGGCCCACTTGGTGAAGTAGTCGATAGCTACGATTATATATGCATGCCCCTCGGCCGAATGAGGGTTACACGTTATAAAATCCATGCCCCATTTCACAAACAGGCCAACGATAACAACAGGATGCAAAGGAAGAGGTGGCGCGCGCATCTTGCGTTGAAACACCTGGCACGCGTGACATTTTCGAACTGCTATAATACAGTCTTTGAATATTGACGGCCATAAGTATCCTGCTCGCAAAATATTTTGAGCAGTAGCATATCCGGACACATGCCCACCACAGGCGCCATTGTGGCGGTCATTGAGGGCCTTTTCAGCCTCTTCCAAGGTAAGGCACCGACGGAGCACCGAATCTACTCCAACACAGTATAAGGTATCTCCTACGATACTGTAGGGTTGAGACTGATGCCGAATTCGACGTCAGGCATCTTTAGTCAACTCAGGCCGAAATGTGGAGGTCTGAAGATATATAATGATATCGCCATACCAAGGGTCACGAGTACTGATGAGGAAAAGAGTTTCGTTTGGTATATGGTCTTCAGAGTGTGAAGGAGCGGAGTCTGTAGGGAGAGAGCATATAAGATCTGCAAAAACCAATGATTTAGTTGACTTAGCGGTGGTGAACTCTAATTCAAAATCCTGCAGGATAACGATCCATTTGGAGTACTTGCCCCCTAGTAATTTTCGAGAGAGAATATACGTCATGGGGTTACACTCTGAAACCACGGTAATCGTGCGCAGCAGGATGTAATGGCGAAAGCGCTGAACAGCGTGTACGGCGGCAAAAGCCAACCTCTCGACGTGAGCATAACGTGTTTCCTTGTCGAGGAGGTTCCGTGACAAATAATAAACAACATGTTCATTACCTTCATCGTCATCCTACACCATAACCATAGCAATGGTGCTAAACTCGGTGGCAAGATACAAAGTGAAATCGCGACGATAATCAGGAGGACGAAGCAAAGGAGCATCAACAAGTAACGTCTTCAGCTTCTCAAAGGATTGTTGAGCAATTTTGTCCCAATGGAAAGGAACATTCTACTTTAATAGGCGTGTGAATCCTTTAGCCACCTCTGCATAGTTCGGGATAAAGCGTCAAAGGAAGTTCGTCTTTCCCTGCAGACTTTGCAACTGATATAGTGAGGAGGGTGATGGGAGGTTGATGATAGCCTCGAATTTTAAAGGGTCAAGGCGAATTCCGTCTTTGAAGACTATGAATCCCAACAGACGGCCAGAATCCACGTAGAAGACACATTTATGAGGATTAAGCCTAATATTGTAGCGCCTACAGCGAAGGAAGATTTGGCGGAGGTGTTCAGGGTGGTCCTCTCGCTTAGCTGAATGAGCTAGCAAGTCGTCTAGATAAGGCTAAACGATATGGTGAATTTCATGGAAAGCATAATACATCGCTCACTGGAAAGTGGCTCCAGCGTTCTTCAAGCCGAACGAGATTTTTTTATACACGAAAGTACCCCACGGACAGATGAAAGTAGTCTTGTGTTGATCCTCAGGTGCAATATTGATTTGATTATACCCCGAGAAACCGTCCATTAAGGAATAAATCTCACTTCCGGCACATTCGTCAATGATCTGGTCTATGAACGGAGTGGGATAGTTATCTTTTGGACAGGCGTGATTGATGTCGCGGTAATCAACATAGACCCTAATAGTACCCTACTTTTTATCAAAAGAAACAATGTTAGAAACCCATTCTGTGAGGGGGATGGGATAAATAAAGCCCGTGTTCAGAAGTTTTTCAACTTCTGCCTTAATTGCAGCGGCTTTCCGAGGATGCATGGGGCGTAAGCGTTGGCGCATGGGCTTCTCACCCGGATAGGTTGGAATCTCATGCACTATGATACTGGGATCAATCCCCGGCATTTCCTCGTAGGAACAGGCGAACACATCTCTGAATTCTTTAAAAAGATCAGTATAGACTTGAATCTCATCCGGAGAACAAGTCACTCCCACGTGTATATTCTCAATGATCCCCGGTTTAACGGAGATGTTGATCGGGATGGTTTGAGTAATATTACTCAGGTTTCCCTCTGAAAAAACCTCGTGCGTCAAGATAGGTGCTTGAAGAGGAGGGGTAGGAACCTGAGATGCATAACACTCTAGACAATCGGTCATTGCCCCAAAGCTAGGCATAAAAGAGGAGCGATGATGCCCATCGCCCCAAGGCAGCTCCTCGAGAGACATAGTTTCAATGATGGCTTCATCAGAAGGAAAAGTCTCTTTGAGAGGATCAGGTGAATCGGCCTGACCAAGCCAGGGGGATTGAGAATATATGTCTAGAGACATGCTCAAAGGAGCATGCTGAGGAGGTGGAGGATCAGATGTGGCAACAATTTCATGGTAGCTGATCTCTATTGGAGTCAAGGGCATTGATTCTCCAAACTCAAACACCTGCTCAGGCGTAGGAATAAGCTAGGGGTCATCAGACCTGGAAATCATGTTAACTTGAGCAGTGTGCGGTGGTGGTGCGGGAAAGATACCCATGAGGACGGGGTCTTTGAAGAGTCCGGGTCCTACACTGTCAGGGGGATTCGGAATCTGATCCACGTATGGTACGTTGTTCTCGGAGGTGGAGGTGAAGAAGGAAAACTGATCCACCATGACGATTTTTCCTTCGTGAGGGAACTTAAGAAGTCGAAAGACGGTGGATGGCATGCATAGCATGGCATGGGTACAGCTGCGGCCAAGAAGTATATTGTAGTTGAGCCTGGTGTCAACTACTTCTACTTCCACGTTGACAGTCTTCCCCTGTAACGTGCTCACTAAAATCTCGAGAAAACCCAGGGGTTTGGATTCCCAACCATCAAATGCCTCGAGGGAATTGGGAGAGGATGAAAGGGCCGGAGGGCCAATGGCCTTCCAGAAAGCAGATGACATGACGCAGGTAGAGGTACCTTCATCCACAATGGCCCTATGGATGTTCATACCATTGATCCCGACTTGAATAACAAGAGCAATCTGATGTGGAAGTCGGGGGGTGAAATTCTCTAAATCGAAGGTGAGAAGACTCGAATCGGCGGGATCAATGCCACCGATTGCAGACAATAAAGCCTTCCGTTGCGAAGGAAAACTTTGAAGAACTTCTAGTGCAAACATAGCAGAAGGCGCTTATGCTAAATCCTCAACAATGTTGTAGTGCTGAGTGACACGGGCATTCAGATTATAAGAAGATCTTCGTAAGACACCTTTAGAAGGTGGCTTCACAATGGGTTCAGGAGTATGCTTCTCGATTTCCAATGAACTGGAGACAGGTGGGGGAGGCGGTCCATCCGCAACTACCTTCCTGGGTGCCTGTCGTGTTTCATTGTAATCCTTCGAACACGTAGCGATAGAGATAGGTGTGGCACCATTCATCATAAAAACTTGGGACCCAAATGGTGCAGAGGGTGACGGTTGTTCAACCATCTCGGTCTGCTGAGATGGGAATGGCTCTTTTAGAACTGCCAGAGTCCCCTTAGAGCCTTTGATAAGTTGACTAACTTCGGATCACCGTTGACAATCCTTAGTATAATGGTCTCCTTCACAAATGAGGCAAGGGTACTTCGGTTTACGTTGAGAACCATCCTCATTACGAGATTTGGATTCTGGCTTTGGGGCGTCGGATTTGGATTTTCCTTTTCCCTTCTTTTTTCCGTTGGAAGTTTTCTCCATAGGATTGGCGTCAACGCCATTCACCTCCGTGGTTTTTCCAGAATCGGACGGGGCGGGATTAGCAGGAGTATTGTTGGAAGAATTAGGCTTCTGCTTCCCATTCGAAGATTTCTTCGAATTCTGAGACATGGAATCAATGACACCATCCACTGTAGGGGTAGGTGGAGCCTTAGAGGTTCTGGACTGTGGAGAATCAGGAAAGATATCATAAAGCGTGCTGGACTGAGAATATACAAGATCCAGATATTGGGCACGTGCAATGGCTTGTTCTTCCGTCACACACGCTTCCATCGCAATATCTTGGGCGATTTTATTCACAAAGGAGGTAGTGAACCAGTGAGTTAGTATATGATCAGGTATATGAAACTTGATCAGTCTACGACGGCGCTGCCACTCATGAATGTGATCAGAAATGTGAGTGGCTTTATCCTTCTTCAGAGAAGTCAGGAGGTGCGTTAGAAAAGCCATGGCTGAGGAATTGAAATCTTGGAAGATGCCACGAGATAATTATATGTACCACTTAGCAGCAGCTCCAGTCAAAGTGTGTTGGAAGAGGCACAAATGAATTTAATCATCGACCCAAGAGTTGGACGAACACAACAGATGATACGTCATCACATGTGCTTGGGGGTCCTCTCCAGCTTTACCCTCAAACTTGGGGCAATCACCTGGTATCTTGGTAGGAACCGGAGGCCAATACGGATTATGCAAAATCAGATCATTGGGCAGTTTTGAAACATTCGGCAACTCCAAGGTGGCTAGGAAGGAAAATGGTGGGTTAACCGTCATGCTAGGCCCGGGATGAGGTCTGGTACCTGTACTCCACAATGGTTGTGAATATCCTTGCCCCCATGGGTTCTGTCCCATAGGATTCTGACCGTAGGGGGCGTAGGTTGTGTAACCAGACTGATTTGGATGCTGGTAACCAGTGTGTGGGGCTTGATAACCAGAGTATGGACCCTGGTTAGGAGTCGGCCCTGTATAAGCAGCATTTGGATTCGGCTGCTGAGTATAGGTAAAACAGGGTGGAGGAGGATAATACTGAGAGCCTCGGGGCTGATTATAATTCGGTTGAGATTGACCATGAGGATAATAACCGCCCTGAGGATGAGTCGGCTGCTGAAAAGTGGAACCCTACGGAGCTTGATAATTAGGGCGCAGCTGTTGATTTGGCTGCGGCGTTGAATGAATCGGCTGCTGGGCAGGGTTAATGGAATGAGCGGGTTGCCCTGAGTGAACAGGTTGACCCGATGGAGAAGGAAAATGTTGAAGAGGTAAATCCCCTCTGCGGACAGAGGCGATCCCTACTAGCCCAGAACGGGTCTAGCAACAATCATCAAATGCTACAGCGCAAGTTCCTAATTGCGAATAAACAGACCAACGATGGAGGCCTACCTGGAGTCCAGTGCTATGATTCGTAGAAGAGACAGCGTTCTCGTTCCTCAGCTTCGGCAGATCACGATCCCCATGATCTCCGTGAATGGACACCTGCACATGCAAGAAACAACATGAATACAAGCATAAAATCCAGAATACGCAACTATATATCAGTCAGAAAGGATATAACTCATCATTATCATAAGTGAAAAATAGAGTGGAACCATAACCAGTAGTCATTCATTAATAAGCAATCGAAAGAGAGTACAACCAATGTTCTGACGCTGAGGTCTCCTTCGGAAGGGTCTCCAGTCGTTCACGTCTCGCAAAGCCTGCCAGGGATAGGACAAGCCTCTCTTAGAGTCTCTCAACGATAGTCTCCTTGCTTGAGTCGGCCTTAAGGGAAGAATGAGGGCTCTTGCAGCATGAAGGCTCTTGGGAATTTGGAGATTCAAAGCTTAGGCACTTCAAGACTAGCTTGCAATGGCAATGGGCAAGCTTTTATAGAAGAAGGAAGGGGAGTTGGGATCCCTATAATTGTGAGATTGGCCCTATCTTCAAGGAAGCTTCCATGAGAGGTGGCAAACCACTTCCCTTCCATGGAACTCCCGGAGCCAAACCTCCCAACTCAAGATAGATAGTAGTTTCCGAGTCTGTTGAAACAAAACTTCTGCCATTCTTATTTTAAAAACACTCCTTGAATTGGCTGGCGCGACTGCAACTCTGGGATAGAGCGCCAGTTGGCACGGCCTCTTTGTAGGATTTTCCTCATTGGCGCGAGTGATGAACTGGATACCCGCGCCAATGCAAAAAGGGATGTTTTTATGGTTTTTTGCAAGGAGATGTCTTCAGGGCAATTGAAGCTCATGTTTAGAGGAATGCAATGATAATGGTTTCAAGGCATGAAATTGCTCACAGGTCACAGAATGGGCCCTCCAATGTGCGGGACGGGGAAAGGTAGGGACGGTGACAAATTACTGTGTAACAGATGCCCCCTAAAGCATGAGGCCCGAGAGAGAGAGAGGGGTGAAATGCTTTACGAGAACGTGTCCAACTGAAACTCCGCCGACGGAAAACCTGCGTGGAGAAATACAACTGATATCTCAAGTACATGATGTATATGTGGTATGGACGCAGCCATCCAAAACAGAGTACACAATAATCCAGATCCAAGGTATGGTCGCAGCCATCCAGTGAGGATCGATAAATAGACTCAGGTATGGTCGCAGCCATCCAGTGAATAAGTCATGTAAATAATAATCCACAAAATCGCAGCCTGGATTACAACAGACACAATCCAGGGTCTTGCGCTCCATCTCGACCCAAACAAAGTACAAGTTCAAGCATGCAAATATGTGAGCTGAAGTCGAACATGCAAGAACATCGTCTGATTACCAGCCAATGATGAAAGCTGTTAACAGACGCGAGAGGAACCACCAATAATGACAATGGCCCTCAAGGTACTATAGGTACAATCTACGACGTGTGAATCAATGAGCTGGTGTCGAACACTCGTAGAATCACTCGATCGGAGGCCAATGATGAAAACCTCACGTCGAATGCGACGAACCTGCCATTGAGGCATGCAGGCTCCAAGGTACCATGAAAGAGTCTCTAGACCATCTTCCTGGATAATGAGCTGAAGTCGACAGGAAGTGACCTTGATCGAAGGTGGGCCATAACGTTTCCCACATGATCGACATGAGACAGAGGAACATAATGTTTTTGTGAATTAGGATCATATGAGAATCAGAGGAAGGTTGATACTTGCAGTGGTCAACTTCTCTTGAACATGTAAACGGCACGACAGTGGACTTGGCAGTATTTGACAACAACGGATCAAAGGTCATGGTGACGAGGCAATGAGAAGATGAGAGGTCAAAAGGGATTATCCAAACCCATGGAGGCAAAGTGAAGAACGAGATGAGATGTCCCCAACCCGACACGAATGCAGACAAGTGCCATGTTCAAGAGCGACATACTGCCGACGCGACAATGATGATGGTTCCATTCTTCCCAACCATTTCTGGCGAGTACCCCAATTATTTTTGATAACAAGCTTGAAGGGGATAGCATATGCTTGTAATATAAGTCCGCCCTTTGCGCGAATCCATCCTAGTACATTTAACGAGCCCTAGGAAGGAGGAACTCGGAGAACGTCATTTCGACTGAGCCCAATGTCATTAGGGTTTAACGAGTCTGACAAAGGAAGAACTCGACATATTTTCATATTTAGAGAGTTTGAAAAGACAGCAGAAAAGTAAACTCCAGTGGTTCCTTTTCGTAGATAGTTCCTCGGATCCGAAAAGGTAGAAAACAATATCCAAGAAAACCTCCTAGTCGCGATAGGCTAGGGTATTCCTTTTTCGTAAATAATCCATCCCAGCCCGAAAAAGGGGTAAATGTATACTGGGTAGATGTCGTTCCGCAGCCACTTTAACGAGACCGAAACGACAAGGGCCTCGGCAATATTTTCATGTTTAGAGAGTCAGAAAAGAGCTGAAAGATGACTCCAAAATGACTTTTTCGTGTTTTTACCGAGTCCAAAAAAGTATAAAATACTACTCGTTTCGCCGTTTGCGTTGCATAAAAACCTGTTGCTGCACAGAAAGGCAAGTGTAAAATCCATTTTCAACAAAACATACGAATTTTTAATGAAAAATGACTTTTTAAACTTAAAACAGAGCTCAAAAAGTTATAAATAAGTCTAAATGGTAAAAATAAAATTACTTTTACTTTTTACCTGAGTGCAGAAAAACATTGGTCCATTTACTGTGCAAGCTTCTGGCGGCGATTACGATCGATCCGGGCCACCATTCAGAGTTCCGTCAGTTCCAGGTACAAGGCGCTTCCTTATGCTTCATTTCAGTCCATTTTTTAATAGTTTTCCATCATGAAATAGACTTTTGTGGCTACTTTTTAAATTTTTAGGGCTCCGCTCATTGGCACGGGTATTGGGCACGGACCCACGCCAATGGGCTTTTATATGCAAAAGGCTCATGCCAGCTGGCGCGAATGTTCCTAAAATAGCCGCGCCAGCAGCCGAACCCAATTTTCCGCCTTAAATTTCAATATTTTAATCAATTTGAATGGATTTTGGAGCTCAACAGAGATCTAATTAAAGGTTTGTGACCATGTTGATGTAGGAAACCGAGCAGAATGGTGATTGAGTGGAAAGAAAGAGAGCATGGGGAAGAGGATGAAATGGCCATGGGAAATGAAGCCTGTATGAATGCCCTCAAAAACTGCGGGCTCAAGAAATTCTTCCTGACACCTTGTTTGTGGGCTCAACCTGAGATACTTCAGTACCTGGTGAGCATTTGGGATGAACAAGAACAGGTATTCAAGATACGAGACCGGGTGTTGGAACTGGACGTTTCTCATGTGTATTTCATAACTAGACTGTCGCGTAGAGGTCCGATACCCATACTGACAGGGAGCAGACCGTCAAGTGAGAAAATGGAGGAAGTGATGGCACGAGTGTGCCCACGGGCACAAATGGGATCAGGGAGTAAAAAGGTGGATATCCACACTATTCCCGATCTGGAACTATGAGTAGTATTGCATACCATCACGTGGGCTGCAGGATCGCAGGCACTGCACAAAGCAACGAAAGCCCAACTCTTACTGGCTTTAGGGTGCATGAGTCCCATACTGTTTGACTCGGCCACAGCAGTAACGATCAACATCAAGAGACAGCTGACGAGATGCAAACAAGCTAAGCTAAAGCAGTTTGTCTATGGGTCCATCCTGGTATCGTTCATTCTAGAACGATTACCAATCTTCCAGGGCCAAGGGGCTGTTCTAGCGGAGCCGATACCACGAGAGCCGAGAATGGCTCGTTGGGTAGCATTAATGCCCAGAGCAAGAGGAGGCCAGTAGATGTCCTGGAGGCTAGAGTTTTTTGGGTGGTTGCAGTGCCAGTTGATTGTAGTTGAGGACTGGCCTTATGCCAGGACAGACTTTACTGGAGACCCAGATCTCCCACTGCCGGAGGGAGAGGATTGGGACGAAGAGCTGGGTATGATCTGTTTTTATTTTTTATGTTTTATGATTTTTTGTTAATACATGTCCGTTCAAACAGCAGTTACATGCGTATGCCGATGTTGGCCTAGAGAGACCAGCCGGGATGTCTCCTATCGCACGGAGAACTCAGCTCGCAGTTGATCCTCATGAGGAGGGCGCGGAAGGAGGAGAGTTAGTTCCGAACCTTGAGGGGATTTCCCGAGGGATTCCGGACTACGCCCGGCTGGCGGATGTACCGTTAGCATATCAGAGACATACAGTGGGAGTGCTTAGTCGCCTCCACCGTCTACTGAGACGCCTAGTGCGTGCAGTGACTTGTTATCATGAGCACCACGCAGACTAGCCTCTTAGGGTTTTATTTCATGCATATTTTTGAGAGACGTGTTGTCTCCGGATGTAATAAGATGAACATGTATATTTTTTGATCTTATGCGATGCACACTATGTAAACATTTCGATATCTATATATATATACATATCTATTTCTAGATGGATTTTTCTTTTTACATGTGATGATGATTTACAAATTGCGCAAATGTCTATCTAACACCAAATTAGCTACCACATCTGTTAATGTATTCATATGCCTGGGTATATGCTAATATGTAATATAGTCAAAATTTCTTTCTAGTAAACAAATACGCAGATACAGACGTAAAATGTGTGGATTTCTGACCGAATAATGACCATTCAGTTGTAATACTACAAGTTGCGAGTCTAGATACACAAGCAATTCAAGGATACCAAGGTTTACAGCCTCAGTTAATAATTCTAATACAGCACTATATTCCATGATGTTATTTGTAGTACGTCCCAGAAACACACCTTACAGGTTCACCAACTCACCAGCAGGATCATAGATTACCCAGGCTGCCGAAGACAAATTCCTGGTACTGCGGGAGGCACCATCCGCGAATCCAACAAACGGATTGATGAACATCTGCACAATCAGGAAGACCCAATCAGCAGAAATATGTTTACACTGCACACCACACCACACATGCACACAAATGAATGAACACACCTATGTACACACACCACACAAAAATGACTTTAAGCGTAGTATTTCTTCAGGTACAAACCATTTCTGGGCTGCGCCAGCGGAACTCCTTCATAATCAATAAGCTCGTAGGCCCCATTCTTTAATACCCGTTTAACTATATAGGGCCCATGCCACATGGGTTAGAACTTCCCCGCCCCAAGCTTATCGTGTGCTTGATCATACAGGAGGACAAGGTCCCCTTCAATGAAGGAAAGTGGTGAAACCGATTGATCGAAATGAGCTTTGACCCGCTTCTTTTGTGCCTCAATCACTAAGGCAGCTAAGTGGCGGGTTTCATCTAACTGTTCCAAATACAAGAGACACTCTTCTTCAGCAGAAGTGTCGGGTAAAAGTTCTACAACTAATTTCAAAGAAGGAATCTCGAATTCAACCGGAAGAGTGGCTTCCAGACCATACACCAGTTGAAATGGTGTAAATCCAGTTGCACTCTTAGCAAAAATTCGGTAAGCCCAAAGAACTGAGAAAAGTTGGAGGTGCCAATTTGATTTATGAATCCCCACTGTTCATTGAAGCATGGTGACCAAAACCTTGTTCACTGCTTCAACCTGGCCATTTGCCTGAGGGTAATATGGCGTTGAGCTATCGTGGTGTAAGCCCAACCTCGATGTCAGCTCGGCCATCATATAATCTTGGAAATGAGTACCATGGTCGGTAACGATGGCCTGAGGAACCCCGAAACGCGCGATAATGTGGTTGAAGATGAATTGAGCAGCTGTTTTACCGTCGGCCGCAAGTGTAGGCATCGCTTCGGCCCACTTGGTGAAGTAGTCGACAGCTATGATTATATACACATGCCCCCCGGACGAGTGAGGGTTACACGTCATAAAATCCATGCCCCATTTCGTAAACGGGCCAACGGTAACAACAGGATGTAAAGGACGAGGTGGCGCACGCATCTTGCGCTAAAACGCCTGGCACGTGTGAAATTTTCGAACTGCTGTAATATAGTCTTTGAATATTGACGGCCAAAAATATCCTGCTCACAAAATATTTTGAGCAGTAGCATATCCGGACATATGTCCACCACAGGCGCCACTGTGGTAGTCATTAAGGGCCTTTTCAGCCTCTTCCAAGGTAAGGCACCAGTGGAGCACCAAATCTACTCCAACACAGTATAAAGTATCTCCTACGATGCGGTAGGGTTGAGACTGATGCCGAATTCGACGTCAGGCATCTTTAGTCAACTCAGACCGAAATGTGGAGGTCTGAAGATATACAATGATGTCGCCATACCAAGGGTCACTAGTACTGATGAGGAAAAGAGTTTCATCCGGAATATGGTCTTCAGAGTGTGAAGGAGCGGAGTCTGTAGGGAGAGAGCATATAAGATCCGCGAAAACAAGTGACTTCGTTGACTTAGCAGTAGTGAACTCTAAGTCAAACTCCTGGATGATAACAATCCATTTGGAGGGATCCCCAGCGGAGTCGCCAAATTGTTGAAGAGGTAAATCCCCTCTGCGGACAGAGGCGATCCCTACTAGCCCAGAACGGGTCTAACAACAATCATCAAATGCTACAGCGCAAGTTCCTAATTGTGAATAAACAGACCAACGATGGAGGCCTACCTGGAGTCCAGTGCTATGATTCGTAGAAGAGAGAGCGTTCCCCTTCCTCAACCTTGGCAGATCACGATCCCCACGATCGCCGTGAATGGACACCTGCACATGCAAGAAACAACACGAATACAAGCATAAAATCCAGAATACGCAACTATATATCAGTCAGAAAGGATATAACTCATCATTATCATAAGTGAAAAACAGAGTGGAACCATAACCAATAGTCATTCATTAATAAGCACTCGAAAGAGAGTACAACCAATGTTCTGACGCTGAGGCCTCCTTCGGAGGGGTCTCCAGTCGTACACGTCTCGCAAAGCCTGCCAGGGATGGGACAAGCCTCTCTTAGAGTCTCTCGACGATAGTCTCCTTGCTTGAGTTTGGCCTTAAGGGAAGAATGAGAACTTGGAGATTCAAGACTTAGGCACTTCCAGACTAGCTTGCAATGGCAATGGGCAAGCTTTTATAGAGGGAGGAAGGGGAGTTGGGATCCTTATAATTGTGGGATTGGCCCTATCATCAAGGAAGCTTCCATGAGAGGTGGCAAACCACTTCCTGTCTATGGAAATCCATAGCCAAACCTCCCAACTCAAGATAGAAATCATTCCAGGAATTTGTTAGGATGAAACTTTCGCCTTCTTATTTTAAAAAACACTCCTTAAATTGGCTGGCGCGACTGCGACTCTGGGATAGAGCGCCAGTTGGCGCGGCCTCTTTGTATGATTTTCCTCATTGGCGTGAGTGATGAAATGGCTACCCACGCCAATGCAAAAAGGGATGTTTTATGGTTTTTTGTAAGGAGATGTCTTCAGGGCAATTTAAGCTCATGTTTAGAGGAATGAAATGATAATGGTTTCAAGGCATGACATTGTTCACAGGTCACAGAATGGGCCCTCCAATGTGCGGGACGGGGAAAGGTAGGGACGGTGAAAAACTATTTTGTAACACCTATATTCTGCCCTAGATGTACTAGAAAACACCCTCAGAACGAATGTCCACTAAATTTCATCATGGTGTGCTTAGTCTGTGAAAAGAATCATGCCACAAATAAGTGTCCCTCCTTACCTGGGCTCAAATCTGTATATCAAGGTGGGGAAGTAGGACCAGAGAAGCTTAGTTTCATAAATCAGAGAAGGCCTCAAGGGCCTTGGTCATATCAGTAGGGTATGCAAGGTGCACCTTACTTCTATTATCATACTAGTCAGAATGTGCCTATACAATCTGTAGGTTTTAACCTTGTACAAAAATTATCTACAAAAAAATCTTAAAATCAAAAAATAAACAATAATGAGAGTATAAAACATAAAATAGATATACATAGAGATCTTCCCCTGGATTCCAAATTGGGACGACCAGCTTGATTTTTCATTGTATTCCTTTTAGTGTTACAACACATATATATACATGCCGAAGCATACATAAACCCCAATCCATTAACCCTGGATTAGAACATAACCGTAGTTCCCTTGACTGGATCTACAAAATACCAGGGGTCAAAAACCATCGTCCCCAAAAAAACCATGTGCAAACTCATGCACAAAACCATGGGCAGGTATGCCTATGAGTGGGTTCGAACACCAAAAAATAATTCCTGAGGCACTGCACCAGACGCTAACAGGGGGGCTACCACCCCCCTGTGACCCCCCTACTATGCCCAACGCAATGTCCAGTGTGTGGCGCTAATTGTGGAAAGAATATAACACGTACCCAACAAAATCTTGGTACACTTCCACTCCTCCATCATGGCCTACACCTCCTACTTGGCCTTACAACCCTCCATATCACCCCTGTCCTATGAACTAACCATTCCAGTAGTATGTTCGTAAACCACCTCAGTGGAGGAACCCATCACAAGGGTAGAGTCCCTTACATAATCAACCATCTACCTTACTGTCTCCACCCGAACCTCAACCTAAACTCACCCATTTTTATCAACCCAAGCTGCCTCAGTTTCCCACACAACCCAAACCGAACCTGAACAACAAGCAGGCACAACAGGTTTACAGTGGAGAAACATATTATCCATCTTATGTTGTTGAGAAACATGAGATAAATCTCATGTTGGGAAGTCTAATCTGAGACAATCATTCTCCATCTCCACCTGCATAGGTTGAGAAGGAAAAAGAAGAGAGTAACGCTAATATCCAACAACGTCCTTCTCCTAAACACTTGATCCCCTCTAGTTAGAACACCCCAGAGGAGACTGAAATTCTTGGAGAACTGGAAAAAATGTGTGTAAAAATACCCCTTCTCCAAGCCAGTAAGGATGTTCCTATTTACAATAGGCTTATCAAGGAATTTTTTTTAAGAAAATTGCGAGAAAGAAGAAAGATACCCCCACCATCAATGTAGCAGGACAACTATCTGACTTCACGTTGGGAAGGGTGATCTTCCCTAAGTACTTGGACCCTGGTAGTCCAGTTTTGGATGTACACATAGATGGTTTCATAGTCCCGAATACTATGACTGGTCTTGGGGTTTCCATCAATGTAATGACCAAGGAAACTCTTCTTAAACTCAACCTCCAGGGGACTTTGAGGAAAACCACAATTTTTTTCAACTTGCAAACCAATCCATAGTAGCTTTGAAAGGAAGTTTTGAGGATCTTATGGTTTCAATCGACTCTTGGGAGTACCCTACAGACCTCCTGGTCCTCCAGCCAAAATCCAAGTTCAATGGATATCCTCTTATTTTAGGAAGATCTTGGTTAGCCACTAATGATGCTTATATTAGTTGTTGAGTCGGAAACATTACTACAAGAATGGGCCCTTGTCTAAACAACTGATATTATATGTCACCTAGTCATTAATTTAATCATTTTTTACTAGTGTATTAAATAAGGATGCAAGCCTGTCCGCTAACCCCAAAGGAGGATGAACCCAATTCTAAAGGACATAGTGACAGAAGAACTAAAAAAATTATTCGGTGCAGGTTCCATCTATCCCATATCTAATAGTGAGTGGGTGTCTCGTCTTGTCCTAGTCCCAAAGAAGAATGGAAAATGGTGAATATTTGTTGACTAATGGGATCTAAACAATTCCATCGAGAGGGACCATTTCCCCATGCTCATTATACATCAAGTCTTGGATGGCCTTGTAGGGAATAAGTTGTTTTCTTTCCTAGATGGGTTCAGTGGGTATAACTAGATCCAAATAAGCCCTGAATACCAGGAAAAGGCTACTTTCACATGTCCCTAGGGCAAATTTTCTTAAAGATTCATTCCCTTTGGGTTGTGCAATGCCCCATCTAATTTCCAAAGAGAAATATTGAGCATATTCTCTAATCTAGTCCATGACTCTATTGAAATCTAGATGGACGACTTCACACCTTATGGTGATTACATCCAAGAATATCTCTCCAATTTGGGAAAAGTGTTGAGAAGGTGCATCTAGATGCATCTCTCCCTGAGTCCGAAAAAGTGTGAATTCTTAAAAAGAGCAGGAGGTTTCTCGGGCCACTCAATATGATAAGCAGGAATACAGGTAGACCTGAACAAAACACTATCATAAAAAGGGTGCATGTTCATCAAAAGTAGAGAGATGTCAAAATTTTCGTAGGTTTGGCTAGCTAATATAGAAGGTTCATTAAAGACTTCAGCAAATTGGCTTCGCCATTATTTGGATTATTGGCCAAAGATTCTAATTTTTTCTGGTCCATTCTATGTCAAGGAGCTTTTGAGCTCATTAAGGAAAATTTAACTGCTTACCCAATTCTCTGAGGTCCAAATTGGGCTTTGCCTTTCCACATCCACACAGATGCATCAAACAAAGCTGTGGGGGCAACTTTGGGGAAGTTAGTAGACAAATTTCCCTATGCCATCTATTGCATTAGAAAGAATTTGTCCAAAGCTGAACTCAACTATACTGTCACATAAAATGAGATTTAGTCATTTTCCATTCCTTACACAAATTTAGACGTTATATTACTTGTTATCAAAACTTTGTACATACTGACCATGTAGCCATCAAGTACTTAATGAATAAACTTGATGCTAATGCTAGAATAATTAGATGGTTGTTGTTATTACAATAGTTTGAAAAAAAAATTGTTGATAAACTAGGAAAGGAGAAATTTGTTGCATATTTCTTATCAAGACTGACTCTACCTGCAGACGAGGAAGGGATGGTGGATTATCATATTCCTGATGAACACCTATTTTCTATCTCAAAACTCTCTCCTTGGTTTTCTGACATAGCTAATTACTTGGTTGCTGAAAAGTTCCCTCCAATCCTCTGATCCAAGGAGAAGAGAAATATTATCATGAAAAGTGCCCCTTTCACCTGGATTGGTGGATATCTCTTCAAGTTGGGTCCTGACCAAATTATCAAAAGTTGTGTGAGGGAAGAGTAGCTTTTTGAAATCCTCTGGGCATGTCATGGTAGTCCTTGTGGAGGCCACTTTGGTGGAAAAAGTAAAACCTTCAAAGCTTTGTAGGTAGGTTACTATTGGCCTACCCTACACCAAGATGCCAGGAGATACACTAGTAGGTGTGACTAGTGCTAAAGAATGGGGAGGCCTACAACAAAGGATGAAATTCCTTTTCACCCTCAAGTGGCTCTAGAGCCATTTGAAAAATGGGGGATAGTCTTCATTGGACCCATTGATCCACCATCTAGACAAAAGAGGTATATCATAGTATACACTGACTACTTGACCAAGTGGGATAAAACAAGGGCTGTAAAGGTAGAAACATAGGAGAAGGTGGCTTAGTTTCTAACAAAAAATGTGTTCTACAAGTTTTGATACCCCAGAGAGCTAGTCACTGATTAGGGTCCCAATTTACATCTCATCTCATTGAAACCCTCCTTAGGTAGCACAAGATAAAGTGCAAGACATCCACCACCTATCACCTTCAAGAAAATTACGAGGTGGAAGTGACAAACAAATCCTTGGAGAATATCTTCACCAAGGTTGTGAGAAGCATCATAAAATATTGGGCAGATAGATAGGTTGAAGCCACCTGAGCTTAAAATACCACTTGGAAGACAACCACAGGGTTTACTCCTTATGATTTAGTTTATGGGAAGAAAGATCTACTTTCCATTGAATTTGAATACAATATTTTGAGAATGCAGCTGGGTTAGACCTAAATATCACAAAGATCCAACAAGAAAGGTTACTGTAGTTAATTGGTTTGGATGTGTTTAGAATGAAGGAACTCCTTCACAAAGAGGTAATTCATGTGAAAAGGAAGGTTTGGCATGAAAACCACATTAAGGAAAAGAAATTTCAAGAAGGAAATTTGGCCCTGCTCTATGGCTGAAGGTTCAGGGACTTCAAAGGAAAATTAATGATAACATGGTTGGGACCTTACCAAGTGGAAAATGCTGTGACAATGGCGATGTTCAAATCAAAACCATAGATGAGGAGGAGATCCCCATGCTTGTCAATGGTTATAGGCTCAAAGTGTACAAGAAGTCCCTGTATAGGGTTGAGTTTATCAATTCCATAAATATGGAGGTGTATGTAATTGGAAGCTCCATAGTTTGCAGCGGCTCCCCTTCCTAGAAGAAGAAAAAAATAAAGAAGCATGGGTGAAAACCTCTTTGAGGCATCCAAGGCCAACTCCTAGGTTGAAAACCTCTATGAGGAAAAAATGGAGAAAAAAAAAAGAAATAAGCAAAGAAATAAAAGATCTTTGGTTGAAAAACTCTTTGAGGCACCCAAGATAGGCTTGTAGGTTGAAAACCTCTATGGAGGTAGCCACCCTGTCTTAAAAAAAAAGAAAAAAACAAAGAAAAAAAACAAAGAGAAAATTAGAAAAAGAAAAACAATTAAAACAACACCTATCCACTCACTGATTTTTTTTTTTGTAGGTTGAAGATCAAGGGAGGTTTACACAAAGAGGATCATTTTTCTTCCTCTCTCCCTGCTAGGTCATAAAGGTGACTGTTTAAAGGTAACCTTAGTGCTCTTCATTAATTATCAACCGAAGGTAAGTCTTGTTATTTCAAGAGTGTAAGAACAATATATGCAAGTGACATCAGAGGTTGACTACTTTAAATTGTCATAAGGAAGATTGTCTAATTCTCGAAGTTCAATCAAATCAACTTGGAAGTGAATTATGAAATGCTTCTGAATATTCAAGGGAGCTAACTCTATTCTAGGCCTATGCAGAAATAACTTACTTAAGACTGAAAAGGATAAACTGCAATTGAACAACACACTTTCATGAATTGAACAACAACCTAAATGAATTGAACAACTATTCTAATGAAATTGAACAACAATCAATTATTCTAGATTTTGCAATGGAATTCTCTTTTAATAAACTAATAACATCCTTCTGAATTAAAAATCAACCAAATGCTCACAATGATGATGAAAATATCAAATGTCAACAATATGCAAAATTGAACATCAATCATGTTCGAATTAACCTAAAAATTGTCAAAGCATTGAATTCCGATGAAAGAACATGAATGGTAAACTAGTCTAGTAAAAATAAAGATATAACATATCATGCTCGCAATTAACCAATTCAAACAATATATTATGAAACAAAATGGATAACTTGGGAGCACAAATTCTGTTAATAAACGTAAAGCACAGAAGTAGAAGAAGAACCTCGAGGGTTGGGCCCAAAGCCACTAGAATCCTACTACTAAGGAATACTTAGAAGTTATCTACTCTAAAAATGCAAAATTCTTCACTAATCTACCAAGAAATACATTAGTACAAAACTTGACGATTCTGTCTGAATAAGTTTATTACAGAAACATTATATTATAGGAATTGTTTTTCTTGTTCATTCTTTGGCCTTTTATAGCTTAAAGGCGAATTCAAGAGTAGTAACTGATCTTTCTCATTATGGGACCCTGCTGCTTCATGGCTATCGATTTGAGCACTCCAAGCGTGCCCGTACCTCTCCATCTTCCACCGATTCATATGAGTCGATATTATTCCATCCGCCTTCCTTGTCTGTTGTCTTTCGGTTCATCCGGTCAACAGTTGGTTGTTTTTCCTCCCTATCAATAAATGCAGTGACAAATCAATTTTTTCATTATCAAACACTCCTTTTATCACTAATCCATTCTGCCTCACTTTTGCATTACTTTTCTTTAATTTATTACTAAGATGAAGGGAAAATATATAAAAGTGCATGACAAATCCATGACAAATCGTGGTAATGGTTGGGGTGAAACATACCTTTTTCTTAGCCCAACATACTCCCCTGCTTACCTTTTTGCAAGTCGTCGTGCAAACAAATGGTTGAGGTGTAGCTAGGTTAAGGAATATGCAGGGTATACCTCTTCTTTGTAAAGTCTAAAGCCATGCCTCTGTTTGATATTTGCAAATGCTACGTTTGTGTACCCCTCTGGTAACTCATAATCGTGATGATATTATTCACAGGGGGTACCAGATGAAGAGCCATGTGTATCTGCATCCTATCCATGTAGGACCCATGTTCAAAACTAGGTTGTTGTATAGAAGGAACTTGGAAGCAGCAACTTTGAAGTTCCTGTAACCAAATGGAAATCTGTTCTTCACACTATTTGTAGAGGCTAGCCATATCTATTTGGTTGCTGCTAATTCTTATTCCTGAATGTCTTGGAAGTATGCCTACCCATTCTGCACAATATCTCTGTGAATCGGTCCCAATTGGGATATCACTCCCTTCTGCTGCATGAATTTCTTAAGTTGGGTAAACAGGTACAGAGGTTTAGTAGGTTCTCCTATGACCCATAGGTCTAGGCCATGCTCTCTTTTCAGAAATGTATTGCAGGCCTTAGCCCATCGAGATTGGTTTTTAGCAAAAGATAGGAAGGCCCGGAACTAAACGTACCCCATGAAGGGGCTGTGATTACTGTCCTTGTCCTCATCTATAAAGAAATTGTGTAAATATAATTGACACAAAAGATGTTGTACATGCACATCCTACTCATTGCAACACTGGAAAAATTCCTCAATGGTTTTAAAAGTGGCAGGCTTCCCTACCCTGACAGCCTTGAATTTCAACAATAAATACCGTTCCACTAAGAATAAAGCATATTTAGTGGCTAGTGCCCTGAAATTTAATACATCTGAGTAAAGAGATAAAACCATATTGGTTTGCTTCTTAGCTTGTTCCACTTCCTCTTGTGCTTTCTTTACTTTTGTCCTTTCTTCCCTGAGTTGGGAAAATATTTCGTCCTCAGTTGCAGAAACATCTTTAAACCGCTTCAGTAGTGCCTGATGTTCTGTTGACGGGAAAATATGTCCGGCCAACAGTAGGGGATCTCCCCGGTAGAAAGTCCCAATTAGACTTTGAACCGTTTGGAGTAGGGATCCTGTCCGGGGTGTGGGTCCGGCTACCACTTAAATGACTTCCTCTTCGGTCTCGAACAACCTGATTGAATCTACAAACATACACTCATTCACATGATACATAATACATTACTGATGTATCAAAACTGATATATGACACTGTGCATAGCAAGGTAATAAACAAAATGCATGCGCCCAGGAAATCTCGTTAGCAACACATCTATGGGGTAATGCATACAAGATAATCTGACCACCAAAGAAACAGTTCTTTAATGGCGAGAATATCCCTTAACTTTCTGAAAGATATAACGAAATGCTAATAAAACAGTTCATTAACATTCATCATAAGAGTAAATAGCAAACTTGAGCATCATCAACACAATCATAGATAGCTATGGAGCATGAATGATACTATTGATAACACAGATTCATTAATCAAAAGATATTCTGAAACTATACGCAGAATACACGCAGTGTTGTCACAGCTAGACACATCATCCAATCAAAGGGGTTTTAACAAGTATTTGTATTACATATGTCAAAGTATGATTCTTCAATTACAATGTACCAGTTACAAAGAGGAGCCCTTACTATATTGCTGAGTATTTATAGATTCAAGAGACGCACTTATGGCCTTCCGACGCTTCAACTTCCCGACGGTTCAGCTTCACACGACTGCGTGAAGATTGCGACACACGGCACCAGGCCCGCCGAGGGCACGACCGCGACACAGGGACAAAAGCGGCTGCGACCACGACGATTAAACTATGGAGGTGGTCGCGTAGTTGAGTCTGGAACGTCAACTTTCTTGCCTTAGGAAATCCATGGGAGTACGTGGCTCCCATTTATAGGAGGCGGCAAGGGAAACCTCTTTTATTCAATCACACTTGTCTGGAGCATTTAGTACCGAGTCTCCCTTCTTAGAATCGACGTGAGAGGAGGCAAGCTTGGTATAGATTTGTGCGGAGTGACAAGCAGATTTAGGACCTCTTGTGATGCCTCCCAGTGCAGTGCGACGAGCGACTTGTCTCAGGTTACATAAAGGCGAATTTCTGCTCTACCTACTCCCAGTCTTTAGTTTTCATTCGATTACCCCTAATGACGGAATAGCAGTGAAGCATTCATTGAGTCAAATACCAGTCAATTATATACGGACATCTTTGTCCAAATCTTTTGCCAGCTTGTCTTTGGACTGCATATTCATCCGAATTTGTACTTTGGCTTCTTGTGTATGACTCCAATCCTTCCTAGGCACATGTTTGGGAGTTTGCTGATACTGCGCTATCCAGTTCATCATTTTGTCCAACACTACCGAGGCTTCCCTGAGCTGTTCATGCTTCTGTTTGGTTTCCTCTCGCGCCTCTGCCAACGGGGCCACTGTTTGTTTTAGGGTGAGCATTTCCTTGTATACTTGCCTCATTGTCATTTCCAACACATCACACTCTTTCCTGACCGCCAGTGGGACCTAATTCACTTGGGCGGGCTTACCTTGGAGCTGTAGCATCTCATTTTCTAGTCTTGATTTCTCCTGCTTTGCCGCTTTTAGCCTGTTCTGTAAAGAAATAATTTCCCTGCTCATCCTAGTGACATTTTCCTCCGTGGCCGCGGCAAAAGCGGTGCCTGCTGACGCTATCATAACAGGGTTAGTCCTTGTATCTGGGACTATGTCCTTTCCAGTGGTGACCGTAGATATGGCGGGATGGCTTTGCGCCAAGGATTTCCTTTTCTCTTGCCATATTTTGAAAGAGAATTGGTCAAAGGCCAATCTGGTCAGGTCGAAGACTTCTTCTTCTTTCTCCCCGGGAAAATCATCAACATTGAGGGTACTTTTCGCGCCATCTGAAGGGATCTCAAAGGGGGATATGTCAATGTCGTCTATTAGCTCGTCTTCCTCATCCTGCATTTGATCCTTTTCTTTCTCCTTTTGCCGGTGCTCTGCTTCCGCCTTATCGTGTTCCTCCTTCTTCCTGCGTTCTGTCTCTGCCTCTGCTTCCTTTTCAGCTTTTCTCTTTCACTCTGCCGCGACGGCTTGTTCTGCCTTCTTTTGACGATCGACTTTGTCGAGTTCTTCCTTAAGTGCTTTTTCTGCCGCCGCCTATGCCTCCTTTTCCTGTCTTTCCTTTTCCTCTTCCTTTTTCTTTTTTCGCTCTGTCCTAGCATCTTTCTTACGTTTCTCTTCATCCTCCTTCATTTTCTTTTCCTCTTCCTTCTTGGCTTGGGCTTCTGCTTCCCTTTGTTGATCTGCGGTGTCAGGCCCCGTACCGGTCTGTGTTCTCTTATCTTTGGAGGAAGAAGAGCCTCCAAGCTTATGGCTTCTATCTCCTAAATTCGTCCTCCCTTCTTCTCGATCCAGAGTCGATCCTTGGAGCTAGATGCTGATACACGTTGTCTCGGTTCTTTTTTCATCCTCTGCCGAGACGCTACGGCATGCGATAACTCCATCTACATTGGCCCTTTTGTCTCCTCACTATCTTGTTGGGGTCATAGTTCGGCAATCGGTGCAGTGATAACACTGCCTCTCTTCCCCTTCACGCCCTACTTCTACGAAGTCCTTATTTGTATAACACCAATGGTGAGAGGTAGAAGCGGCGGACAGGTTTCTTCTTCCCTTTGGAAAGGACATTAGAGAAACCCGAGGTCATCTGGAAACATACCTCCTGCATGAGCACCTTATCGGTGATAAACTTGGGCAGAGCATGTGGTGCTTTGAATGAGCCAAATACTCGGATGATTGTAAATTCAGCGAATGGAAACTAATGTGCCACCTGACCTAGTGTCTCCATTTCTCGCCAAGACATGCAGGGGGTGTCTTGACCAAATAGTTTCCCGTAAAGGGCGGGGATGAATATCTGAGAGATTTGCTCAATATCTGACTTGTACTTGGACTCCCAGAATACCTTGGTCTGCAAATGGATTGCCTGGGTCTGTTCGGAGTCCCAATTATGTGGCCATCCCTCAACATGCAGTTGGGCACAGACACCATCTAGTAAATACGAAGCCATATAAAATTCTGACGACGTTCCCTCATCTGGAGCTAAAGCCGAAGCCAAATTTGTTTGCATTGAGCCCACTAATATGCCAGCCCAATTGAATCGACTGCCGTGTGCCGTTACGTGTTCCATAATGGTTGCCCATGCTCCGTTGAAAGTGGTGGCGTCCAGGAGGCATACGTATACTTTCTGCACGGTATGGCGGCCACAACATACACCTTCCTCGGACGGCACGGGTACTCTTTGGTCTTTTTTGATTTTAGTTATCTGCAGTTCGCACATTTTCACGGTTATGCTCAACCATCGGCCTCATTTGCGAAAAGGCTCTCTCGGAAGTGAAGTTTACCAGGTTTGAAGTGAGTAGTAGACTTTGTGCTTTTGAGCTCTCCAACATTGCAAAGCTTTACCTCCATGTTGAAGCCTAGAAATCTGCACTTCCAAACATTGGGGGAAAACCACCCGGTCGGGACCTTAAGCCAACTCCTTTTCCGTTTGGGATGGTGGCTCCGACTGGATTTAAAGGACCAGTTTCCTTATAACTAAGTGGATTGAATTGGATGGGTGAAAATGGGACTAAATTAACAGAAAATAAAACTATCTAATCTAAACTAAATACTGACAAAGAAATTCTAATTTTAACCCGGGTGATTATATGTGAATACAACTTAGGATTGTTTCAATCTAATAATAACCATGGAAAGGTATTATTAGTTAAATTGAAATGTGTAGAAACGAATAAAGATAACTCTGTTTAATAAATTAAACAGAGTTATATTAGCATATTGCATTCATCAATATATACCATTCATATATGCCTATAAATGATAACATTCCGATTATACTCAGAAATGATAATATAAAAGGAAATATTATGAAAATCAAATATATAAATGATAGCAAATTCTTCAAATGAATACCATATAACACAGAAAATCAACAGTGAACAGATAAAAATACCTCATTCATCTTGCAGATTGTCAAACGAAATGTGATACTCTCATCTAGCAACTCCGATGTAAAATTAAATCCAAAGGCACAAAAATGCAACACTTCAAAGATAATTTTGAGCACAAAAATCACCAGATGTCATCTTTCATATAAATATAATAAGGAATGAAGAACAGAAATGTTAGCTCCAAATCCCAAAAATATTACAACTTCCGATCCTTCTCTAAATGCATGAGAAGGATTTAAATAATAAATTACATAACAAAATCCTAATACTACTGCCACAATCTATCAAATTAAAACTGAAATGCTATTTTGAATAAAACTGATTCATTGTTTTTCTCCTTCGCTTGGTGAAGCCAAGTTGCAAATGTTCAACATATCTCGGAGTCTTGGTGGATGACTCATCTCAGTATGCAACTGTCCAGCATAGGTGGCATCAGAAAACTCTGGAATTAGGCAATCAACAGCGTTTGATAGAAGTTTGATAGCTGTCTGTTGATTGTTTGGCTTGATCACATAAGTCCACATACTATCCCAGGATATCGTTTGAAGTTTGCCGATTTGTTGACTTTTCCTTTCCATTTCTTCTCTCCACCTGTCTTCAGTTTCTTGTATTTTTGGCAAACTGCCAGGAACACAGTCTGAAATGAGATTAAGTGAGTATAAGCTGTCATTTATGAATTGCGTGAGATTATTCATTATATTTCTAGCCCTTGTGTACTCATCGGCTTTCATTAATTGATGTTCCCATTCTGTAAACAAGGTTTCTTTGTGTTTTTCCTCTATCCTAGGAAAATTTGCTTCTTTTCCCTTTTCTATGTCCTGCCAGCTGAGAAACTCAGAAATATTTTCATCGGCATCATCTATTTCTTGTCTAAGAGTTATGATATTTTGGATCAAAGATGAAGTAATATCACAAAAAGGTTCTGCTTGTGAAAGCTTTGAGCAAAATTCAATTAACTGCTGAGTCAATAGTTTATTAGCCTCAAGGGCTTCTGATTTGAATTCATTTAACTTTGGGTAATCTTTAAACTTATCCAAAGTTGCTTGAAAGTCCTTTTCTTTAATCATTTTTGCATTTTCCTCATTTTGCAACAGACTCTGTAACTTAGAAATTTCTTCATTTAGCTGCTTTTGTTTGCCTAAAAGCTTTTCATCAACCTTCTTCTTTTCTTCAGCAAGTTGTTTCTCCAATTCTTTAGACCTGACTGTCTGATCCTGTAGTTGTTGTTGCAATTGGCTAATCTGTTGCTGATTCTCCTTAGCTTGTTCTTCCAGTGAAGCTATGTGAAGATCTTTCTGAGTTATTAGTTGAGAAACTTCTACAACTTTATCCACTGTTGCAGCACTATAAGCTCCTGTATACTGGGACAATTTCGTAAGGTCTTCAAATGGATTCATTTCATTGTTCTTATAAACAATATTCACCAACTCCTCTGATGGAGTAGAAAATATACCCTGTTCTGTTTTTCTTTTCTTTCTTTGTCTTTTGACAACAGCCTTATGTTTAGGGCTGTCAAATACATCCAAAGGAGGGATCTCTTCACCTTTTAATAAAATATGCCCTGTAGGATGTTCAGGAATGATTTCAACATCCTGCTCCATTTGTTCTTCATCTGTATCCTGCAATCCAAGTTGTTGAGCAAACTGATCATATTGTTTTAATAGCTGAGAAGAAACATCAAGATTAGTGGAAACCATAATCTCCGTAGTTATTTCTTTTCCTTTTTCTCTATCTATGCTCTGCGTGCTTTTGTCATCCGATCCATCCTTTTGATTATGCACATTATCATTGATATTTGTGCATTTGTCTGTCATTTGAGCAGTGGACTTCTGGCCAGTGTTTGGACTGGATTTATCATCAGCTTTTCCCTTTGGGTCATCAGGTTTGTCAATGGTGAACACTTTTTGAGTCGGCTGGTTGACGGCCGATTGTGTAATGATTTTGCTGGTAGATGTTTCTACTAGCGTTTGGCCGGATGTACCTTCTGTCTCTAATTTTTGGATTTGAGTTCTCAGCTGGTCCAGAGGTACTCTCAACAATCTCTGGCTCTTCTAAATAAGAGAAATTTATTTATTTCCTCCTGTTGAAATTTAGACCTGACCAAGTCAAAAATTCGAGGAAAATTATCTAATGAAACAAACAAATCATCGAACATATCTGGTTCATGCTCAAAACGAGCAATTGCAACTGAAGCAGTGACATCAAATGCTATCTTTTTTGGATCATATTGTCTTCCAGGAATGGTTGCAAATTTACAACCTCTTATCTTGAAGACTTCCTTTTCTGCATGCTTGAAATCATGTAGAGTGAAATGACCACAATTGAGTGGGAATTGAGGCCACATTTTCTTCTTACTGTTGTTCAAAGACCTGGATATACCTTCAATTGTCAATCGATAGGAAACTTCTTGAGCGAGAAGTTTCTCTGGAACAAAAAGCGGAAGAACATGCGGCTCCACTATACTACCAAAAACCCTGCTGTAAGTAAATTTTTCCTCCCCAAACCAATCTCCGATTGCAGACAGGTCGGCTTTAGCTTTATCAGAAATCCTAGGAGGAAAGCGATTAAAAATGGTTTGGAAAACAGGAATGAGGAAACCATGACAGATTCTATATACATTAGCAACAGGAAATGAATCTTCCAAAGAAATTTAAAGTAAATATGGATTGGAAGAGGGTCTTTGGGAGTCCATTTCCATCCAAATAAGGGAAATTCGGAATTGAAACAAATAGCATCAAGAATATAGGCACAAAAGAAAAAGGGGGTAGAATTTCGAGCATCTTTTTCTTGTCTGTACTCAAGGATCCTATTGGCCATTCTATCAGAAAGAATAACAGCCCAATCCATAATGTCGGAATTCACAGCTGCTAGGATGAATGGGACCATTTGTATAGAAAACCTAGCTGAATTATCATTGCCAAATAACCTACACATCATGGCAGCTGCAGAGCAATATGGAGGCAGAAGGGAATCTACAGAATACATACCGGATGCTTCATTTCGGTGTTTCTCTGGATTTTTCCTCCAATCTTTGATAGGGTCAGATTGGACTTTGTTATTATCAGCAAAATCTTTGATAAATTCCTTGTTATACACCTTCTGTGGGTCTGGAAGGTGGTACATTGCTTTCAAGTCTTCTGCTTTAAACGAGCCGAAAGGCACTCTAGATGCTGAAACAAACGTTCTATTTTGTATCTTTACACTGTCAATAACCCATCGAACTACATCATAGTAAGGCATGATGCTCGCTCTGGCTGCAATTCGATGCAGAAATGAATTTGCAAGTGTTCTTTCATTGATGTCAGAGTCAGAATCTGAGCTATCCTCATCTGGAACTGATGCCTTCTCCACTGTGACCTTGGGGTCCTCTTTTTCCAATAGGTTGTAGACTGTGTCCCATGTCATTTTCCCAAGACCTTGGCATGATGTATCTGTGACTAGCCTTAGCTTTATGGGCTTTTCTTTTGAGACCGTAGGAGTTTCGGCTAGCTTCACTGGTAGAGCAGTCTTGTTTCTTCTTCCTCTCTTTGACATTTCTGCGTCTGCTACAGCTTCCCTTTGTCTGTGCATGAAAAAACTTGTTGTTCTTTGGCTCTGCAAGACAATAAACTCTCAGTCGTGATCAACAAGCCACTCAAACGGCATGATTTATGAATTTATGGTTTTTCATTTATTTGTTTCGTATATTGCGTAATGCTCCTTTTGGGTCACACTTAGTATTTAAAACCAAATCATAATATATTCATTTGATTCGTTATTGAATGCCTTCATTAATAAAGATTTAGCGCTTGTGATATATTAATATATTCAAATCCTCGTATGCAAATAGATGAATCACATCGGAAGTTTTCGAATGTCAAATGAGTATCACAATACGTTTATCCCGATTGATCGATTGCGATTGCAGATCTTTCCGATCTCTAATGGTGGGGTCTACCATATATTTTAAACAAATGTTCGATTTTTCTTTTAAAAGCGTTTATTATCAAATGCACATCGGATCGGAAAATTTCAACTAAGCGTAAAGATTTTTTTGAAGACTGTCCCGATTAATCGATTGCGATTGACCGCTTCGCATCGGAAGTTATTATTAACTGTTTTAAACTCTTAGCGATTGAAATTTTCCGATTGGACTAATCGCATCGGAAGATTTGAAATGGGCATATGAAATTTCTTTTAAAGGTTATCTCCGATTCTCCGATTGCGATTGAAATTTTAACTTTGATTTGTTTTTATGGTAAGGCCTTGTATATTAGATCGGACCATAAGTTTTTTGAATGTTGACTCTGTTTCGTAACAATATGAAATTTTCCAAAACAATGAATTTTATTTCTAAGTGTTTTATTTCTAAAAAGAAAGGGACCCTATTACTTAAATTTTATTTCTAAAATTTAAGTAAAAGGGAGGGTTGTTGTATGGTACAACAATTGGCGATTCACTTGAAAGAACCAGTTATCTCTGAAAAATAGAATGAATACTATATTTTAAGTAAGTAAAGATTTTTAAAGGTAAATAAAAATTATCCTAGGATAATCAAAAATAAAATCTAACTTATGAAAAAGAATAAAAATTATTAACAATTTCTTTCTAGTTTCTTGAGAATAAAAACATTTTGAGTTATCTTAAGCTTTGATTGGTATTAATAATGAAGTAAGTGGATTTTTTCAAGCTTGGTTTTGATAATATACTCTATTGTCATAGGTATTGCCTCTGCTGCCTGCAAACGTTCATAGTCTCGACAGGGTTACCTTTTAACCATTAACTATTCATTGTCCCATTCAACTAAGATTATGACTTTTTAAAAGATAAATTCATAAGACATATTATCTCATGTTTTTGTCTTTTATTTTTTAAGAGCCATTGTTCTGGTTTGGTAGCCAGTTGATAACAATGCCATTCAATAGTTACAATTAAACTGAACAAGCTGGCTCGTGATGAGACCCCTTGTCTTATATTTATAAGCCATTACCCTGTTTTGATATGCAGTATTGGTAATGTCAGTTTTATTATTTCTTATGAATATGGTAAGTCGGCTCATGATGAGACCTCTTATCTCTTAAAGAATTTTACAATAATTTCTTAGAATTATATTCTAAAAAAAATCACAACCTAAATGAATGGGGTGAACTAGTCTTATCCTTAAGAATCAATGGATGACAATTTTCTGAGTTTTTTGAGTACCAAGACTTGAATAATCTTTACTTTTATAGATAACTTCTCTCTGCTTAATAAAATTGTAATGATTTACATTTTCCTCAAGTTTTTCCAAAAATATTATGCAAATAATTGGTATAATCTTTCAAATTTTAACATCTTATTTAAAACTATCAAGAGAATATAATCATTTCTCTAAAAATTCTTATTTACACTAAAATAAATATTTATAATATTTTTCTTAAGAATTTTTCTATCAAGTAAACAGTCAATTAGAGACTTATTAACAACCTTTATTTATAAAAACAATAAAAGACTTTTGCAAAAAGGAATATGTACAATTTAAGAAGGGGTTACCTCCTTATGAGAAGAATTTCTTTAAGATAAGCCCATTTACGGGAAGAGATTCTCTCTTACCTGTTAGATCTTGGAGCATGAATGTATTTGAGCCTATCTTTTCAACGATCTGAAATGGTCCAAGCCACATCTTTTGAAATTTGGTATGTTTACCTTTTTCCTCATGTGCCTTATCCCATTTTAGAACAAAGTCACCAATCGATAAAATTTTTGAGCCAGTAGAACTTGCATCAAAAGAAGATTTCACAAGCTGTTGATGTTTTTCATGAACAATTCTAGCTTTATCTCTTTCTTCTTCTAGTTTAAGGATTTGATCATACCTCAATTGAATGGATGAAGACGGATTTTCTTCAATAAATTGTACTAGGGCTAATGATGGAAGAGTTAAATTTGATGGTATCACAGCTTCTTTTCCATAAACTAAATTAAAAGGTGAAGTTCCGATTGAAGCTTTCTCTGTAATACGATCAACCCATAATGCAAAGATTAAAGATTTATGCCAATTCTTTTGATTTTGATCGATAGTCCTTTTAATAATCTTGATGAGATTTTTATTGGTGGATTCAGCTAACCCATTACCTTGTGGGTAATAATTTGCTGAATATTTGACTTTAAAACCTCTTTTAACTGCAAATTCTATTAAACTGTTTCCTGAAAAATAAGATGCATTATCAAAGACAAGAGCTTGAGGTACACCAAACCTGGTTATGATAAATTGATCTATGAAATCAATAATTGCATCAGAATTGGCTACCTTCAAAGGTATTGCCTCTACCCATTTTGTAAAATAATCGGTTGCAGTAAGAATGTACTTGTGCTGCTTGGAAAAATGAGGTACTATCTCACCAATAATGTCAAGTCCCCATTGTTCAAATGGTTGCTCAATATTTACTGGTTGCAAAGGAAAAGCTGGTTTCCTTTGTCTTCCACTTGTAGTTTGGCATATTCTGCACTTTCTTACATATTCATGTGTATCTTTAAAAAGGGTAGGCCAATAATAGCCAGCATGAATTATTTTGTGAGCTGTGGTATCACCTCCAAAATGACCTTATGCTGGTCCATCATGCAACTCCTGCAAAACCTTTTCAGCCTCAGTCTTTTCAAGACATCTCAACAAAATTGAATCATAATTTCTTCTAAATAACACATTATCAATTATCTCATATTTAACAGCTTTTAATCTTAAAGCACGTTTTTTCTTATAACTGAGATCAGAAGGAGCATACCCATTTTTCAAGTAATAGATGAGATCAGAATACTGAGACTCAGAATCCGTAACACTTATCTGATTTACTTGAATATCCTGATTTGAATGATTATTCTCTGGTATGTTATGAGCTCCTGCTAATAATCTGCAAAAACCTTGTCCTCTAACAATCTTAGCTAGTTTAATATCAACATCATATTCTTGTAAGGCTGTTACCCAGTTAGCTCGTTTTTCTCCTACTTCTCTCTGAATTAATAATTGCCTCACTGCTGAGAATGGGACAATGATTTTTGTATGAGTTTTTAAGAGAAAAGGTCTGAAATGCTTGATTGATTTGAACACGGCAAAGGCTTGTTTTTCAACATCGGAATAATTCAGTTCAGCTCCTTGCAGATTTGAACTAAAGAATGAAATTGGTGCTTCAATTTTCTGATCATTAAGTTGTGTTAAAACAGCTGCATAAGATGTCTCTGTGGCTAAAGTATACAAAATAAAATCTTTAGAAAAATCCGGAGTACTTAATGCTGGTGCATTAATGATTGCCTGTTTGATTAACTCAAAGGCTTCTTTTTCTTTATGCCCCCATTTGAATACTGAATTCTTCTTGATCATATTTTGCATAGGTAAGACAATTAAAGAAAAATCAGGAATGAATCTTTTTACAAAATTGATCTGTCCAAGAAATGATTGCATGGATTTTTTGTTATGAGGTAAAGAAATATCAGAGATCTCTTTAACTCTGTCTGGATCAATGTATATACCATCTTTCGACACAACAAATCCTAAAATTTTTCCTTCATCCAAAGCAAAGAAAGATTTTTTCGGATTTAAGGAAATACCAAACCTTCTACATCTTTCAAATATTTGTTTTAGATCATGTAGATGATTGGTTCTGTTTTTTGAGAATACTGTTATATCATCGAGATAAACAACAACTGATCTATTGATCAGACCTTTAAATGCTATGTCCATGGCTCTTTGGAAAGTTGCTCCTGCATTTATTAATCCAAAAGCCATTTTTTGATAAGCATAAGTTCCCCATTTTGTTCTGAAAGTTGTTTTCAATCTGTCATCTGAATGAACTAAGACTTGATTATAGCCTGAAAATCCATCAAGAAAAGACATAAGTTCAGAACCAGCTACTTTTTGAAGTATCTGTTCCATGGTTGGCAATGGGAAATTGTCTTTCAAACATGCCTTGTTTAAATTTCTGAAATCAATACAGATTCTTATATCACCATTTTTCTTCCTTACGGGTACCATATTGGAAACCCAATTGGAATGCCTGACAGGAAAAATGATTTTGGCTTTCAAAAGTTTATTAAGTTCTGATTTGATTTGATCTTCAAGATTTGGATGAACTTTCCTTAGCTTCTGTTGAACAGGTTTAATATCGGGAAGCATTGAAATTGTGTGCTGAATAACTGAAGTATCATATGTTTTTAAATCATCATAATTCCAAGAGAAAACATTTTTGTATTTGTTCAATAGTTTAATAAAGGCATCCCTTTCCTCTGATGTTAAATTAAGTCCTAAATTAACATTTTGAGGTTTTGAATCAGACCCAAGATTCACTAATTCAAATTTCAAAGTAGAACTTTGAAGCTTGGTATTAATGACTTTCTTGAATCTGTCTTTAATATCATATAAGTCCTCCAATCTAACAACAGATTTCGGAATGGGATTTTCATTATCTTTTGAAGTAATTTGTAAATCGTGATCTTCTTCATCAATAATTTGATCATCATATGATTTCTCTGAAGTCATGAAATTTAAGATATCCTGATCATGGTAAAAAACTCTCCAATTTGTGACATTGTCTGGGACAGATGGTCGAAAAAGTAATTCTATTGAAAATCTATCTGGGTTGTAATCTTCGGAGGGTATGAGTCTGGAGGCAACATTGGCTAGCAAGTCTGCTGCTGAATTTTGAGACCTAGGGATAGAAGAAATATTGAATGCAGAAAAGTGTGTGGTGAGTTCTTGTACCATTGATTGATAATGTTTGAGGTGATTTGAGAGACAGTGAATTGTATTTCTCACCTGCTTGACAATAATTTCAGAATCGCCGAATACTTTCAAATATTGCACTTTGAGGCCAATCGCTTTATACAGACCTTGGACTAAAGCTTCATACTCGGCTGTATTGTTTGTGCATTCAAATTCTAACCTAGAGGACAACATTGTTTTTTCACCTTGCGGGCTAACCAAGATACACCCTGCTCCTGAACCTTCATTAGATTTAGAGCCATCAAAATCTAAAGACCAAAATAAAGAAGTATTAACAATATTATTTACAGTTTCCCCAGTATCATTAAAACATCTTGACCTATCAGTTTGTGAATAGTTTTCAATCTGTGATGTTAAACTGTTTACTGAGAAAGGGGATGGTTGGGCAGTGAGATTTCCAAAAAATGACTCTGATGAATAATTTCCCAAGATGTTGTTATTAAATGAAATTGGTTGATTTTCCTGTTCAAAATCTGTTACAGTATGGGTCATGTGTTTCTCTCGATTGATTTTTATTTGATTTGGCTTTCCCCTATAGGGTAACCACATGTGAGACCAATCGGTAGAAATATACTCGTGGAGCTTTTCAGACCAATCTCTACTCAAAATCAACCCATAAAATTCAGGTATATCAGCTATTAAGATATCAATTCGTTGAACTACCCGTGGATCAGCTGCTAACCTAATAGTTACAGAGTTAATCTCTCCTAAAACCTGGACCTTGCTTCTGTCTAATTGTACAATATGTATGGAAGACTTTTGGGGTTCTATGTTCAGCTTGGAACAAACTGAAGCTGGCATTATATTGGATGATGCCCCTGAGTCAATCAAACAATTGTGTAGGTTTCTGTTGTAGATCTCAAAAGTCAAAAGGAAGGGTGGAGTGTGAGAATTTGATCTATCCCCAATCAGGATTGAATCAGTAGCTTCTATCATACCAGAAGGTGGTTGACCAGAATCATTTGCAGCTTTAGCACTGGGAAGAGGTGAACAGGGAACAACATTCAATTCTTTGAGAAGCAATTTATGCTGATGTTTTAATTTGCTAAGTTCAAACATAGTAATGTTTGCCTTAGTTTTCTTCATATCATCAACAATATTGTAATCCATTGAATCGGATACTACTAATGTTTTGGATGTTGGAGGAGTATTTGAAGTTGAAGGTGGGTTTTGGGGGACTGCTGCGGGTGATTTCTTTGTAGGTACTTTTTCTTTTGTTGTAGCAGCACCTGCACTCCGTTTCTTTGAAGTTGTCTGAACAGGTTCGTAAGTACTTTTACTCCTAGTAGAGACAGGTAAAGCTTCTTCATCATTATCTGTATCGGAGTTGGGCAGTATGAAATCCCACATGCCATGACATTCAACAATTTCCTCTTCATTATCAGTTAGTGAGATTGTTTCCTCTTCTTCCTCTTCTTCCTCTTCTTGATCTGAATCTGCATAAGATACGATATTTGGTGGTTTTGATTCGGTTTTCTTATAATTCTTAAAGGGCCTTTTGGTTGAAGTTTCAGCTACTTGTTTCTTAATTTCAATCATTTCATTTGACATAGTCTTGAGGACCTTTTGGAGGCCTTCCATATCATATGGATCTTTCGAGATTTTCTTCTTTGAGTCTTCTTTGAATGAAACTTTTTTGGTTTTTCTTTCCTCAAGAGCTGCTTTCTTTTCTAGAGCATTAATACGTTTTTCCACAGCAAGTGCATCTTTCATGTTTTCAGCAAGTGTTGGTTTTGCGGCCCTGTCTACAAAAATAGCTATATTGGCAGGTAGGGCAGTAATATACCACTCACTTCTGATTTGTTCACTTGGTTTGGAAGTCGTTGGGATTTTATTCTAAAGTTTATTGAAACGAGCATTAAATTCTTTAATGGGTTCCCTATGCTCTATCCTAAGATTGGAGAGATCATTTATTAGTGTAGCTAAAGATCTATCGTCTCCATACTTAGTGAGACACTGTTCTTGGCAAATGTCCCAACTGGTAATAGAATCAGAAGGCAGGGAAAAATACCAGGATCCTGCTGATCCTTGCAATGTATAAGGAAAAAGCCTAACAACGACATCTTGCTCAGTCACTCCCTTCAAATTAACTGCTAACATGAAGTTATTGATATGTTCCTCGGCTTGGGTTCCATTTTTTGGATTAAACTTGGGTAGCCATTTTTCAGGAGCATCAGGTAATGCATGTAATGGTGCGGGCATATTGACTGCACCAGGTCTGGTCCATGGATCTGCCATTGTAATACCAGTGGTGGATGATACTGCTGTTGAGATTCCAGATGTCTGGGAAGAAATTGATATTGAGGAGTGAATAGTTTGAGATGTTGAAGTTCCCAATTCCTGATTAACAACGATATGTAATGAGGGAGTGGATGGTTGACTTCGCACTGGGGAAGATGAGATGGAAGATGTGGATGAAAGTGCTTCACTGTCAGAATCTTCGGTATTTTTCTTTGCCTTTTTCCTTTTAGGTAAAGGAAATTCAGTAGGTTCAATACCGAGTTTTTCACTCTGAAGTCTAGTAAGAGGGTGAGGTAGATTGAATTGCGAAGTCTCACTGCTTTGAGATAGCTCAGATTTCTGTGGTGAAATCGAGAAACTCTGAAGTTTCTGGATGAGAGACTGAACTTCAGGAGATTCAAGACTTAATTGTTCTGAAGTATGGTGGGTTTGCTTGCCATTCACAGTTGAAAGCCCTCCTTCTAGCGCCAAAAATGTTGAAGCCTAGAAAATCTCTGCTTCAAACATTGGGGGAAAACCACCCGGTCGGGACCTTAAGACAACTCCTTTTCCGTTTGGGATGGTGGCTCCGACTGGATTTAAAGGACCAGTTTCCTTATAACTAAATGGATTGAATTGAATGGGTGAAAATGGGACTAAATTAACAGAAAATAAAACTATCTAATCTAAGCTAAATACTGATAAAGAAATTCTAATTTTAACCCGGGTAATTATATGTGAATACAACTTAGGATTGTTTCAATCTAATAATAACCATGGAAATGTATTATTAGTTAAATTGAAATGTGTAGAAACGAATAAAGATAACTCTGTTTAATAAATTAAACAGAGTTATATTAACATATTGCATTCATCATTATATACCATTCATATATGCCTATAAATGATAACATTCCAATTATACTAAGAAATGATAATATAAAAGGAAATATTATGAAATTCAAATATATAAATGATAGAAAATTATTCAAATGAATACCATATAACAGAGAAAATCAACAGTGAACAGATAAAAATACCTCATTCATCTTGCAAACTATCAAACGAAATGTGATACTCTGATCTAGCAACTCCGATGTAAAATTAAATCCAAAGGTACAAAAATGCAACACTTCAAAGATAATTTTCAGCACAAAAATCACCAGATGTGATCTTTCATATAAATATAATAAGGAATGAAGAACAGAAATGTTAGCTCCAAATCCTCAAAATATTACAACTTCCGATCCCTCTCTAAATGCATGAGAGGGATTTAAATAATAAATTACATAACAAAATCCTAATACTACTGCTACAATCTATCAAATTAAAACTAAAATGCTATCTTGAATGAAACTGATTCATTGTTTTTCTCCCTCGCTTGATGAAGCCAAGTTGCAAATGTTCAACATATATCGGAGTCTTGGTGGATGACTCATCTCAGAATGCAACTGTCCAGCATAGGTGGCATCAGAAAATTCTGGAATTAGACAATCGACAGCGTTTGATAGAAGTTTGATAGCTGTCTGTTGATTGTTTGGCTTGATCAAATGAGTCCACATACTATCCCAGGATATCGTTTGAAGTTTTCCGATTTGTTGACTTTTCCTTTCCATTTCTTCTCTCCACCTGTCTTCAGTTTCTTTTATTTTTGGCAAACTGCCAGGAACACAGTCTGAAATGAGATTAATTGAATATAAGCTGTCATTTATGAATTGCGTGAGATTATTCATTATATTTCTGGCCCTTGATATTGCTCTATCAGCTTTTATTAATTGATGTTCCCATTCTGTAAACAAGATTTCTTTGTGTTTTTCCTCTATCCTAGGAAGATTTGCTTCTTTTCCCTTTTCTGTATCCTGCCAGTTGAGAAACTCAGAAATTTTTTCATCGGCATCATCTATTTCCTGTCTAAGAGTTATGATATTTTGGATCAAAGATGAAGTAATATCACAAAAAGGTTCTGCTTGTGACAGTTTTGAGCAAAATTCAATTAACTGCTGAGTCAATAATTTATTAGCCTCAAGGGCTTCTGATTTGAATTCATTTAACTTTGGGTAATCTTTAAACTTATCCAAAGTTGCTTGAAATTCCTTTTCTTGAATCAATTTTGCATTTTCCTCATTTTGTAACAGACTCTGTAACTTAGAAATTTCTTCATTTAGCTGCTTTTGTTTGCCTAAAAGCTTTTCATCAACCTTCTTCTTTTCTTCAGCAAGCTGTTTCTCCAATTCTTTAGATCTGAATGTCTGATCCTGTAGTTGTTGTTGCAATTGGCTAATCAGTTGCTGATTCTCCTTGGCATGTTCTTCCATTGAAGCTATGTGAAGATCTTTCTGAATTACCAGTTGAGAAACTTCTACAACCTTATCTACTGTTGCAGCACTATAAGCTCCTTTATACTGAGATAATTTCGTGAGGTCTTCAAATGGATTCATTTCATTGTTCTTATAAACAATATTCATAAACTCCTCTGATGGAGTAGAAAATATGCCCTGTTCTGTTTTTCTTTTCTTTCTTTGCCTTTTAACAACAGCCTTATGTTTAGGGCTGTAAAATACATCCAAAGGAGGGATCTCCTCAACTTTTAATACAATATGCCCTGTAGGATGTTCAGGAATGATTTCAACATCCTGCTCCATTTGTTCTTCATCTTTATCCTGCAATCCAAGCTGTTGAGCAAACTGATCATATTGTTTTAATAGCTGAGAAGAAACATCAAGATTAGTGGAAACCATAATCTCCTTGGCTATTTCTTTTCCTTTTTCTTTATCTATGCTCTGCTCAGTGCTTTTGTCATCCGATCCATCCTTTTGATTATGCACATCATCATTGATATTTGTGCATTTGTCTGTCATTTGAGCAGTGGACCTCTGGCCAAATTTTGGACTGGATTTATCATCAGTATTTTCCTTTGGGACATCAGGTTTATCAATGGTGACCACTTTTTGAGTATGTACGGTCGGCTGGTTGACAGCCGATTGTGTAATGATTTTGCTGGTAGATGTTTCCACTAGCGTTTGGCCGGATGTACCTTCTATCTCTGATTTTTGGATTTGAGTTCTCAGCTGGTCCAGAGGTACTCTCAACAATCTCTGGCTTCTAAATAAGAGAAATTTATTTATTTCCTCCTGTTGAAATTTAGACTTGACTAAGTCAAAAATTCGAGGAAAATTATCTAATGAAACAAACAAATCATCGAACATATTTGGTTCATGCTCAAAACGAGCAATTGAAACTGAAGCAGTGACATCAAATGCTATCTTTTTTGGATCATATTGTCTTCCAGGAATGGTTGCAAATTTACAACCTCTTATCTTGGAGACTTCCTTTTCTGCATGCTTGAAATAATTTAGAGTGAAATGACCACAATTGAGTGGGAATTGAGGCCACATTTTCTTCTTACTGTTGTTCAAAGACCTGGATATACCTTCAATTGTCAATTGATAGGAAACTTCTTGAGCGAGAAGTTTGTCTGGAACAAAAAGCGGAAGAATATGCGGCTCCACTATACTACCAAAAACCCTGATGTAAGTAAATTTTTCCTCCCCAAACCAATCTCCGATTGCAGACATGTCGGCTTTAGCTTTATCAGAAAACCTAGGAGGAAAGCGATTAAAAATGGTTTGGAAAACAGGTATGAGGAAACCATGAGAGATTCTATATACATTAGCTTGGAAATGAATCTTCCAAAGCAATTTATGATAAATATGGATTGGAAGAGGGTCTTTGGGAGTCCATTTCCATCCAAATAAGGGAAATTCGGAATTGAAACAAATAGCATCAAGAATATAAGCACAAAAGAAAAAGGGAGTAGAATTTCCAGCAGTTTTTTCTTGTCTATATTCAAGTATCCTATTGGCCATTCTATCAGAAAGAATAACAGCCCAATCCATAATGTCGGAATTCACAGCAGCTAGGATTAATGGGACCATTTGTATAGAAAACCTAGCTGAATTATCGTTGCCAAATAACCTACACATCATGGCAGCTGCATAGGAATATGGAGACTGAAGGGAATCTACAGAATACATACCGGATGCTTCATTTCGGTGCTTCTCTGGGTTTTTCCTCCAATCTTTGATAGGGTCGGATTGGACTTTGTTATTATCAGCAAAATCTTTGATAAATTCCTTGTTATACACCTTCTGTGGGTCTGGAAGGTGGTACATTGCTTTCAAGTCTTCTGCTTTAAACGAGCCGAAAGGCACTCCAGATGCTGAAACAAACATTCTATCTTGTATCTTTACACTGTCAATAACCCATCGAACTACATCGTAGTAAGGCATGATGCTCGCTCTAGCTGCAATTCGATGTAGAAATGAATTTGAAAGTGTTCTTTCATTGATATCAGAGTCAGAATCCGAGCTATCCTCGTCTGGAACTGATGCCTTCTCCACTGTGACCTTGGGGTCTAATTTTTCCAACAGGTTGTAGACTGTGTCCCATGTCATTTTCCCAAGACCTTGGCATGATGTATCTGTGACTAGCCTTAGCTTTATGGGCTTTTCTTTTGAGACCGTAGGAGTCTCGGAAAACTTCACTGGTAGAGCAGTCTTGTTTCTTCTTCCTCTCTTTGACATTTCTGCGTCTGCTACCGCTTCCCTTTGTCTGTGACTGAAAGAACTTGGTGTTCTTTGGCTCTGCAAGACAATAAACTCTTAGTCGTGATCAACAAGCCACTCAAATGGAATGATTTATGAACTTATGGTTTTCATTTATTTGTTTCGTATATTGCGTAAATGCTCCTTTTGGGTCACACTTAAGTATTTAAAACCAAATCATAAACCATATTCATTTGATTCGTTATTGAATGCCTTCGTACCAATAAAGATTTGGCGCTTGTGATATATTAATATATTCAAAAAAATCCTCGTATGCAAATAGATGAATCGCATCGGAAGTTTTCGAATGTCAAATGAGTATCACAATACGTTTATCCCGATTGATCGATTGTGATTGCAGATCTTTCCGATCTCTAATGGTGGGGTCTACCATATATTTTAAACAAATGTTCGATTTTTCTTTTAAAAGCGTTTATTATCAAATGCACATCGGATCGGAAAATTTCAACTAAGCGTAAAGAGTTTTTTGAAGACTGTCCCGATTAATCGATTGCGATTGACCGCTTCGCATCGGAAGTTATTATTAATTGTTTTAAACTCTTAGCGATTGAAATTTTCCGATTGGACTAATCGCATCGGAAGATTTGAAATGGGCATATGAAATTTCTTTTAAAGGTTATCTCCGATTCTCCGATTGCGATTTGAACTTTTAACTTTGATTTGTTTTTTATGGTAAGGCCTTGTATATTAGATCGGACCATAAGTTTTTTGAATGTTGACTCTGTTTCGTAACAATATGAAATTTTCCAAAACAATGAATTTTATTTCTAAGTGTTTTATTTCTAAAAAAGAAAGGGACCCTATTACTTAAATTTTATTTCTAAAATTTAAGTAAAAGTTGTATGGTACAACACTCCTATCTCGGATGCGAAAATTCTTAGGATCCGTCCTTGGCAAGTCCCGATCTAACATTTTACCGGGCACGGAAGATGGCGGGATGTGACCACCTTCTGGTCTGGTTGGATTTCTTAACCTTCGGATATACTTCCCGATCAAGGGAGATCATGCAGGCTCATCTTCGGTATGGCGAATAAACGGTATACTTCATACCACCTAAGGCTGTCCTCCTTTGCAAAGGTGCAAAGGGTGTCTCTGTATATTGGTGGAGGAGATGTTTGTATGTCTGTGTCTGACTCTTCCTCCACTACCTGCTTAGTTCTCCTTCGGGATACCCGGGGTGCCATATCGCTAGAGTCGGAGAGGATCGGTACCGTATCTGCTCTAAATTCACCTGTTGCATTCAAGAAAGAATCCCAGGATGAGAAAGACATGATGATAATGGCTAAATAAAGTCTACACATGCAAAGTTTAATTGACTGTTCCTTGGGAGTCGCTGGGTCGCTGATCCACAAAAGGACTCACATGCGACCTCGCGACCTTTTGACTAGGTCGCAGGGTCGCAGAGTCGCTAACAAGGAGTTTTGCGACCTTGCGACCTTGCGACCGGGTCGCTAGGTCGCAGGTCGCACTTGAGCCTGCCGGGGGGTTTCGCGCGCGCGCGGTTTTGCGGATAAAATTTCCCTACAGGGAAAAATACGCGGCTTGAAAGGGTCTAAACTGACAATAAGGCATAGCCATGAGGAATTGGGCAGGAGACGGGTGACCTTGGGGTTTGTGGGAACCAAAACAAAAAATAAACTCAAACGGAAAACCTATCTGCTCACCAGCAAGTAATTAAGACCATGGGGTGGTTGGATTTTAGCAAGAACTGCTGGGAAAGGAAAAATCAGGGAGGAAATGGCAACTTACCCGGAAGAAAACGCGCCAGCCGACCTGTCAGAGCAATTCCACGATTTCCGCCGTAAGTCACAAATGCGACCTAGCGACCTGCCCTTATAAAAAGGAGTCGCACGTGCGGGCAATAAATGAGGTCGCAAGTTGTCAGTTTGCGACCTTGCAACATCGCGACCTTAAGGTCGCTGGGTCGCAAAGGTCACTGAGTCGCTGAGTCCTCTAATACTTCATTTTGCGACTTTACGACCTTGCGACCTTAAGGTCGCTGGGTCGCAAGGTCGCAAATTGCTTGACTTTCGACTCTTGCGACCTGGCGACCTCTGCGACCTTAGGGTCGCAGAGTCGCATAGGTCGCATGGGTCGCAAATCATGGATCTGCGACTTAGCGACTTGCTCTTAAAAACTTTACTTGGCTTTTTCCTTGTTTAGTTTCAAAGGGGCTCCAAAAATTTTGAAGTGTGTGTTATGATTTTATGTATTTTTGGAGGGTGTTGTAGGAGCTACAACAAATGGCGATTCACTGGATGAATTCAGAGTCTCTGCTGATGAAGGGTCGATGAGGGAGGAGGGAGGGGTCTAATACTAGCTTGTTCTTTTACCTCAGAGTTTACACCTTCCTTCCTTTGTCACCCTGCATAGTTGCCTGCCCTTTTGGCTTATTGGGTGCAGATCAACCGAATTTTAATTCCTCACGCTCCAGGATCGAGAGGGTCGGGGAAACCTTGGACAACTGCAGGGTCCGGTACAATTATTTCGTCCTCATGGTGTTGCTCCACTGCCAGCGAACCTCTCGGCTCCGGCGGAGTCACTGCCTAAGGAGTCGTGAACGTTGCTCCGCTGCCAGCGAGCCTGGTCAGTACCCCGGCGGAGTCGTTACAACACCTCTCTGCGCAGGAAGCATTTCTCAATCCTTTACCCTTTATTTGTGTGCGATTGCACTTATTAGAGAATGTGCCTGTAGCACTTATTTAGATGGGCATATTTTGCCTGGGCGGATGAGGGATCCCAACTTATTTTGCTTGCAGAGAGGTTGCTCCTGGTCTCATATGAGGACTCGGGTTTTTCCCGGATGACCTGCAATTCTCTTGAGTTAGCCCTGTTCCCTCACAATCTGGTTGCTGCTATGCAAGACCTTCTCTGCCTGCACCCTTCGAAGCCGCTAGGTGGTTCCTTATGCTTGAAGACTCTAGTAAGGCCGTGTACTATCCTTAGGTGCCCATCACAAGCAAGTTTCGACTGCCCCGTGTTTTACGGGAAGGGCCTTTTATCAGCATAGAACCTCTTCAAGGAGTGAGCCAGTTGCGGGCAGCTTATACAAGGTTTTCTTTGAAGAGTTAGAGAAAGAGTTTTTTGTTTTGTTTTGTTTTTTTTTTTTTTTTTTTTAAGGGTTTAAGTAAAATAGTGTTTGAGGTCATGCCCGTTTACCGGGAGGACCTCGACTTTTCCTTCCAGAGTTTGCAATCGGAAAGTATGGGGACCCACCTTTTCTTTAACCTGAAAGGGACCTATCCATAGTGCTTGAAATTTGGCATGTTTTCCTTTTTCTTCGTGTGCTTTATCCCACTTTAGGACAAGATCTCCTACTTCAAATTTTTTATCTCCTGCAGAATTTTTATCGAACCATTTCTTGATCCGACTCTGGTGGATGGCGAATTTCTCCCGGGTTTTCTGCCTTTCCTCTTCTAATTTTAGTAGGGTGTCAATGCGGGTTTGCAAGGTGGGGCAAGGGGTACCATGACACTCTTGAGACAACTGCAGAGCAGGAAGAGACAAATTGGGAGGGAGGACAGCTTCTTTCCCATACACGAGAAAATATGGTGAGGGGTCTATTGAGGACTTAGGGGTGACGCGATCAGCCCACAGTGCATTTTGGAGAGCATTATGCCAGTTGCGTTGGTGAGACAGTAAGGTCTTTTTAATGATGCGAATTAGATTTTTATTGGTTGATTCCGCTAGACCATTTCCTTGGGGATAATATTTTGCAGAGTGTTTAAGAACGATACCATTTTCTAAAGCAAAATCATATAATTTAAAAGATGAAAAGTATGTTGCATTATCAAAGACCAAGGAAGTCGGAACGCCAAACCTGGTGATGATGGAATGAATGAAAAATTGCATTACCTCCTGATCGTTGACTTGGCGTAATGGTACTGCTTCAACCCACCTGGTAAAGTAATCAGTGGCTGTTAGGATGTACCGGTGTTGCTTAGAAGAGTGGGGTAGGATCTCCCCAATGACGTCTAGACCCCATTGTTGAAAAGGCTCTTCCACTGCTACTGACAACAAAGGGGCGGCGGGGCGCGCTTCTCGGTTTGCGAATTTCTGGCATTGAACGCACTTCCGAACATATGCGTGGGCATCTCTGAAAAGAGTTGGCCAATAATAACCTGCTCGCATTATTTTATGGGCTGTAGTATCCCCGGAAAAATAACCTCCTGCTGATCCATCATGCAGCTCGATTAAGATCTTCTGAGCTTCATCATATTCCAGGCAGCGTAACATGACCCCATCGGAATGTTTCCTGAAAAGCTTCCCTTGGATTAACTGGTAAGGAGCAGCTTTGAGTCTGATTGCACGTTTCTGCCGGGCATTTAGAGCGAGGTCCAATGTACCGTGTGCTAAATATCCTGAAATATCCGAGTACCAAGAAGGGTCCTTTACCTAAGGCAAGACGTCAGTTTGGTACATATCAATTTCTTGTTCCCAATTATCTTCTTCACTCTGTTGGGAACTTGCGGCCTCTGCAGCCATCTGGCATAAACCTTGTCCTTTAACTGTGCATGCTGGCTTAAACTCTAAGTCGTATTCTTGCATACACGCAACCCAGTTCCCTCGTCTCTCGCCCAGCTCCTGCTGCATGAACAGTGAGCGAACAGCTGGGTGGGGAACGTAAACTGTGACATGGTTTTTCAAAATGTATGGTCTGAAATATTTGACTACTTTATATACCGGATAGGCCTGTTTCTCGATTTCGGGATAATTTAATTCAGCTCCCTGCAGACCGGTGCTCATGAATGAAATGGGACGCTCGTCGTTATTTCTGTCCTTTTGTGTGAGTACGGCTGCCAAGGACGAATCCGAAGCGAACGTATACAAGCTGAAATCTCTGCCGAAATCTGGGCTCTGGAGGGAAGGCACTTCGGCTATAGCTTTCTTGATTTGGTCGAAAGCTTCCTTTTCGGGCTGATTCCATTTGAAGGTAGCATTTTTCTTTATCATTCCCTGTAGTGGCTTAACTATTTGGGCGAAATCTGATATAAATTTACGTACAAAATTGATCTTTCCTAAGAAGGACTGCATTGCTTTCTTACTGCTGGGGGGAGGAATCTGAGCAATGGCTTTCGCACGTTCTGGATCAACGATAATGCCTTGCTTGGTTATGATATGACCCAGTAGATTTCCTTCTGCTACGGTGAAAATTCTCTTCTTTGGGTTGAGCGAGATACCGTATTTTCTGCACCTTTCGAAGATCTGTCTGAGGTGACGCAAATGATCCCCCCGATGTTTAGAAAACACAGTAACGTCATCCAAGTAAACCACCACACTTTGGCCTATCAGACCCATGAATGCTATATCCATATCTCTTTGGAAAGTTGCCCCTGCGATGATTAATCCAAAGGGCATGCGCCTGTACGCGAAGGTTCCCCACTTAGTCCGAAAGGTAGTCTTTAACCTGTCTGGTTCAGCCACTAGTACTTGATTGTAGCCAGAGAATCCGTCCAACAAGGAGAACATTTCTGAGCCGGACACTGCTTGTAGTATCTGCTCCATAGGGGGCACTGGGTAATTATCTTTACTCGAGGCCCGGTTTAAGTTTCGGAAATCTACACATAAGCGAATCTCACCTGACTTCTTCCGTACCGGAACCAAATTAGACACCCATGTGGAATGGCGAACTTTGAAGATAATGCGGGCATCCAAAATTTTTTTGAGTTCTTTTAGAATTAGTGGCTCCATCATAGGATGTACTTTCCTAAGATTTTGTTGGAATGGTTTTACATTTTCTTTAATGGGTATCACATGTTGTATGATTCGAGTATCGTATGTGCGTAAATCCTCATATGTCCAAGCGAATACGTCACGATACTTGCGAAATAGCTGAGTGAAATCTTGAGCCTCTTGGGGGGTGCAGTCTTTCCCCAGGGTGACGAACTTAGGATTATCTTCTGATCCCAAGTTCACTTGTCGATGAGCCAAGATCGAGCTCTGCACTTTTGCATTTGGGGGCCCACGGAACCGATTTTGCAGATCGAAAAGCTTCTCCATTGATACCACCCCTTTAGGCATGGGGTTTCCTTTGACTTGCTCGTACTCCTTTTGCATAGCTTGGTCGTGCTCATCTTCATCTATAGCAGCGTCTTTGAATATCTCTGAGTTGCACATAAATTCCAGCACCTGTTGATCATCATCAAAAACACGCAGATTAGTGATATTGTCTGGCACGGAGGGTTTGTACATAACTTCAATAGAAAAACCGTCCCTCAAAGCGTCAAAAGCAGAAATTAATCGCCATAACTCTTGCTGATACGCCTTCAAATGTGGAGACAAACAGTGAATCGTATTGCGTACCTTCCGAGTGATAATCTCGGAGTCTCCAATGACCCGTAAGCATTTTACCTTCAAATCCAGCGCCTTTTTAAGCCCGAGGATCAAAGCTTCATACTCGGCAGTGTTGTTAGTGCATTGGAATTCAAGTCGACAAGAGACTAAGAACTTTTTCTTATGCGGATCAAGAAAAACGCAGCCAGCACCAGAACCATCGAGGTTCTTGGAATCGTCGTAATACAAGGTCCATATGTCTCTTTCCGGGTCTTTGGGGGTAATGGATTGCGGAGGAACTTCGTCTTGGTGTGAGACAGCTTGGGCTTGTTCCTCTGTGACGAGTGTCATTTCAGAAAGGACCTCGGGGCCTACTGAAGACTGAGGAGGTCGATAGCATCCAAAAATGGACTCCAGGAAACACATCCTGAGTTCCTCTTGGGCAAAGCTGATGGGTTCATTTGTGGCATCTAAATCAGTTACAGTATGTTTCATGTATGGTTCGCTTTCGACTCTGATTTGGTTATTTCTCCCCTTGTAAGGTAGCCATAAGTGGGACCAATCTGTGGCAAAGTATCCTTGCAACTTGCTAGACCAGTCCCTGCTAAGCAGTACACCATAAGCTTCAGGGATGTCAACAACCACAATATCAATACATTGATGGACCCTAGAGTCGGATGAGAGGCGAATGATGACATTGTTTAATTCTCCAACTGCTGGTACTTGTGATCTGTCCAGTTGAATGATTTTTGCGTCAGTTTTCTCTGGGAGGATGTTGATTTTCTTGCACATAGATAGAGGCATGACATTCGTGGATGCACCAGAGTCAACGAGACAATTGTGAACGTTGAAATTAAACATCTCAAAAGACAAGAGGAATGGAGGGGTGGATCCTCTCGAATTTGCGTTGACAGCGTTCACTATAGATTGGATATCTGGACTGGTTTGTGCAGATGTGTTGCTCATAGTTTTCGTATTTTGGTTGTTGGCGAAAGCTTTTAAAATATTTTTTTTTTTATTTGTGATGCGGGCCAGCTCGTAGAGTGAGATATTAGCTCTGGTCTTTTTCATGTCCTCCACTATGTTGTAGCTAGTATCGGTTTGGGGACTAGGTTCGATAGCGGTTTTCGAGGGTTCTACCGGGAGCTTGGTCTTGTGACTTGCTTTGCTGTTGCTATTTGTGGGCTTATCCGGCGTAGCGTGCCCTTCGTTTCCAGGGGGAAGAATTTTCCTCAGGAAAGCTCTTTTCTTGTCTTCATAAGATTGTTCAGGAACAGATCCTTTGCTTCTAAGACTATAGTTTCGAGTGGGCTGAGCCTTGGGACTGCCTGCCATGTTGATATCAATGGGGACAAGACTCTCCCCCCTGCGGATTATATCAAAAGTTAAGACAGAGGCTCCTGATTCCCCATCTAGGAGCGAACCTTCATCTCGATCAGAAACATCATCCTCTGTCTGGTTTCCCGGAGTTTGGTCATCCAAAAGTTGATTAACCACTGCGGTCATGCTGCCAATCCATTGCGGGCACGTTTTTTCGAAATGGGCAGCTTGGTGAAAAGAGCAAAAATTGTCTTTCCCTATCTCTTCCACGTTGAGAGCGGCACTGGAGTTTGACAGAGGTCTGCTGGTGTTGGGATTACTTTTCTTGAAAAAGGGTTTTGGGGGTTTATTTGTAGTTGAGGTTTCAACGCCCTTTCTCTTTAAGTCAGAGACCTCATTCATTAGTAGTTTGAGGGTTTTGGCCATACTCTCGAAATTAAAATTTTCTCTCTCTCTATTAGGGGTGGAAGACTGACCTTTTTTAGCGGTTGGTTTGTGATCATCTTTTCCTTCATGGTCCATGACTCCTATCGACAACATGTCCTTCTCTACCGCGAGAGCAGTAGCGTAATTTGCTGTAAGGGTAGCGCGGGCCTCACGTTTGACGAAAACGGAAATATCCCTAGGGAGAGCTTTAGTGTAGTAGTCGATGGTGATAGAATCGTCCAAAGCTAAGTTTGGAGGAAATTTTTTCAATATTGTGGCGAAGCGTTGGTTAAAGTCTTTAACCTTCTCTTTTCTGTGACACTTGATGGTGCTTAACTCTGTGAGGAGCATAGAGGGTGTTTTATCCTCTGCAAACTTTTGCAGGAACACGCGACGGAACTGGTCCCAGGAAGCAATAGAAGCACTGGGTAGGGAACGATACCAGGTGGCCACAAGGTTTACAATAGTGTGTGGGAACAGTCGACAAGCAACATCATCGGACTGAACTCTCACGATTTGTAGGGCCAGATAGAAACTACTAATATGATCTTCCGCTGAGGTACCTTTCTCAGGATCAAATTTAGGAAGATGCTTCTCCGGGTGTCTAGGCATATCATGGAGAGGACCTAAAAGAGCCAATGGGGATTGAGCCATCCAGGCTAGGGGCTGCACCCTCCTGGGGCGCTGATGATATCGAGTTTCGGCCTCGGATTCACTTCCCGTCCCTGACACTGATGCTCCATCCTGATGGTGAGAGTGCTCATCTCGGTGTCTTCCACGGTTATTCATATTTCTAAGGTACTCCCAGTTGTGGAGAGGGGGTCTATTTTGGTTTTGGTGGTGATGATGGTTGTTGTGATGTCTCCGGCCGTGGACCATATCTCCTCTACCTCCACGTCCGTGACCCCTATTAACCCCACCCTCATTTATTCGGGGCCTATTGCCTTCTCTTAAATTTCTTCGGGCAGTGTTAACTTCTCTCTCGTTCCTTAGACCCCCCTCTCCTTCTTCTCGCAGGTCGTACACTTGGTTGTCGTTCCACTGATGTAAGTCAGGCTGAGGTTCGGGGAAAGGTTCAGTATCAGGGAAACCTTCACTATCTTGGAGGATGGGGTCATTTTCCTGGACTGCCCGCCCGAGGTCTTCAATCATGGAGTTTACGAGTTCAGGTATGGTGCTGACAAGCACACCATTACAAGTGATGTTCTCAGTAGGGGTCCTAGTGTGAGCCAGAAATTCCATGATGCGGGCATATCGTAAATCCCTGACGAGATTACGGGCAACTGGGCGTAAGGATCTCAACTGTTCATTAGTGATTTCAAAGTATCGAGCTGCCTCTGTTGGAATATCCTCTAAGGGGGGAAGAGAAGGTTCGTTATTTGTGACCTCCCGGCGGGGAGTTTGTGATGGAATATCAGTCGTATGCTGGGAGGATGCCATGGCCCTCCTTCTAGTGCCAAATCTGTTGACGGGAAAATATGTCCGGCCAACAGTAGGGGATCTCCCCGGTAGAAAGTCCCAATTAGACTTTGAACCGTTTGGAGCAGGGATCCTGTCCGGGGTGTGGGTCCAGCTACCACTTAAATGACTTCCTCTTCGGTCTCGAACAACCTGATTGAATCTACAAACATACACTCATTCACATGATACAGAATACATGACTGATGTATCAAAACTGATATATGACACTGTGCGTAGCAAGGTAATAAACAAAATGCATGCGCCCAGGAAATGTCGTTAGCAACACATCTATGGGGTAATGCATACAAGATAATCTGACCACCAAAGAAACAGTTCTTTAATGGCGAGAATATCCCTTAACTTTCCGAAAGATATAACGAAATGCTAATAAAATAGTTCATTAACATTCATCATAAGAGTAAATAGCAAACTTGAGCATCATCAACACAATCACAGATAGCTATGGAGCATGAATGATGCTATTAATAACACAGATTCATTAATCAGAAGATATGCTGAAACTATACGCAGAATACACACAGTGTTGCCACAGCTAGACACATCATCCAATCAAAGGGATTTTAACAAGTATTTGTATTACATATGTCAAGAGTATGATTCTTCAATTACAATGCAATATTGCCTTTCGGTCCACAAAAGAGGAGCCCCTTACTATGTGCCCCACAGGGGTATTTATAGATTCAAGAGATGCCCTTATGGCCATCCGACGCTTCAACTTCCCGACGGTTCAGCTTCCCTGCGACCTTTGCCACACTTGCGACCTGCGACCTGGGGGACAAAAAGCGACCTGCGACCCAGCGGTTAAACTATGGAGGTGGTCGCGTAATTGAGGTCTCTGGAACGTCAACTTTCTTGCCCTTGAGGAAATCTCGCCAAGTCTGGTAATCTGCTGTTATAGGAGCGACAAGAGGGCTTTCCTCTTTTATTCGATGCATCTTCGAGAGATCGACGTTGAAAGGGGAAGCGAGCTTGGTATAGATTTATGCGATGACAAGCAACGGGTTAGGTTCTCTTGTGATGCCTCGAATTACGGTTGCGCGGCTGACTTGTCTCACGGAGTTGCGAAAAGACTAAATTTCTGCTCTACACCATCCAGTCTTTAGTTTCATTCGATTACCCCTAATGACGAATGTGATGAAGAACATTCATGGAGTCAATACCAACGATCGGTGATTATATCTGAGACATCACTTTGTCCAAATCTTTAGCCGACTTGTCTTTGGTGCATATTCATCCGAATTTATTACTTTGGCTTCTTGCGTATGATACGATCCTTCCCTAGGCATGTTCGGGGAGCTTGCGATGTTCTTGTTGTCCGATTCATCATTTTGTCCAAAGCTGAGGCTTCTAGGACGCTCGTGCTTGTTTACAGTTTCCTCTCGTGCCTCCCTTATTGGGGCCTTTGTTTGTTTTAGTGTGAGCATTTCTTTGTATACTTGCCTCATGGTCATTTCCAACACATCACACTCTTTCCTGACCGCCAGTGGGACCTCATTCACTTGGGCGGGCTTACCTTGGGGCTGTAGCATCTCACTTTCTAGTCTTGATTTCTCCTGCTCCGCTGCTTTTAGCCTGTTCTGTAGGGAAATAATCTCCCTGCTCATTCTAGTGACATTTTCCTCCGTGGCTGCGGCAAAAGCGGTGCCTGCTGACGCTATCATAACAGGGTTAGTCCTTGTATCTGGGACTATGTCCTTTCCAGTGGCGACCATAGATATGGCGGGATGGCTTTGCGCCAAGGATTTCCTTTTCTCCTGCCGTATTTTGAAAGAGAATTGGTCAAATGTCAATCTGGTCAGGTCGAAGACTTCTTCTTCTTGCTCCCCGAGAAAATCATCAACATTGAGGGTACTTTTTGCGCCACCTGAAGGGATATCCAGGGGAGATATGTCAATGTCGTCTATTAGCTCGTCCTCCTCATCCTGTGTTTGATCCTTTTCTTTCTCCTTTTTCCGGCGCTCGGCTTCTGCCTTGTCGTGTTCCTCCTTCTTCCTGTGTTCTGCCTCTTCCTCTGCTTCCTTTTCAGCTTTTCTCTTTCGCTCTGCCGCGGCGGCTTGTTCTGCCTTCTTTTGACGATCGAATTTGTCGAGTTCTTCCTTAAGTGCTTTTTCTGCCGCCGCCTGTGCCTCCTTTTCCTGTCTTTCCTTTTCCTCTTCCTTTTTCTTTTTTCGCTCTGTCCTGGCATCTTTCTTACGTTTCTCTTCATCCTCCTTCATTTTATTTTTCTCTTCCTTCTTGGCTTGGGCTTCTGCTTCCCTTTGCTAATCCGAGATGTCAGGCCCCGTACTGGTCTGTGTTCTCTTATCTTTGGAGGAAGAAGAGCCTCCAAGCTTCTGGCTTCTATCTCCTAAATTCTGGTGATCCTCTTCTTCTCAGTCAGAGTCGATCCCTGGAGCTAGATGCCTGTCTGCGTTGTACCAGTTTCTTTTTTCATCCTCTGTCGGGCGCTCAACATGCTGATAACTCCATCTAAAATTGGCCCTTTTACAATGCTCAGGAACTATCCTGACTGGGTCATAAGTTCGGCAATCCAGATTTCTGAAGTGATAACTTTTTACCTCTTCCCCTTCACGCCCTACTTCTCTGAAGTCCTTGACTATATAAGCACCAATGGTGAGAGGTAGAGCGGGCCAAGGTTTCTTCTTCCCTTTGGAAAGGACGTTAGAGAAGCCCGAGGTCATCTGGAAACATACCTCCTGCATGAGCACCTTATCAGTAATAAACTTAGGCAGAGCATGTGGTGCTTTAAATGAGCCAAATACTCGGATGATTGTGAATTCAGCGAATGGAAACCAGTGTGCCACCTGACCTAGTGTCTCCATTGCTCGCCAAGACATGCAGGGGGTGTCTTGACCAAATAGTTTCCCGTAAAGGGCGGGAATGAATATATGAGAGATTTGCTCGATGTCTGACTTGTACCTGGATTCCCAGAATACCTTGGTCTGCAAATGTATTGCCTGGGTCTGTTCAGAGTCCCAGTTATGTGGCCATCCCTCAACATGCAGCTGGGCACAGACAGCATCTAATAGATACGAAGCCATATAGAATTCTGATGGCGCTCCCTCATCTGGGGCTAAAGCTGAAGCCAAATTTGTGTGCATAGAGCCCATTAATATACCAGCCCAATTGAACCGAGTGTCGTGTACTGTTACGTGTTCCATAATGGTTGCCCATGTTCCGTTGAAAGTGGTGGCATCCGAACGCCCGTATACTCTACACAGCATGGCGGCCACTAACTTATACACCTTACTCAGACTGGCCACCGGGTACTCCTGGTCTTTTTTGATTTTAAATTTATCTGGTTCTGCCCACCATTTTCTGATTGTATCAACCATCGGCACTTCATTTGCAGAAAACCATCTCGGAGTGAAGTTTACCTCTGGTTTGGGGAGCAAGTAGTAGACCTGTGCTTTTGAGCTCTCCAACGTTGCAAAAGCTTTACCTCCACTATCTTGGATTTCGAAATTCTTAGGATCCGTCTTCTGTATGATCCAGTCTAACATTTCTGGGCACGAAAATATTGCGGGATGTGACCCTGCTAGGTGCAATTTGGATTTCTTAACCTTCAGATATACTTCTCGGTCCGGGAGATCTTCTGGAAACTCATCTTCTGGTATGGCGAACTCGCGGTATACTTCATACCACCTAAGGTTGTCCTCCTTTGCGAAGGTGCAAAGGGTGTCTCTATATATTGGTGGAGGAGATGTTTGTATGTCTGTGTTTGACTCTTCCTCCACTACCTGCTTAGTTCTCCTTCGGGATACCCGGGGTGCCATATCGCTAGAGTCGGAGAGGATCGGTACCGTATCTGCTCTAAATTCACCTGTTGCATTCAAGAAAGAATCCCAGGATGAGAAAGACATGATGATAATGGCTAAATAAAGTCTACACATGCAAAGTTTAATTGACTGTTCTCTGGGAGTCGCTGGGTCGCTGATCCACAAAAGGACTCACATGCGACCTCGCGACCTTGCCACTAGGTCGCAGGGTCACAGAGTCACTAACAGGGAGTTTTAAGACCTTGCGACCTTGCGACCGGGTCGCTAGGGCGCAGGTCGCACTTGAGCCTGCTGGGGGGTTTCGCGCGCGCGCGGTTTTGCGGATAAACTTTCCCTACAGGGAAAAATACGCGGCTTTTAAGGGTCTAAACTGACAATAAGGCATAGCCATGAGGAATTGGGCAGGAGACGGGTGACCCTGGGGTTTGTGGGAACCAAAATGAAAAATAAACTCAAACGGAAAACCTATCTGCTCACCAGCAAGTAATTAAGACCATGGGGTGGTTGGATTTTAGCAAGAACTGCTGGGAAAGGAAAAATCAGGGAGGAAATGGCAACTTACCCGGAAGAAAACGCGCCAGCCGACCTATCAGAGCAATTCCACGATTTCCGCCGTAAGTCACAAATGCGACCTAGCGACCTGCCCTTATAAAAAGGAGTCGCACGTGCGGGCAATAAATGAGGTTGCAAGTTGTCAGTTTGCGACCTTGCGACCTCGCGACCTTAAGGTCGCTGGGTTGCAAAGGTCGTTGAGTCGCTGAGTCCTCTAATACTTCATTTTGCGACTTTGCGACCTTGCGACCTTAAGGTCGCTGGGTCGCAAGGTCGCAAATTGCTTGACTTCCGACTCTTGCGACCTGGCGACCTCTGCGACCTTAGGGTCGCAGAGTCGCATAGGTCGCATGGGTCGCAAATCATGGATCCGCGACTTAGCGACTTGCTCTTAAAAACTTTACTTGGCTTTTTCCTTCTTTAGTTTCAAAGGGGCTCCAAAATTTTTGAAGTGTGTGTTATGATTTTATGTATTTTTGGAGGGTGTTGTAGGAGCTACAACATGTTCCTATAAGGGTACTGCTTCCTTTCTGCACTGGGCCAATTCGTGTTGGAATTGAATTAATTCATTATAAAACTTTTTATAGGAAACCTTTTCTACTAGGGGAGTGTAGGCATGTGTCACTTCTATTTGAATCCCCTTATCTTCTGTAAGTTCCGGATTAGTCTGCACAGAGGTTTCAAAGGTGTGTATCAACTTTGTTTGTAATGAGGCTTTAGCCTTATTCATTAACTCAATCTGTACAGAAACTTCAGTGGTAATTATTAAATTGGTCTGTATAGAGGCTTCAAATTTTTCCATTAGGTCAGTCTGTATAGAAATTTCAACAGTATCTGCCATTTGGGTAACAAAATCTATTTGGGTTCCCATGGTAGCCAATTCCTTCTCAGGCTTATGAGCCTTGTTTGATTCTTTCAAATGTTTCCTCATATATTTTATCATTTTTCTCAATCTCTTTCACTTCCTGCTCATTTTCCTGAACTTAATCTCAACTAATTTTTCTTTTGGAAAATTCTTGGCAAGAGAAGGAGGAGCAGTGGCTTCGGTTTCAGAAATGATTGTGACAATTCTAAGGTTATCAGCAATGGTGTTTTCTTCTTGCATCCAAGAGTTTATTTCAACATTAACATTATGGCTGCGTGAAATAGTATTTCCTTCAGACGTTAGGGGGACTATCTCAATGCTTGTATTTTTTTCTAATAGAACAATGTCTCCTGACTCGTTTCCAGATTCAGCTATTCCTTCTGTCTAGTCTTCCCTACCCATCCATTCATTATCAAAGGGGGGTAAAAGCCTTGAAGCTTGCAATTCATCATGGTGAGGTAAGATTTCAGTGTGGCCAGAGATGCTGGCAGTGACAGACTGGTTCTACAAGTCCCTCTGCCCCTCAGATTGTTCATATGGGCTTCCAATTTCATGAGATGCTCTCATTTGCTAAAGAAATTGAGCCATTTCTTCTTCGTAGTCCTATAAGGACATATTTTGAGGGCTTGAAGGTGGTGCATGGGATGGTCCCGCCTCAACTGGAAATTCAGAGGTGTCTTACCAGAGGGGGGTCGGGTAGCAACTATGGTCAAAAACTACTTCCCTAGTTGTGAGGTCAGAACATTGGCCCTATTCCCTCTTGCTCTCCTGGGTATGTTTATTCTAGGTATTTCAATCTATGCTCTGACATGGTTTTCTTCAGGGGCAAGCAGGGAAGGATTAACAAAGTTGTCCCAAGTTATCTAGTGATTGTCTAGCTCATGAATGATGATCAGTTTAATAAGGTCATGGTGGCTGACAACTGCTAGGGGGCTTTTGGATTTTCTAATTTGAACAACAGTATTGTGCAATACAACATTTAGAAAAAAAGGCAAGTTAACTGAAATTTTTCTCTTGAGAACAACTAATAGTTTAAGTTGGAAGGACTTTAGCACATCCTAGCATCTGTCGCATGTGATATATCTTTGAATGAACACTGCCAATTCTTGCAAAGGCTGCTGCAAGGCTGCAGGATTTATACCCTTCCCTTTTTGTTCTAATGGTTAGCCTGGGTCCTGGTACACTGATATTGCTTCTTGTAGAAGGACATGTTTTTCAGTCCATCTTTCTCCCTCTGTTGGTAGTCCAAAGACCTTAGCGATGGTTTTTCTTATCCTCTTGTATTATACATTTTCACTAGGTGATTATAGATTTTCTACAAAGTGCTGAAAATAACATTCCTTGAATATCAAATATCTTCAGAAATCTCACTGCCTTCATTATCTTCATCCAATCTCTTTCACTATATCTCATTTTTCCTTCTCAAGTTACCCTCCTACCCTGAAAACTCATATTTGGAATTAAGCCTGTCATATTCACCCTTGTTTCCCTACCTAACATCCCATTTTCCTCACTAAACTACCTCACCTTCAGCACTTTCCCTTATTCCATTAAAACAATGTAAAACATCTTTCTTACATTGTTTTAAATTAGAATTTATATTATTCGGGACACATTCTTTTGACTAAAACTATGTTTTTATTCTAATCTACTCGAACCCATTGTAATAAACTACCTGACCCATTTTTATATTAAAGCCCACTTCCTTTTTATGTTAAAGCCTATGCTTTAATATATTAAACCCCCGCTCTAAATGTTTTTTAGGCCCCGCCCTTATAAAAAAAACCTGCGACCATATAACCCAAGCCCCATGCTATAAAGAACCCCACCATACATTCTGCCACATAACCCCGGGCCCCACTATTCAAAATTAACCAGCACTCCATTTATGCCAACCACCATTGATCTCCATCCCCATGATCCAACGGTCACCATTTCATGTCGCATGTCTAACGACGCAGGGGTTAAAAAAAAATGCGTGAAATAGGCAGTATTTCTCCCTTGTACCTCCCGCCATGCGGTGCCTATTCAATGGAATCACATCCTTCCACCCAAACCCACTTACCACCTTTTCTCCGGCGAAAACTGCCTTCATCCCACGTGAAAAATGCCTTTCTCTCTCCTGCCAAAACTTCAAACCGTTGCTTTGTTGAAACACTCCAAAGGCCTATGCTTTTCTGATAAGCCCCACAGACACCATGATGCCTGTTCAAGTGCTCCTAAGCCCCGAAAAATCCCAAATAAACACAAGAGCCCCTCAAACGCAGGTTTTTATTAATAAAATTGTTTTAATGTGCATGTTGCTGAGGTATCAATGCTAAATTACATTTATGAGGTCCCAAAGTTGTTCGGACAGACTCCATGGGTGACAATCCAGTGCGTTTGTTTTTCAAAAAGACCAAGAATGCCACATTAAAACATAAGCATCAATGGATCATGACCATTGGTGGTTATTTTAACACACCAAAGCAGCAGAGAGTGTCTCAATGCACAGATAGAGATAAAGGACAAAGTTGAAATGTAGTCAAAGAAAGGATTAAAGGGTTAATCATAAGATCAAAGGTTAAAATCAGAGGTTAAGGACAAAGCACAGACAAATCAAGATAAGAAGACAGAATGAAGACATAATCACATATTAAAGGCAAATGCAGAAAGAATAAAGGAGAAAACAGTAAGAAAGAGACTAAGCCAAGTTTAAAAGTTAAATCCAAGCTTAAAAGGCTAAAATAGAGTTTTAAGGATAATTCAAAGGTTGATTGATACAGAGGCAGATCCGAACGATTAAGAAAACATCAATTAATTATTCAAAGACACATTTTGGCACCTACAACATTTTTCACTTAAACAGAGGAAATCACAGTTATTGCAGCAGTCAGAGATATGTTAAACAACTCAAGAATTATTGTAAAGTTAATAAAAAGCCTAAAAAGTCAAATATATCCCAGAAGTTAGCTCAGCAGTTAAGTTAGGAGTTATTGATATAGTGATTCAGTCACAGATATTTTACCTTGGACCTTGGATGGTCTCAAAGGTAAAAATGCATTAACTCTGTAATAAATACAAATATGAAACCCTAGCTTAGGATCACCTCCTCATTTTGCAGATAAATACTGCATTTATTATTCATTTTTTTTTGTTTGGTTGATAGGTTGAGAAGTTGCTGAGCTAGTTGATGAGCTACTAGGCTGGATTTGATAAAAATCTGAGTTGCAGAGATTTGTTGGACTGGAGCATTGTAATTTTTTTGAACATCAGTAATACAAGCATGTTCACAGGATTCTTGAGCTATGTTAATTGTGAAGTTATCCTTCTTTGTCAAATGTTTTCCTTTTGTTTTCAATTTTGTCCATTATTTCCTTGATAAAATAACAAAAAATTTAGATTAAGATATGCTGCCTTGGCACCTTAATTATGTATGCTTTCTTTATCTTAATGCTTTATTATACAAGTTTTGATTAGATAATTCTTAATTTCTCTCTGGTTCCACCTAGCTTGTTGTCTCGAAAATAATTCAGTAGAGTCCAACCGAAGAGGTCTATGGTATGCCCTGTCCTTTGGTCTTTCTTGAAATATTATTTTTAAAGCCTTTCTCTGAAGTATTATTAGTAGAGTCCAGCCAAATAAGTCTATGGTTAGCCCTGTCCTTTGGTTTGTCTCAAATTGTTGCTGCAAAGGTCTTTTCAGTTTCATTAAATAATTCCTAATTTCTATTTGATTATACTGGCTATTATCTTGAACGTTTTCTTTGTCTGAAAGTAATTCTAGGATTTCTGGATTGTTTTCTTAAGGTTTGATTACTAGAGTATGGCCAAATAAGTTTATAGTTTTCCCTGTCCTTTGGTTTTTCTTAAACAATTACCTAAAAGGATTTTCTTGTTGAAGTAGGATTAAAGGATTCTTAACTAACCTTTAGTTTTTTTGTTTTCACAAGTTACTGTCATTTCATATTACATCTAGTCTAAGAGATCCAATTGATATAGTTAGCTTCCCCTATGAAGTCCCTTGTAGAGTTGATGAACAATTAAATCCTTTTATGACTCCATATCGCGATGGATTAATTCTTCATAAAACTTATCTATTCAACTAAAACACTCCATCGATTAATCACACCATTAATCTATCAATCAACCAAACAAAACAAACAAACTTGAACTTCATAAATAGCCTAAAATTAGAAAACAAAAGCATAAATATATATCATTTAAAAACACATACATAGAGAGGGCCCTCTCTGGGTCCAAGAAGGCTAGGTCCTTGGAATCCAAAGTGCTTTGATGTGGTTCCCTATAGATTTTTTCTTTCCATTCTTGCAAATCATGGGGAGCCAACATGGTGGAGAACATACTGGGGAATTAAGGCATTAAACAACTTAATATAACCTTAAGAACTCATATAACCACATTTAATCTTATATGAATCAATTTTTAGCCAAGAATGGTGCCTGGTTGCTAATGGTGGATAAGAACCAGCCTTGAAATAGTTTAAAAAATCCTCCACCTGGTGACTCCACTGGTTTTCTACACACACCACTAGGAAAATAATTAAGAAATACTGATGTCATTAAAACTCAATTGAATCCAGTCAAGAATACTTTGTGGATTAAGTATTTCTTTCTCAGATTGATTTTTTTTTCAAAATTGTTATAAATTCTCAACCTCTCTGAATTTTGGGTCCACCTTCTAGCTTCTAGAAGAATATGTACTATATCCCATCCTAACCCAAACCCTCCTGCAATAGTTGAAAATACTGAAAGCATCCATAGGAAGTCTCTAAAATCTAAAAACCCAACTGTCAGTAGACCGGTTCACAAAGCAATTTCCGTACCTGAAAACATTAAAACCTTGCAGAATATCCTATCTGACTCATCCCTAGAACAAAGCTTGTCTAGGACTAGGTCTTAGAGTTGGATAGCCCAGATAATTTTAGACCCATCCACCTTACAACAGAATCATTTTGTACTAACCTCATTCCCCATTGTTCACCTTTCTCCATTTAACCCTCCGCCTCCTTTTGTAAACCCTCCTCTTGTTAACCTTCCCTTTTTTCCCCAACCACAGATCATGGCAACATGGTATGATCCATTAGTTCTACCATTTCCTTTATTTTTCTACCACAGGACTATCAGTCCAAGGTTCCCTTATATGATGCCAATAGTTCTACTACTTCTCAGCAACACGTGGATAGAATGAATGACTATTTTGACAGACAAGAAATAGATGATGAAACTATTAAACTAAGAATGTTTGCTCAAATCTTAGGGGGAGAAGCAAGAAAATGGTTTAAAGGCTTAACCCCTAACAGTATACATGACCTCCCTGCTTTTCATCAATTATTCTTAACGAAATGGGAAGTCAAGAAGAACCCTCTCCAAATCTTATCAGAATATGAGAACATTAAGAGAAATGTTGGAGAGGGTGTCCAAGAATAATGCAGTAGGTTCAATAGTATATATAATGTCCTCCCTATCCACATGAAACCTCCACAATTTCTAGCTATAATAAAATTTACAGATGGGTTTGACCTAGAAATGAATTAACAACTAAGAGAAAGAGACCCTCTTACATTAGAAGATATGCAAAGGGGTTCAGTAAGTGTAGAGGAAAATCTAATTGCCAAAAGAGCTAGAATGAAAAATGAGAAGAGAGTCACATATAGGGAAGAAGCTGCATCTTCATCATCTGATACTCAGATTGATAACGTTGTTAGAACCATGGAAAGGATGATGGAGAGAATAAATATGAATGAGAGAGCTTACCCTAGAGAAAACCAAGCATCTCCTCAAAACAGAAATTAAAATCAAAACCAAACAAAAAATTTAGGAGAAATCCCCCTCAAATAAGACAAAGAGAGCAGAGAGGTCCTGACCAACAAATCAAACCTCCTTTCCAAGAAAATTATGCTGATGATGAGGGGGTGATTGAGGAAACATAGGAAAGTCATATTAATCTAATGGGAGTAAATAATGAGGATACTATTTTCCTCACTGAGGAAGAACAAGGCATATTTTCACCAAATGAGGAAGAAAGCCTAGAATCCGAAGAATATAAACAAGGCTTTGAAATTCCATCATGGAAGTACATAGATAGTATCATCTCAAAAGTAAGAAAACTCAAGATACTCCCAAGAGAAAGAAATCTGAAATTTCTGCTAGGAAGATGCATGAAAATGTTCCTAAAAATACAACAGAAAATCCAAGTTTAGTGGTTGAAAGTTCTTACAAAAGTAAAATAAAAAACAACCAACCTAGTGGAAAACATAGTGGTGACCAAATAATCTCTAGCAATCTAGCTAGTGCCCCTAAAAAAACTTTTTTAACTGAGTTTCCAAATAAAAACTAGCAAGCTGAAATTACTATGAAAACAGTGTCAGATAAGACTGATTTGAACCTTTCAAAAACTCAGACACCATTCAATCTTGAGAGTGAAATTGCCAAGATTAAAATCTCCATACATCTTACTGAATTAGTTACCCAAAATTTATATATATCCCAAGCTTTGAAAGCCTTAAGCATAGGAGACAATGTTGATTCTGTGAATTTAAATGATGACAAACCCAAACTTTTTTTTGGACCAGAAGTAGAAGGTAAATTTCAAGAAAGAGGTGTGCCTCCATTTTATGTCAGCTTGAACATCCATGATAAAATATTTCATAATGCCATGTTATATTCAGGTGCTTCCGATAACCTCATGCTAAAAGTAGTAATGGAAAGACTAGGCCTTGAGATAACTAGACCATACAAAGATTTATACTCTTTTGATTCTAGCAGATTCAAATGTCTAGGCCTAATCAAAGATATCTCTGTTAATTTAGCACGAAGACTAGCCAAGAGCCTAGTAATGGATATTGTAGTGGTTGACATTCCTCCCAAATATGGAATGCTCCTTTCACGCTCATGGGGAGCTAAACTTCAAGGTACCCTCCAAATGGACATGACCTATGCTACCATTCCTGTTTTCAGTCAACCAAGAAGACTATATATGGAAAATCATATGAAATACATGGTTAGTAGTCAAGAAAAGCCATATAAATCCTCTCTTTATTCTATTAGCACTAACCTTGATTCATTTATCCTTTACAATGATGAAAACATTAATGAACTAGTAGAAGAAAATGAGAAAACAATTGTAGAGGAAGAAAAATAGGAGGGACAGTAAGAATAGTCAGGCCAAACATAAAATGAACAACATAATAGACAACATATTGGCAACCATAATGACCAACATAATGATAAATCTGAAATTGAACCTCTTTGGAGTATGAACTTTGATGGTTCTCGTGGAAAAAATGGTTTAAGAGTAGGTTTTTGGGTGCACAACACTAATAATAATCATGAAGAAGGCCATTCATATAAAATAAACTTTCAATGTACAAATAACATAGCAGAATGTGAGGCACTCCTCTTAGGGATATAATTACTCAAGAAACTAGGATCCAAAAGGATAGTTGTTCATGGAGATTCTGAGTTGGTCATTAGGCAGATTAAGGGAAAATACACAGCCAAACATCCTAGACTAAGAGCACATAGGAATGATGTCCTTGACCTCCTAAAAACCTTCCAAGAATATGATCTTACCTTTGTCCTTAGAAATCAAAAAATCCTTGCCAATGGTCTAGCATTTGCAGCTAGTACTTGTCAAAAACCTTATCATAACCAACAATACACACTACAAATCAAATACAGACCAACAGTTCCTGATAACATAAAATATTGGCAAGTTTTTGAAGGAGATAAATAGATTGAAGATTTCCTGCAGTCTAGAAATGAGTTTGAAATGCCAAATTCAGACTCAGATCATGAAGAAGAATTCTCTATTGAGTAACAAACTTACAAAGAACAACCTCCTCATAATACTGGTATAAATTTTTTAGAAAAGGAATACCCACATGAAATAGAACTATGCACAGATTCTGAAAAATAAGATTTTGAAGTGCTACAGTCCATAGGTGATACTTTTCCAAAGGGAATGGTTCCTCTAGAGGAACTTTTTGACTTCAATGATTTTTCTAAAAATCCAAATATCGAATCCACTGAAGCTGAAGTAGAAGAATGCAATATAGGCAGTGAACAACAACCTAAAATGATAAAACTGTCCAAAACACTACCAGCTCATATAAAATAGAAAAACGTCGAGATTTTTAGAGAATTTACTGATGTGTTTGCTTAGAGCTATGAAGATTTAAAGTCCCATGACATTGAGATCATCTAGCATAAGATCCCTCTCAAAGAAAACCATAAGCCCTTTAAGCAGAAATTACGCAGAATAAACCCTGTACAACTGCCACTAGTTAAGAAAGAAATTAAGAAAATGTATGATGATGGAATAATAGTTCCTCTGAGATATTCAGAATGGGTTTCAAATATTGTGTCCGTGAGGAAGAAAACATGAGAAATTAGGCTATGCATAGACTTTAGAAATTTAAACAAAGCCTCCCTTAAGGACAACTAGGACAACTATCTTTTACCAAAAATGGATCACATTTTACAAAGGGTAGTAGGCTCCAAAAGAATTTCTCTGCTAGATGGCTTTTTCAGTATACAATCAGGTGTTGGTATACCCAGATGATCAACACAAGACAACTTTCACCACACCCTGGGGCACCTTCATGTATGTTAAAATGCCTTTTGGGTTAATATTTCAGACTATATATTCTCCACTCACACATCATTGCATTTGTGCTTCACACAGTGGTAAAAGACATCTTGACACAAGATCCTGATGGAAAAAGATGTAAGTGAGTTGCTGTCATGTTAGAATATGATTTGGAAATCAAGCCCACCAAGTTAATCAAAGGGCAAGGACTGGCTAAACTCATGGCTGAGACAAACCTTCAAGCACTAGACATCAATGTGATTAATGCATTATATGAACAAGAGGAGCTAGAAACTCCACCTATTGAGGAAAATTTTTTGAACTCATCTTGGTATGCTGATATATTACATGTGCTTTTAAATATGAATGTTCCTCCTAGTTTTTCCAGAACAAAGGCTAGATTCTTGAAATTAAAAGCTGTGAATTTCTACATTCCGGATAAAGTTTTATATGGGAAAAACTATGGTGGCATATTGCTTAAATGTTTGCCTGAAGAATATGCAGATAGGATCAAGAATTAATTTCATGAAGGAGAATGTCGATGTCACCTCTGTTGGAAATCCACTTTCAATAAGATCTTTAGAGCTAGTTACTATTGGCCCACCCTCTTTCAAGACATCCATAAAATGGTAGTTTCCTGTCATAAGTGCCAAATTTTTTAGGGAAAAATAAATCTGCTGCCATTACCTTTGCATTCAATTTCTGTTGAAGCTCCTTTCCAAAAATGGGGCCAAGTTTTTATTGGAGAAATTCATCTTGCCTCCTCTTCCAAACCCAAATGGATCCTCACTACAACTGACTACTTTACAAAGTGGATAGAACCCATCCATTCTAGAACTACCACAGACTCACTATTCATCACATTTCTTGAAAACCACAGTTTGTCTAGATTTGGCTGTCTTAGAAAAATTATTACTGATAATGTTGTTGCCTCTAGATCCAAGAAAATGGTGGACTTTTTCCATAGATATCAGATTACATTTTGACATTCTATAGCTTGTTACACTCAAGGTAATGGATTGGCTAAATCCTCAAACAAAATCTTGGTAACCATCATCAAAAAGTTGCTAGAAGAGAACAAGAAGTCATGGCACAACAAACTAGTACATGCACTATGGGCAGACAGATTAACAAATAAAAAATAAATTGGTATGTCACCCTATCAGCTAGTGTATGGAGCAGATGCAGTTTTCCCTACAATGTTGGGAGTGCCAGTGATGAAGCTCATTCAAGAAGTACATTCTGAAGAAAATCATATGAAAATAAGAATAAAAAAAGACTGTCTATCTATAGAAAACCAGAGAAGAAGTGTAAAACAGAATAGAGCAAGTGCTGGAAAATATCAAGAAAATCTTTAATAAGAGTACCAAGGAAAATGATTTTAGCATTGGACACAAAGTGCTGAAGTGGGATTCAAGAAGAGAGGACAAAGGCAAGCATGGAAAATTTGACAATCTATGGAAAAGTCCATACATCATCCATTCTGTAAGAGGTAACAATGCATTTTTCATACAAGAAATGGATGGAATAGAATGATTTGGAAGTCCTGTCAATGGCAGGATGCTCAAGAATTATTTCAGTTGAAAATTTTAGTTTAAAGCTTTGTTCATTGTATATAACATTGCTGACATAAAATATCAGAAAAACAAGCACAAAAAGAAAGAAACGAAGAAAAGAGGGTAGTTAAAAATAAAAGGTAAAGCCCCATACCAAAAAAGAATGTTTCTGAAAGTGTGTAAGTCCAAATGCCACTACTTTCGAAAAGGAAGTCTTGTTCAAATCATACAGCCTAATCATGATTGAACAAATTTTGAATTTCTGTTGATATGATAGAAAATGAAGCTTTTCCAAACTATTTAAACTTTGATTATCAGTAGATAAATAGGAAAAATAAATTTGTTCCAAAGTTAAAAATCTAAACCAAACAGAAGAAAACGGGATGAATGATAAATTCCAGATTATAGCCCTCACTTTTAGTTTTACTTGCAAGAATAAAATTTGTGTGCAACCTGTACAAAATGCCACAATTTCATGACAATCAAACTGTTTAATCTTGAGTTGGTCATGCTTTAAATTTATTGTTGATAGATCAAATAATGAAAATCTATCAAACTGTTTAATCTTGATAGGTAAGTAGATTAGGTAGAGAATACAAAGATCTCATCAATCTAATTTGAGCCTTTGGATGATATAAGGATAGAAATAAATAGTTTTTTTCTTTCAAAAGAAAATGATGTCAAAGGTTTTCTAGTCTAAATGCATCCAAATAAGAGAAAATGCTAGAGTATACTGATGGGTAGGTAGAGTTGAGTTGTAGCAAGCATGATTTTCATGTTTTAAAGGTCACAACCACAAAGAAAAATAGCATATCAGCAATTGTAGAATGAAAAATCTGCCAAGTAAAAACAAGGAATTTATCTATAAATTTCCAGAGATCTTAACTCTGAGGTTCTTGACACCTCCTAAAGGAGCTTCCCTCCCTAACTGGAGCCACTATTATCCTCCTATACTCTACAATTTCACTAGGTGACTATGGATTTTCTACAAAATGCTGAAAATGACATTCCTTGACTATCAGCTACCTTCAAAAATCTCACTGCCTTCATTATATTAATCCAATCTCTCTCACTATATCTCATTTTTCCTTATCAAATTATCCTCCTACCCTAAAAACTCATATTTGGACTTAATCCTCTCATATTCACCCTTGTTTCCCTACCTAACATCCCATTTTTCTCACTAAACCCCCTCACCTTCAACACTTTCCCTTATTCCATTAAAAAAATGCAAAAAGTCCTTTTTACATTGTTTTAAATTAGAATTTATATTATTCGGGACCCATTATTTTGACTAAAACTTTGTTTTTATTCTAATCTACCTGAACCCATTGTACTAAACTACCTGACCCCTTTTCATATTAAACCCCACTTCCTTTTTATGTTAAAGCCTATGCTTTATGTTGGGACTCAGAAATTTCATATTTTCATCCACCTTTCCCTTCACTATTCCTTACATTTCATCATCCCATTAACCTTTCATCATATCATTTTCATAAATACAGTTGCGTTTCGCCTTCTTATTTTCCACTTTATTCATTTTTGTATTATAAGTGAATTTATGATTAAATATTAGAAAATATACATGTTTTTATAGATATCTCAAGAATGTGTGAGCTTTGTAATGTGTAGGAGATATGTGAAGGATTGATTCCAGGAGACTTCTCAAATATCTCCTCCACCATTTTAAGGAGATAATTATTCAAGCCTATTCCTAAGGAGAAGATCATGGAGGATTTGGCTGGCATATCTTATCCAAGATATGTGAGAGAAGTGTGGAGGATTTGAAGGGATCATATCTTGTAATAATGGGAAAGTAGTTGAGAGTGGTTGAGAGAATAGTGGATCTGTCATTATGAGATGGTTATCTTCTTCATGTATATAAGAGAGTGCTCTCTCTTCATTTTCAAAAGTTTTTGGAGTTTTGGGAGATAGTCTTGTAATTAGGAGAAGGGGATTCTTAGCTTTGATTCATATTCTTTATTGTTACGCTTTCAAGATTTTTCATTTGATTATTGTACTGTAATTTGAGATAGCTTTATTTTTGTGAGCTCACATATGTTGTTTGTCATTCAACTCTTCACATGTTGTATTTCTTTTCCCTTATGCAATTTCTTGCTTTCATATTTAGTGTTTCAATTCCTTCCTAGATTAATTTGATTTCAGTAATTTAGATTAGATTAGATTAGATTAGTTCCACTTCGGTCCTGAATATATAGTGCATGTGCTTTGTAAGCCTACAAACCTCGGATTGAAAAATTAAATAGTTGGGGAAGTACTACAACAAAATTAAACGACAATATTTTCACTCAACATTTTGGCACCGTTGCCGGGAAAGCACGATGGATTGAAGTTTAGTTTGATTTTTCAAGAAGTGTGTTTAGACATGTTTCTAACTCCAAGGTGTCAGCGTGGTAAGACGTGGGGAAAAGGCTATGCATCGTTCGACATACTGTAACGGGCTCGGCCTCATATGGGTCAGGGCATGTAGGGTGTGTTTACATTTATGCAAAGTGTGAATTTCAATTCCTGCAAGTGTGATTTCCAAATTCTGCAAGTGTGAATTTCAATTTCTGCAAGTGTGTTTGATTTCCACAACTATGAAGAGTGTTTTTTTATCTGTTTCAGCATGAGTGCTTTTATTTATGCAAGTATTTTATTTTCATTTAATCTTTTTTTTTAGATTTAAGTTTTGGGTGTAGTAAGAATACCTTTTTCAACATGGTTTAACAATGAGTTTCAGCTTGGAACTACTCACTCAGATCCTAGCAGAAGTCCGGATCTCCCCTTCCCTGGAAGAGGAGATATTGACAAGAATTAAAGGTTCAACTACTCCCCAAGAAACGAACAAAGATTCAACATCTAAAGAATCCTGCATATATGATGGCGAACAATCATTCGAACAAGAGACCGGGGAAGAAGAAGAGGAGTTAAACATGATCTAAGTGAGAGAAATTGTGCCTATCAAAGCCTTATCGAACAATGGTTCCAGGTAAGTACTCGATTAGATTCGTCTTTTTATTTTTATTTAGTTGATTTGCAGTTACAGCAAGTAGACTCATTCACTCTCGAATATTTTCATTTTTCATTTGAAAAATTTCTACTGAATATATTTTTGTTACTGCTACATGAGTGGCTTCATTGGAAGTTTAATTACACGTAACTAATTTTTAAATTCTAATTAGTATAGAGTAGGTGGGCTTTCATTTTCAGTTTTTTCTTTCATTTTCATTTTTGTTTTTACCTAGAATAAGTATGCTCTCCTCTGTGCTTAGTGTGACTGTGAGGATCAGAAAATAGGGGTGATTTAGAGTAATTTCAGGAATAAATAAATTCATGTTTTACAATATGCCTAATCGATTTTATCGTTAATTTGCAAATCATTTTTTTTCTACATTTTCTAAAAATTTGTTTTTTTCTGAATTGAGGGTGAATAAAACCAAACAGAGTTTTTACATCTGAAACAACCACTGAAACTGTGTCTCACTTGCAATTGATTGCGTTTTCTGGCCATACTAAAACCTGCAACAAGCAATTAGATGATAAAACCTGCAAAGACAATTAAATCAGAAATTTCCCATGTTCATCGTTTCGCTTGGGGCCAATAAAAGAACTGTGAGTTTTGTTGGACTTGCAAGTTTATGTCTCCATCTATTCATTTATGCTTGTGCTGTAGCGATGCCATCTCTCTGCCTAATGTTTCATAAACCTACAACTAGCAACAACAAACCAAAACGATGAGCAGCAAACAAATGAAAGTGCAATAAAGTAAAAGATAATTCTTACTTCTTTGTTTGCATATTTCGAAAGCTGGGATTTTCTCGTGTGATTAATTCTCACATTTAATTTTGGGTTTCATAACAAAAACTAGGATATTATGTGGATGTTGATTGAGAAATATGGGCCAAAATCCACAGGTTGTTACACTATCTTTAGCATCTCGAGATAATAGGAAGGAAATCCCATCAGTATCACTGTCATATAACTATTTTTTATGGATTTTCCTTCCTAAATTTTCTGTCCATTGGCATACTTTATTGAGTGGTTTAAGCAAGGATACTCCCCGACGAAGCTTGTGAAGGAGGAGGATTGGGATAATTCCGTCGCTACAACTATGGAGAATCACCGGCTGATGGAGGAAACTGCGCCAATTCTGATGAATGCTTTTCATTTGATAACGATGTCACAGAGCTTGGATCTGTCTAGGTTTTTCGAAGAAGAGAATTTTGCTGAAAGAAAAACGAGGTTTACGTTTATGTTTCCCGCCATAGATATTATTCCCAGAATCGAAGAAATGGTCAGAGGAATGGGATTTTGAGTCTAGAACAAGAATGGAAAGCTTACGTTACTCCATATCGATCCGATGTCGAATGAGAATAGGCATCTATTGGTGGTGGCGGAGGTGTTTGAAGTGGCGTCGTGTTTACATATTGTAGAGTTCAGGAAATCCGCCGGCGTATAGAGAGCTGTTCACGAAGTTATCCAGGGATATTAGTTTGCAAATGATAACATGCTGAGAGCCATCATACGAATGACTTCATTTGCCCCTTTTAACTGTTTGTTAAGTCCTTTTCTCTATAATGAATGTACAAACTCCTGCGTAATCAACCGCTTCGTAATTCTCTGCATAATTCTCGGTCTCGGTCCTAAGTCTCGAGTGTTATCTGCGCATATGCGCCTTAGTCAAAGGCCTATGGAAATATGGCATGTACAACCCGCATGGTATGGGAATTCTGTCCATAGAGAGAAAACCGATTGGCAGATACATGAGTACATTATTGATGGTTGTGATAACAGCAATCCCGTGCAGCAATCAATCGTAAAATCTTCAAAAAGGACATTCTCCAAAGATGTAAACAATGTCATTAGTTTCTGCGATATGCAAATATAATAGCCTTAATGCAAATCACTGATGAGAATCAAAACAGAACCCATATTTCCTATCTTGTCCGGTGCACTCGTAAATTGGGTTGGATTATCTTTAAATAAAAACGCAGTCCGGAGCCCTGAACGTACTATGCAAGATAGGGAGAGGAAATTTCTGATACCTTCTGCAAGCTAAGAGTCAGGCCATGAGTTGAATTTTATTTTGATATATCCTGTTTTATAACATTTTGCTTTCAGGATTTTATGCCTAGAGCCGACATGCTGACACCAGAGACTCAGAGGAGATGTTTGACTCACAAAGGATTTTGCATCAGAACGAAACTGGAAATTGGCCCACGAGCTTTATGTCGATTCTTATGCTTATGCTGGATTTTATGCTACAAGCTGATTGTTTTCTCATGCTCACTATCTCCATTTTACACACTGCTTCATTACACTAATTTTCATGATGCCAGGATCGTCTGCTCGATGATTGTTACTGGATACTTAGGAACACTACAATTGAATGCTTTGAATATTCCACTATATCTGACGATGTACAGGTCCAATCTTACAGAGAAGTAAGTGAGGTTATTGTAGCAAATCGATGCGAATCATACTCTGCCCAACTTCCAATTGCTTGAATGAATTTAACAGTGCATCTAAGAAACCTATTTAACTTTCAGAACTTTAGTGACATGAATCAGCAAGAAACTGAAGATTTGCTAGCGCCGAGACAGTATTGCTATACTTTGAAAAGCATGCCAAGGAATGGAGATCTGAATTTGATTTTTCCTGTTTTGTTTTTCTTTTGGTGTGTATTATCAACATAAAAAAAAAACCATAACAATTATAAAACCATGAAAATTGCAAATGGACGAACACATGTTTTTATTCTTAACAGCAAATTTTTTTCTTAAAGTCACTTTGACAGCCATCAATGATGAAACCAGCGCGGGTGACAGGTTAACACACACTTTCTTTCTTTTGCTCACATTTGTACTTATTCTCACATCTTACGTTTTAAAATGCTCTCACGAAGTTTTCATACATGATTTGTACTAAGTTTTTTTTTTTTCAGGTTTCGGAAGTGATCACATTTTTCTGTTGAAGTGATTTTGAAAGATCATAGAACTTTTTGAGAAACATGCCTTGATAAATAGTTTGAAGGAGTTGTAACTCATCATAAACATCATGACGTTTGCTGTTATCTAGAAACTTTTTGCACCTCTTGATGTTTGCTGTTACACAACGACCATATTGATACACCAACATTTCCACTTTTTCCATTATCCATGCTGTGACACTGTATCATTTATCCTTCAAAGCCAATAGAACATCCTGGTGTTGAAGCCCATTTTCCATTGCTTTATCCTTCACAACTTCATGCACGCCTATTTTTTTGAATCGCATACATTCCTTTATCCTTTTCATTTTATTTATTTGTTTTATTTTTTTTGCCTTCTAGTTTGCCTTCTGAATAAAACTTATTCCCTTTCCATCATTACATTTCCTTGTTTTCCTCACCATGCTGATCCACACTGCTTGCTCATGAGTTCTTTCCATTTATAGTCCTACCAAATCTCTTTGTACAAACTCGCGTTGACTGATGTGGGATTCCTTAAGGCCCACCTTTCAACAAGTCTTGCTCCATCGACCTCAGCACCTTATCTGGGAAATAGACTAGAGTTCCTTTTGGGTGCCTTAAGACTTGCATGCCTTAATGGAAAGTTCTCTCACTGACAATCATGGGAATACATCAATTTCCCTTGATTGTCAGATCTTGTAAATGGCTCGACGTCAACTCCTCTATTCGCATTTCGCAAGATGTACTCGGGTACCTTGGCACTCATTAACATCAATGGTGAGTTTGCTTCGCATTGGTTAACGGAATTCATCAATGGCTGGTAATCCAATGATTTCTCTTCATGCTTGACATCGACACATTCTTTCACATGATTAGACTTCTACCATCAAGTTTTGTAGCAGGTGAAAACTATACACTTTTTCATGACTCCCTCAGCCGTTACAATAGCATGAATTCTGATCTATGAGAGTACCATAGTTCCACTTTTAGCCTTTATCTTTGCCATGATTTAGCATCAGCAGTTTAGATTCCTTCATTTCCCAGGATCTAGTTATAGCAACATAAGAATTCACAGTTACATTTTCATGATCCTGATGCAGTAAAACCTTCCATGTTCTAACAACCACAGTCACATATTCTTTGATGTAGCACTTACAGTAGTTGCAGCTACAACACCAGTCACGTTTTCATGATCCAACAACACCAGCAGCTACATTCCTATTACATAGTTCATCATTCTTGGGTAAGTGGAGGTATGTTGTTTTCTAATCTTTAATCATGCAATTCCTTATATGTTGACTTGAATATTTTGGAAAATTCCCTCACCATGCTCCATTTCCTTTCATGACCCATGCCAAGTTGCATGAGGACATGAAACCAATTCAGTTGGGGGGGGGGGAACTATATTCACTACATATTAACTACCATGATTCCATTTTTCCACCACTATCACTCCATTTTTTTTATCTCATTTACCATTCACCAACATTTCTTTTCCAACGAAAATTTGTTGCACTTTGCTTCATATGCATTAATATACATATTGGCATGTTTCATGAATATTACAAAAGGGATTTCTTATGCACAGTGATGTTTTATTATGCACATTGATATCTTATGATTTCCAGTTAGTGTTTACATTATTATTGCAGCAAGAGAACAAAAAACGAAATGAATGTTGTTAACATAAGAACCAAAATTCTTTGTATTCATGGTTGTCACACAAGAACCAACCATAAGAAAATGTAAGTTGTTACTCATGTCTTTCACATATCCTGGAAACATTCATTATTAAAATGACATCATCATATAAAGCCAAAGTTCAGATGCCAAACGTTCTTAAAGATATCCATGCATGGTTGCATGAGGACATGAAACAAGTTCAGTTGGGGGGGATGTTGGGACTCAGAAATGTCATATTTTCATCCACCTTTCCCTTCACTATTCCTTACATTTCATCATCCCATTAACCTTTCATCATATCATTTTCATAAATACATTTGAGTTTCACCTTCTTATTTTCCACTTTATTCATTTTTGTATTATAAGTGAATTTATGATTAAATATTAGAAGATATACATGTTTTTATATATATCTCAAGAATGTTTGAGCTTTGTAATGTGTAGGAGATATGTGAAGGATTAATTCCAAGAGACTTCTCAAATATCTCCTCCACCATTTTAAGGAGATAATTATTCAAGCCTATTCCTAAGGAGAAGATCAGCGAGGATTTGGTTGGCATATCTTATCCAAGATATGTGAGAGATGTGTGGAGAATTTGAAGGGATCATATCTTGTAATAATGGGAAATTAGTTGACAGTGGTTGATAGAATAGTGGATCTATCATTATGAGATGGTTATCTTCTTCATGTATATAAGAGAGTGCTCTCTCTTCATTTTCAGAAGTTTTTGGAGTTTTGGGAGATAGTCTTGTAATTAGGAGAAGGGGATTCTTAGCTTTGATTCATATTCTTTATTATTACGCTTTCATGATTTGTCATTTGATTCTTGTAATGTAATTTGAGATAGCTTTATTGTTGTGAGCTCACATATGCTTTTTGTCATTCAACTCTTCACATGTTGTATTTCTTTTCCCTTATGCAATTTCCTGCTTTCCTAGTTAGTGTTTCAATGCCTTCCTAGATTAATTTGATTTCAGTAATTTATATTAGATTAGATTAGATTAGTTCCATTTTTTTCCTACATATATAGTGCATGTGCTCCGTAAGCCTATGAACCTCAGATTGACAAATTAAATAGTTGGGCAAGTACTACAACAGAATTAAACGACAATATTTTCACCCAACACTTTAATATATTAAACCCCTGCTCTAAAGTTATTTTAGCCCCCCCCCCTTATAAAAAAATCCCGCACATATAACCCAAGCCCCGCACAATAAATAACCCCACCATACATTCTTCCACATAGCCCTGGGCTCCACCGTTCGAACTTACCCACCACTCCATTTACCCCGACAACCGTTGATCTCCATACCCGCAATCCAATGGTCCTCGTTGCATGTCGCATGTCTAACAACACGGGGGTTAACAAACCCAAAACATGCGAAATAGGCGGTATTTCTCCCTTGTACCTCCTGCCATGCGGCTCCCGTTCAATGGAATCTCATCCATCCACCCAAAACCGCTTACCACCTTTGCTCCATGCGAAAACTACCTTCGTCCCACATGAAAATGACCTTTCTCTCTCCCGGAAAAACTTAAAACCACTGCTTTGTTAAAACAATACAAAGGCATCTGGCTTTGCGATAAGCCCCACAGACACCATGAAGCCTCTACAAGTGCTCCTAAGCCCCAAAAAAGCCCAAATAAATGAAAGAGTCCCTCAAACACAAGTTTTTATTAATAAAATTGTTTTAATGTTCAGGTTGCCAAGGTATCAATGCGAAATTACATTTCTGAGGTCTCAAAGTGGTTCAGACAGGCTCCTTGGGTGACGATCCAGTGCGTTTGTTTTTCAATAAGACTAAGAATGCTGGATTAAAACATAAAAACCAATGGATCATAACCATTGGTGGTCATTTAAACACACAAAAGCAGCAGAGGGTGTCTCAATGCACAGATAGAGATAAAGGAAAAATTTGAAACCCACTCAAAGAAAGGATTAAAGGGTTAATCATAAGATCAAAGGTTAAAATCAGAGGTTAAGGACAAAGCATAGAAAAATCAAGATCAGAAGATAGAATTAAGACAGAATCACAAATTAAAGGGAAATGCAGAAAGAATAAAGGAGAAAATAGTAAGGAAGAGACTAAGCCAAGTTTAAAAGATAAATCAAAGCTTAAAAGGATAAAACAGTGTTTTAAGGATAATTCAAAGGATGATTGATACAGAGGCAGATCCGAACAACTAAGAAAACAACAATTACTTCTTCAAAGACACATTTTTCCACCTACAACATTTTTCACTCAAAAAGAGGTAATCACAGTTATTGTAGAAGTTAGAGATATTTTAAACAGCTCAACAGTGATTGTAAAGTTAATAAAAAGCCTTAAAAGTCAAATATATCCCAGAAGTTAGCTCAAAAGTTAAGTTAGGAGTTATTGTTACAATGAGTCAGTCAAAGATATTTTACCTTGGGCCTTGCATGGTCTCAAAGGTCAAAATGCATTAACTCTATAATAAATACAAATATGAAACCCTTGCTTAGGATCACCTCCTCATTTTGCAGATAAATACTACATGTATTATTCTTTTATTTTTTGGTTGGTTGATAAGTTGAGAAGTTGCTGAGCTAGTTGATGAGCTGCTAGGCTGGATTTGATAAAACTTTGAGTTGTAGAGATTTTTTGGACTGAAGTATTTTAATTGTTTTGAAAATAGGTAATATAGGCACGTTCACAAGATTCTTGAGCTATGTTAGTGGTGAATTTATCCTTCTTTGTCAAATGTTTCCTTATGTTTTCCATTTTTTCCATTATTTATCTAATAAAAGAACAAAAAAATTAGATTAAGATATGCTGTCTTGGAACCTTAATTATGTCTGCTTTATTTATCTTAATGTTCTCTTCTACAAGGTCTGATTGGAGAATTCTTAATTTCTCTCTGGTCCCACCTAGCTTTTTTTCTTGAAAATAATTCAGTAGAGTCCAACCGAAGAAGTCTATGGTATGCCCTATCCTTTGGTCTTGCTTGAAATATTATTTTTAAGTCCTTTCTTTGAAGTATACATAGTTGATTCCAGCCAAAGAAGTCTATGGTTAACCCTATCCTTTGGTTTGTCTCAAACTGTTGCTGCAAAGGTCTTTTCAGTTTTATTAAAGAATTCTTAATTGCTCTTTGATTATACTGGTTGTTATCTTGAACATTTTATTTGTCTGAAAGTAATTCTAGGATTGTTGGATTGTTGTCTTAAGGTTTTCTTACTAAAGTCTGGCCAAAGAAGTCTATGGTTTTCCCTGTCCTTTGGTTTGTCTTAAATAGTTACCTAAAAGGATTTTCTTGTTGAAGTAGAGTTAAAGGACTCTTAACTGATGTTTATTTTTTCTGTTTTCACTGTCATTTCATATTCCATCTAACGTAAGAGGTCCACTTGATATACTTAGCTTTCCCTATGAAGTCCCTTGTAGAGTTGATGAACAATTAAATCCTTTTATGAATCCATAGCCCAATGGATTAATGCTTCTTACAGCTTATCTATTCAACTGAAACACTCCATATATTAATCACACCATTAATCTATCAATCAACCAAACAAAACAAAGAATCTTGAACTTCATAACTAGCCTAAAATCGTAAAACAAAAGAATAAAGATATATCATTTACAAAAACATCCATATAGAGAGCCCTCTCTGGGTCCAAGAAGGCTAGGTCCTTGAACTCCAA